>OX336883.1:3082956-3305456 GCA_946959425.1 Argyrosomus regius
CCTTCATGATATCGGCAATAATAACAGATGGCTTTAACGTTGTTGTTGTTTTAAATCGGACTTTGGCACTGTGATGAAGGAAATCGTGTTCTAAGGGTTGATCTGGTAGCTTTGGCCCAGTCTCATGAGGTCTGGTCCACAAAGTCTGTTTAGCTGTTCAGAACCTTTGAGATATGGAAGGGTCCAATTTCATTGGCTGCCAATCAAACGACCGTTTACACACTTCAACATGACATCAGCGTGTTTGTTTTTGTGTTGAGAACTGACCGCTGCGTGACATCACATCAAAGCTACACTCTTTGATTGGTCGTCAGTCAAAGGACGTTTAACCTGGAGGCTGATGAACTCGTTAAAGCGCGTTGTGGACCAGACTTTCAGCCATTGGCGCCATTTTCCGCTGAGAATTTTGACTTTAAAACAGGAGAGGCGTCAGAAGATGAAACACTGTGCGTACAGACTTCACTGAGAAGTCGTCGTTTGGGGTCAGTAACATTTTTATATATCGAGAATGAGTGTGAAAGGTGCAGCACAGTGAAAACGATGTTTTACTCCTGCACAGAGCTGACCGGTTAGTCTGGACTCGTTTGCATGTTTCCACGTTTTCAGCTCTGAATGGAGCCAAACGGGTCAACGCATCCAGAACCAAGCAAGAATCTGACTGCTGAAAGATCCCATGCCTGATGTTTAATTTGTACATATAGGCTTTAATGCAGGTGTTGTTAAGAGACGGTTCACTGGAAATTAAACGGTTCGTTGAGCAAAGAATCACCTAATCTTGTAAGAAGGCCGTGTTCAAACTGCAGACAGACGAGCAAACTTCAGAAATTCAACCCATCGCCCAACAGACAAAACAAACAAACATCCGATCCGACAGAAATTTGGCAAAATGCTAAATTGGTTGGGACAAATTCAGGCCTAAAGTCTGACTCAATCTGTACACTGTCTGCCAAGAGATCTAAACCACCTCCAGATGATTTACATTTAGACCTGCATTAAAGGAATAGTTTGGGTTATTTGTAGATCAGTGTGTTACCAATAGTAGACCAGAGGACCAGCGTGAAGCTAAACAACATCCAGCTGTAGACGTGGGGGCAGCAACAAAACCTTTAGATCTCTAAAAGTGAACGCTCCGTTGTCTGCTGGAGGTAACACACTGACCTCATACCCAAACTTCTGGATCCAGATCAGATCTTTTCATAGCACATGTAGAGAGAACCATTCGTACATCTCCATTAGTGACCAACACCAGTTCTTTGGTTTTACCTTCCAACCCTACAGAAAAACCATCAGTCCAGAGCTGCACGACTGTGAGTGAAGCCATTGAGTGTCTGCGTTCTCGTGGTCTTACGGGATGATTGTAAACAGGAATATTTCTTTCTGGCCCTGAACGCTGCATCACTGCACAAACACACTGACCAGCAGTGTGATGAAGAAGTTTCATTTCTGTGTTTTAAAACCTGCTCGACCTAAAAGACAAACGAGTCAGCGGCGTTCGGCTCATCGGCACCAAACTTGAAGGTGACGAGATGAATGTCAGTCCGTGCCTCTTCTGGCAGAGATGTCGTATTTCTCCTCAGACTTTTGCTTTGTTGTGATTTCAGTTCATTCATTTCAGAAGAGCCGTTAAAACCTTCGTTTGGTCCACATGGATCGCCAGTTGACTTTAGCTTTGACATCTTCATCTGTGCCTCCATCAAAGTTACCTTGAAAATGTTCTGAGACAAATGATTTCACTCGTCTCCCCTTCTTCACGTCCAACACATTTCAACAGTTATCCTGATGATGTGTCAACTAATGAAAGCCGGGTCACGGCAGCAATACGTCCGTCCAAACTGGATGGACTCACCATGATCAGTGGAGTTGTTCACGTCATTGGAGTCTAAGCAGAATGTCAGTCATCACACCTGAGTCAGGTACAAAAACAAGCCTGCGAACAGTCAGACGTGTTCGACTGAGTGACCAACCTCAGAGCTGGTTTCACGTTTAGCTTTACAGATACAGAACAACGCAACAAAGTCAGACACGGAAACAGCATAGAGAATTTTCAAAATAAAACACCCTGTGCAGACTCCAGATCAGAAAAACAATTTAACTACGTAGCATATTTACTCATGGTAGAAGCACACAAACTTCCATGGAGAACGGACTACAACGTCGCTTGAAACGTCGATCCGTGCCCAGTGGAATCAAACCGTTATATATTTTCCTCCTGTTTTTCTGTGGTTGACGGCTCCTCACCTTGAACACCTCCTCACCTCGAACACCTCCTCACCTTGAACACCTCCTCACCTTGAACACCTCCTCACCTCCTGGTCACGCCCTGTACGACTCCACAGTCTGTTTTAACGTCTCTCATAGGTTTCTTGGAGTTTAGGTTTACTTCTCGTCATGATCTTTGTCAGCTACTGGAGTCTGAAAATCAAAGATCTGAGACCATGACAACGGAGGGTGATAGGCTGAGACACCTGTCAATCAAAGTACATACTTGAAGCTTAAATATGAGGATCCTCTCCGACTGACACCAGAACAAGTGAAATTATCTCCCTAAAAACTCCAGTTCACTTCAATGTAATCAGCGTTTTCTCGAGCGCTCCCAGAAAACTGTTCCCACTCCAACATCAAAATCATTTGAATAATACCGAACAGAACGTGTAAAAACGTATAAAAAGTTCTGCCACTTCAAGTAGAGTATCATCTGCAAACATGGTGATCGCATCTGTCTGCAGTGACATGTTTGATGCTTTGTTTAAAGAAGATAATCTGAGATGTTCGTCTTGACTTTGGTATCTCGTGTATCCTGTGTAGCTGTGATTATAATCTAGCGTCATAATATGCAATTATTGCCATGTATGCTGTTTGTACTGAGAGGCTGGCTGTTGTTTGTGTCCCATGAGCACCGCCGGTATCGACACTGATGCACTTTGGTCGTCTGTCGTCTGCATGACGCTGTGTCTTTTTATTTTGAAGACTGAATCCGCGCTGACTTTGCCTTGCTTCTTAAACACGTTGGAGGACTTTAGGTTTCTCTAAACACCTTCTGCTGTCGGTCACGTGTACGTAACGGCCGCCGTCTGTGCATGAAGAGCACCTCAGTGTTAAAATGGTACGTCTTTATCGATATCACGTATGCACTGTTTGAGGAAAAACTTGAGAAGAGTTGTAGTTACCACAGACACACACACACACACACACACACACACATTCTTATTTCTGTTCTTCACTTATTGTCAGGAATGAAAAATATATCAGCACAAAGAAGATTTATAAAAAAAATCACATCAATAAATGATTTTATACTTTGTACTTTTTCTGTCTTCACTTCATTTGTCGTCTGTTTCTGACAAACAAGAGACTTCCACTGTGATGAAGGTTTGCTAACGTTTAAATCTACGTGACCACAACACGCAACAACACGCAAAGAAACAACACGCAAAGATACAACACGCAAAGATACAACACGCAAAGATACACAAAGACACAACACACAAAGACACAACACGCAAAGAAACAACACGCAAAGACACAACACGCAAAGATACAACCCACAAAGACACAACACGCAAAGACACAACACACAAAGATACAACACGCAAAGATACACAAAGATACAACACGCAAAGATACACAAAGACACAACACGCAAAGATACAACACGCAAAGATACACAAAGATACAACACGCAAAGATACACAAAGACACAACACGCAAAGATACAACCCACAAAGACACAACACGCAAAGACACACAAAGACACAACACGCAAAGATACACAAAGACACAACACGCAAAGATACACAAAGACACAACACACAAAGAAACAGCACACAAAGACACAACACGTAAAGACACAACACACAAAGACACAACACGCAAAGACACAAAGATACAACACGCAAAGATACAACACGCAAAGACACACAAATACACAACACACAAAGACACAACACGCAAAGATACAACACGCAAAGACACAACACGCAAAGACACAACATGCAAAGATACAACACACAAAGACACAACACGCAAAGACACAACACGCAAAGATACAACACGCAAAGACACAACACGTAAAGAAAGCACATTAAAACAAAGAAACAACACGCAAAGACACAACACGCAAAGATACAACACGCAAAGACACAACACGCAAAGACACAACACACAAAGACACAACACGCAAAGACACAACACGTAAAGACACAACACACAAAGACACAACACACAAAGACACAAACGTAAAGACACAACACACAAAGACACAACACGTAAAGACACAACACACAAAGACACAACACACAAAGACACAACACACAAAGACACAACACACAAAGAAACAACACACAAAGACACAACACACAAAGACACAACACACGAAGAAACAACACATGAAGACACAACACGTAAAGACACAACACACAAAGAAACAACACACAAAGACACAACACGTAAAGACACAACACACAAAGAAGCAACACACAAAGACACAACACGTAAAGACACAACACACAAAGAAACAACACACAAAGACACAACACGAAAGACACAACACACAAAGAAGCAACACACAAAGAAGCAACACACAAAGACACAACACACAAAGACACAACACGTAAAGACACAACACACAAAGACACAACACACAAAGAAACAACACACAAAGACACAACACGTAAAGACACAACACACAAAGACACAACACACAAAGAAACAACACGTAAAGACACAACACACAAAGACACAACACACAAAGAAACAACACACAAAGACACAACATGTAAAGACACAACACACAAAGACACAACACGTAAAGACACAACACACAAAGACACAACACACAAAGACACAACACGTAAAGACACAACACACAAAGACACAACACACAAAGAAACAACACACAAAGACACAACACGTAAAGACACAACACACAAAGACACAACACACAAAGAAACAACACACAAAGAAACAACACACAAAGACACAACACGTAAAGACACAACACACAAAGACACAACACGTAAAGACACAACACAAAAAGACACAACACGTAAAGACACAACACGTAAAGACACAACACACAAAGACACAACACACAAAGACACAACACACAAAGACACAACACACAAAGACACAACACACAAAGACACAACACACAAAGAAACAACACACAAAGACACAACACACAAAGACACAACACACGAAGAAACAACACATGAAGACACAACACGTAAAGACACAACACACAAAAAAAAACAAAGAACAACACTAAAACACAACACAACAACACACAAAGACACAACACGTAAAGACACAACACACAAAGAAGCAACACACAAAGACACAACACGTAAAGACACAACACACAAAGAAACAACACACAAAGACACAACACACAAAGAAGCAACACACAAAGAAGCAACACACAAAGACACAACACACAAAGACACAACACGTAAAGACACAACACACAAAGACACAACACACAAAGAAACAACACACAAAGACACAACACGTAAAGACACAACACACAAAGACACAACACACAAAGAAACAACACGTAAAGACACAACACACAAAGACACAACACACAAAGAAACAACACACAAAGACACAACATGTAAAGACACAACACACAAAGACACAACACGTAAAGACACAACACACAAAGACACAACACACAAAGACACAACACGTAAAGACACAACACACAAAGACACAACACACAAAGAAACAACACACAAAAATAAAACAACACACAAAGACACAACACGTAAAAGACACAACACACAAAGACACAACACACAAAGAAACAACACACAAAGAAACAACACACAAAGACACAACACGTAAAGACACAACACACAAAGACACAACACACAAAGAAAGCGCATTAAAACAACAAAGAAACAGCACGCATGAGTCGTAATAATAATTTTACAATAATTGAACAAATTGCGTCAAAATCACGTTAAAACCTAAAAAATCATTAAAGATTGTTTATATTATAATTATAAACTTTTCCTATTTTAACTTTTATTATTGTAATTATTATCAGTTAACTCATCAGTGCTGTTGCTATGGTTACGT
This sequence comes from Argyrosomus regius, assembly GCA_946959425.1. NCBI lineage: Eukaryota > Metazoa > Chordata > Actinopteri > Sciaenidae > Argyrosomus > Argyrosomus regius. The sequence continues at coordinate 3,089,041 of OX336883.1, forward strand.
CTGATTTGGTTAAACTGTTTCTGATTCGTCCATCTGCCAGCCAATCAGAGACGAGTATCGGGTGTGGTCGTGGTTATTTAAAATCCAAACATGATTTTGTGTGACTCACATGAACAATATTCAGATTTCATTATTAACATGAAAACAAACAAACGTCATTTCTTTGTGTTGTTGGTGTTTTGTCTTTAAATCTGTCGCTGCGTCTCCGTCTGGATCTTTTCCAAACCAACAGGGAATCCCTGAACCTCCCCTCAGAGAAAAACCTCTTTCTGCAGAGCCGGCACCTCCCCCCTCCTCCTCCTCCTCCTCCTCATTTGATGTTCTGCATTGCAGTGCCAGCCGTCCTCCCCCTCCTCTCCTCCTCCAGGTTGATCTCTGCAGCAGTGAACAAACAGCAGGGGGATCCTCTCCGCCTGACACTAAACCTCCACCTCCTCCTCCACCTCCTCCTCTCTGTGTTCGCCTGATGTCACAGCGCCCTCTACAGAGCAGTCAGCGCCTCCTCAGGTTTTCAAAATCACTTTTTATAATTTCTCATTAGCAACAAAAGCAGCACAACTTTTCAGCCGCAGATCACCAAAAACAAATGAACACATTTTTAATTTGAATCGTTTCTGCTGTTTTCAGTGTCAGTGAGGCTAACGTAGCATCCTGAGGAACATCGGCCCATTTCAGCAAAAATGTTTCCAGAACATTTAATTATGACGATATTAGCCTTGCTACTATCTTAGCATAAAAAACAGACCCATCAGGAGCGCTAATGACAACCAGCCAACGTTACATGGTGGCTAATGTTAGCATTCGCTAAATCAAATCAACTTTTTTCAGGTTCGTTAACAGTCCTGAGCTCGACATGTTGTCACCTATGAGGTTCTCCACACATCAAACGTCTGAAGTTATTATGAAGCATCACATTGTTGTCAGACGATCTGTGAGGACTCACGTGGACAGATTACTTAAATCAGACGCGGTAATGCTGCGATAATGACGCCACATTTATGCGTCAAATCACTCTGATTATGTTTAAATGTCATTCACTTCTCTTCTGCCTGATTTGTTCTGGAGGATCGCCACAAAAAGTGAAGTAAGTTCCTCAGAATGTTCTTAAAGCAGCTAAATGAACTTCTGTTGACTGTGGCGCCCCCTGTGGACAGAAGCAGAAGTGTTTCTTGTGTTTTGAATAACTGTATGAGTGTCCGATGTTTATGCTGTTTATGTTCATGTTGAATGATTCGACGGCACTGAGACGACAAACTGAACGTCCCTTTTAATGATGATAGAGGACGTATTAATATTCAGTGTTAAACATGTGACACACACCTCTTTATGCCGGTCAGCGCTGGGCGTCATGACAGCAGGTGAAGGCTGCCCTCTGATTGGCTGCGTGTCCTGGGATCACCCGTTGCCGTTTGCAGTCAGAAGTGCTGAGTGGACCCTCCTTTTTAAAGCCCCACCCGGCCGGCTCATGGCCTCCTATTATTTAGCAGATTTGTTTTTGCGTCCTGGCTGAACCTTCTAGTGTGAGCGGAAAAAACTGCAGCGGGGATCATATATGTGCCTCTGCAGGGACGCCGGGGGCATAACCTAACAAATGTGTGGGGTCAATTGGTAAGGACTGCTTTCTGTTGTGTTGCTTGTGCAGAGGTTGTGAGTGGAGGTAGAGTACTGCTAAGTTGTGTGCCGAGGCGATGGAGAGCCTGGATAACGTCGAGCGGGACTCCACGTCGTTCTACTTTTAAACTTTCACAGTGAGAACTCGGACTCTTGATGAATTTAAGGCAAGTGTGTCAAAGAAAGTTGGATGAACAACTTAGCAGTACTTCTATTCTCTGAGCGTCTGTGAAAATAAACTTCTGACTTGGATCACTAAGTTTTGGGATGAATGGTTCATTTCACGCTGAAACGGACAGAAGGGAGCATTTGTGACGTTGCTGATGATGATCTGCCGGCTTGTTTGTCAGATATTAGGAGTGAGCTCCTCTCGCTAGCTGCTACAGGCCGGGCGGACGAGGACAATGTCAAAGTTACCTGCATCCTCCTCTGACTCTAAGGACGCCGGTGAGCGGTCAGTAACAGAAAACAGCAAAGATGTCTGCTGGGGAGGAGGTTATGGGCTTGTGTAGGGAAAACTACTTTAGATTTAGAACTTTTGAATTGAAGAGCTGCAAGAAGGTAAGGTACTGAAGCTGCTTTTATTAGATGATCGGCAAAGAATCAAGGAGGACCAGAGAAACAAGAGAAGACGAAACACGAGGAGGCTGAAGTGTGAAAGGTAATGTCGAGGTCAGTAAGACGCCAAAGAAACGATCTCAGATCCTGAACTTCAACCGAGCCTGAAGAGGATTTAGAAGATGGCAGCTGGAGAAGAACAAACTCTTAATTAAAAGTCAAGATGCAGCTGAAACGTCGAGGAGCACTCGAGGAGGAGACAAAGCTGAACCGGAGTTAATCACATGAGGACAATGAAAAAGGATGAGGGCTAAAGGGAGGGGGAGGGTGAGGGCAGGGTCAGCTATACAAACAATGTTACCCTCGGTACATTTAACATCGAGCCCCGCAGGCGACAACAATGGCGTCAGTAAAGGCCCTTCCACGTCTACACGTTGCTAGATTTCTCTTTGGCTGGTTTCAGTGTGCTCAAACAGCACAAAGTCCAACAAACAATCGAGAGGGGTTTTTCCATCGAGCTCAGCAGGTCACAACTCGTAAAAGACACAAAGGTCGCACAGCACGACCGTTTGTCAAGACCACTGAAAGATGGCGAGGAACGTTTGCTCTGAGCGCCGAGGTCCTGACCGGCGGTCCAGCCCGGCCTCGACCAACTAGGCGAAGCTGAAGCTGCGGCAGGAGTGAGAGAGGCCGGCCGCTTACAAGAGAACGTTCAAGTTCTGTTGTTGCTTTGACGACTAACAAACTGCAACCATCAGTCGACTGAAAGAATTCATCAATTGTTTCTGAAGCAGAAAATAGTTCCAGGTTCTAGCTTCTTCGTGTCTTCATCCACGTATGAAAGTAGAACAAATGTTTGGGACTGTTGTTAACTGGGCATGACACAACGTCACTTTGGGCTCGGGGAACCACTTCGACTCCATCTGATGGTTCTCGAGTGTTCTCCATACTTACATGATATTAGATTGAATTAATTTAACCTTCTGCTTGATACGATTGAGGTTTAAATCAAAAACGATGACAAACGATTTGTTTCCATCTGAGGATGTTTCCAAACTGTCCGACCACAAAAAGCAGAACATGTTCCATCTTGAAGTTTGGCCTTTTGTTCATGTCACGTTTCTACTCGTACATTTGTCTCGTCGTCTCAGTTTAAAGGATGTTCTCTGTTAGTTTTCATTCTTTTCTATTTCAAATCTTTCCAAAACAAAACCCCCGAAAATGAGACGATGTTTTTGTATTTGCTGCGGATGTTTCCAGATTCTTTAGAACTTCATCAGGTTACGTTTGTGTCGAAATATAAAATGACGTTCGAGCTTCAAATCACAAACCCATGTTTGGTCAAATCTTTTGAAGGTTTGTGTTTTCGAATTTCCTTCACTGGAAAGTTGTTGGTGTGTTGTTATGCTGATGTGTTCTAAAGTGTCTTTGTGGTGTTACATGAAGACATGACATTGTCTCCTGTCTTTGACTGACTGTTGTTGTTCCTGCAGGTTTCCCAAGGGGACGCTACTGAGAAGCTGGCTCACCAAGTCGCGGCCCAGGTTGCTGCTGCTGATCGCAGGGTTGAAGAGGCCTCAGGTGACCCTCATGAGGAGGAAAAGGATGAAGCGCACAAAAGTAGCAAAGGCCACGTAAGCGGTAAATATGGCTTATGTTGCATGGAGGAATGCTGAACCCCACCAACCACGAAAACACGGGGACGGTTAACGCAGCGGGAACAGGTTACGTCTTCTCATGAAATATTAGTCACACTTACTCTGGACTACAGTTTATTTTAACATAATGATTCCAAACTAGCGAGGACTGAAGACAGACTGTTGCATTATGGGTGATGGAGTTTGTCAGTCCTGACAAAGTTCAGATTAATCTAGAGAGTCGAAAAAGTCTTTGGATGTCGTTAATGGAGCCAAACCCGACAAGAAAACCACCTCGGTAGGCTACTGTACTCCCCGTTAGACTGGAGACTGCTGGGTTCAGAGAGTAGAGAAGTTCATCAAACTTCCTGTTTGATGAACTTTAGAGTTCGAGAAAGATGGGGGTCGATTAATTAAAGAGTCTCCTAAAACTTCAACCAGCTGGAGGTCGATGGTCGGCTGGTTTTAACGGGGTTCAGCTTGTGGTTGTTGATGACATCATGAACGTCTGTGAAACTTTCAAACTTTGACGCGTCCATCAAAAACCCGACGTTTGCTCTCTTTCAGAACCTGCAGCCGAATGCCCCACTTCACCTGAGTCCTTAACGGAGAGGATCTGCTCGTTAGACATGGAAGACAAGGAAAAGGAAGACCCGCGTGTTGGATCTTTGCCCCAGCAACGAACTAAAATCCAGGAACCACAAAACAGAGCGAAGCCAGAGGACGAACCACAGAGACCAAGACCTCCAGACTAATCCGGATTACACCTCAAGACCTAGACTACCAGCTTCACCCACGTTCTTCAAGCACACATCTGTTTTGGCACATTAGACTGTGATGACTGTGGCTTGTACCTCATTCCTCAAAGACAAACCCAGCTGTTCCTGTCTTCTTAGTTCAGACTCTTTCAGGTTTTTCAGCTGCTGAACTCCCGCCTCACATTCTTCTGTCACATCAACACAAAGAACGTTCAAGCCTTGATGATGATTTGTGATGTCAACAATCAGACAACTAAAGAACAACGTTCTTCATCAATCAAATCAATTTGTAATAAATTAATGTAATCATCAATGCTGTGTTTGCAGGCACATTCGCAGACTTTCAGGTTTAGAGGATGAAAAAACGCTTCATGTTTGTCCGTCTTAACCGAAGCCACACTGGAGTCTCTGGAGAGATGTGTGATGATCGGACTTCACCGAACCAGCGTCATCTTTGGCTGAGGGGCCTCAGGAGACGAGGGTTTCATGTTTCCACTGATCGTTAGAAAAGCAGCTACGCTAATTTAAACCAATATCTAGCTGAAGGCATCTTTTAATAACTAATAACTGAAGAAACTTGTAAGTTGAGGAAGGTTTCAGTCACAAATTTACGTTACGATGCGCTTTAAACAAGATATTGAAGTATTTAGAAACTCCTCGGATAGATCACCATAATTTTGCAGTTTTACTGTTAGCTTTAGAAAGCTAGCTAGCTGAACATCGAAGTCGATCTTTGCTGTTTTTCTTACCAACCATTTTAAGTTTCTTCAGATTCTCTCTGAGGCGTTCTCGTTGGCGGCGTCTCGTCGTGGTCGACGTTCAGGCAGATTCAAACTGTTGACAGATGAATCGAACACGGTAACACTTTATATGAAGTTCTCCTTTTTATCTGAAGAATCTCTATTTTTAATCGTGACATCGACCTGCTGTAAAAAGTGATATCAAAATAAATGAACCGCTGACTTCATATAAAGTGTTACTGAATATTTGTACTGATTAACAGGATGGCTGAAAGTTCACCGACACATTTCAGGTTCTGGATGTTTTTACTGGTTTTGTTTCTGCTTCTCTTCGCCATGTTGGCTTGTTGTTTCTGCTACAGAAGAAAATTCATCTGCAATCTCACAAATAACGAGCTGTAAAACTGAAGCTGAGGTTTTACGTGGCAGTGTGGCTAACGTTATCCGACGGGTTAATTCATTCATCACTTTGTGTATTTTGGTGGTTCGGAGCCGTTAGCTGCTAACGTCACAGATGTTGTTAAAATGTTTGTAACATTGTTTGGTTCACGCTAACGCTGTCATCAAAAAAGAAATTCTGTAAATGAATAAAAACGGACACGTAATTCACAAAAATTAATCCTGAACTACGTCGTGCATTTGACGTCTTTTCATTCGCTGCCTCACTCGAGTGACAAGCTAACGTTACAGTGATTAGCATTTTACACAAACAAGATTTTTCCATCTGTGGCGTCAAACCCAAAAAACGTTTTAACTCGTTCAGCCTCATTCTCCATTTTATGAACGTGCCTACAGAGGACGACCAGTTTTACCACGACAGCGCTGTAGCTAACCACAGCTAGCTCTGTAGCTAACCAAAGCTAGCTCTGTAGCTCTTTGTTTCTTTATATGACAGCGACGAGGCAGACAGGAAATGATGCACAGAGCGGTGTGATGTCGCTGGAAATTGAACCAGCAGTTGCGACCACGTGGCATTCGCTGTAACCACGAGGAATGAGCAGGCACTAATTAGCCAACTAGCTTTACTGTGCTAGCAGATATAAGCATCTGGTAGCACAGTTTAGCCAGTTAGCTGCCATCTACATGGTAGCATAGTTAGCCAGAAGCTAAAACATTATTTTACAGAAAGTGAAAGCCAGCATGCTAACGTGCTAACTAGACAAACCTTCAGGAGTTTTCTTGTTTAGCGAAGCTGCTCTCCGTAAATCTGCGTCGTTTAACCGTCGACTGTACGTTTGAACTGTGACGACACTTTTCGACTCGGATGAGACGAGACGTTTCGCTTCTCGTTTTCCGTCGAGCGAACGAGGACAGACGTGGTTTCATCTAACGCGACCTCTGATGGTTTTGGGCTTCCTGCGTTCTGTGTTGAGGTGATGTGATGTTTTCAAATTGATGAATAATAAAGTGGTTCGCTGTACAAAGCTTAGTTTTTTTCATTTGATGATTTTTCCACACAGAAATGTAAAAACTTTATTTTATGAGAACTGCAGTGAAATGTAGAAAAACTTTATGGACGGTTTGATGACGGAAATGTAATTTGAATCTCGTGGCAGCTTCTTACTTTAAAAATGACACATCAAATAAATTCATTTTGATAAAGAAAAAAACTGTTTCTACTTTTATTTATTTATTTATGTGTATGTATGCTAATTAAGGGGGCGGTCCTAAATCAGTCTGAAGCACTAAAGCTATCTGCGGGGACGTCACAGAGACTACGTCCAGGTTTTAGACAGTCTGCGGGGATGTCACGGAGACTACGTCCAGGTTTTAGACAGTCTGCGGGGACGTCACGGAGACTACGTCCAGGTTTTAGACAGTCTGCGGGGACGTCACGGAGACTACGTCCAGGTTTTAGACAGTCTGCGGGTCACAGAGACTACGTCCAGTTTTAGACAGTCTGCGGGGACGTCACGGAGACTACGTCCAGGTTTTAGACAGTCTGCGGGGACGTCACGGAGACTACGTCCAGGTTTTAGACAGTCTGCGGGGACGTCACGGAGACTACGTCCAGTTTTAGACAGTCTGCGGGGACGTCACGGAGACTACGTCCAGTTTTAGACAGTCTGTGGGGACGTCACAGAGACTACATCCAGTTTTAGACAGTCTGTGGGGACGTCACGCTGTCATTGGTCAGTACATTGAGCCTCACGTCTGTTTTCATTGGTTTATTTTTTATTAATTACATAAATTAGTTTCTTCTTTGTCGTTTATATTTACAGTGTTGATTTTAAACTCGGTCGTCGTCATGGTTACTTGACGCTCAGTCTCTGTTGGATGGTTTTGTATCGCAGCAGCTCGGACTCAGAGACAGACGGAGTGAAGTTTTCCAACGCTGACGAGAAATCCTGAGAGGAGAGGACGACAGGTGAGTCCTCTGAGTCCACACCTGAGAGGAGAGGAAGGAGGAGAAAGTGAGTGGAGATATACGAGCACTGACCGGCTGAACCGTCTCTGATGTCACTTCCTGTCTCCTCACCGTGGTCGATCAAAGCGAGCTTCCTCTTGATGGCGGCCGTCATGGCGTCTGAGCAGAGAGCGTACAGGTCGGCGCCAGTCATGTGACCCGGGCAGCGGTCCAACACGTCCTGCAGGTCGACCGAAGAGTCCAGACGGAACCTGAAGACCAGAGTGACATCACATGATGACATCACACAGCACGCTGTGACATCAGCATGAGTCTGCGTCCAGGAGGGGGCGTTCTTACTTTCTGAGCACGGCCTGTAGAATCTGCAGCTGAGACGCTCGGTCCTCACTGACTCCAACGAAGACGAGTTTATCAAACCTGAAGAAGACACACACTTTACACCACCATACGTGTGTGTGTGTGTGTGTGTGTGTGTGTGTGTGACCTCTGACCTGCCGGGCCTCAGCAGTGATTGGTCGAGCAGGTCCGGACGGTTTGTGGCTCCGATCACGAAAACTCCGACAGACGAGTTCAGAGCGTCGAGCTCAGCGAGCAGCTGAGAAACAATCCTGATTTTCACAATAAAACACCACAGAATTTCAAAATAAAACACCACACAGACTTTCAAAATAAAACACCACACAGACTTTCAAAATAAAACACCACAGACTGTCACCTGACCTGCAGTCAGTGCAGGTAAACACTCACCTGTCCATCACCCCACCAGAGTCTCCGCTGCGCCCCCTGCTGGGAGCCAGAGAGTCCAGTTCATCAAAGAAGACGACGCAGGGAGCAGCTGAGCGCGCTCTGTGGAACACTACGCACGCACACACACACACACACACACCTCTCTGAATAAATTATGATAATGAGATCTGTGAAGTCTGGTGGTGCCCGACTGCAGCCCCCTCGCCTCACCCTCTACAGTCAGTGTTTGCTGAACAAACATGGTGGACTCTCGTTAAAGTCTGATTATACTAATCAATCAGATCATTATTTATTTTAAAGCTTCTGAACTTCTTAATTATTCAAACTGAAATCAAAGACGTCGTTAACGAACCTTCTCTGATGTTTTCTTCACTCTGACCGACGAACATGTTGATGAGCTCCGGACCTTTAACACTGAAACACAAACAACACGACAGGTGGGTCTACCTGATGAAGATGAGTCTACCTGATGAAGATGAGTCTACCTGATGAAGATGAAGGTGAGTCTACCTGATGAAGATGAGTCTACCTGATGAAGATGAAGGTGAGTCTACCTGATGAAGGTGAGTCTACCTGATGAAGATGAAGGTGAGTCTACCTGATGAAGATGAGTCTACCTGATGAAGATGAAGGTGAGTCTACCTGATGAAGGTGAGTCTACCTGATGAAGATGAAGGTGAGTCTACCTGATGAAGATGAGTCTACCTGATGAAGATGAAGATGAGTCTACCTGATGAAGGTGAGTCTACCTGATGAAGATGAAGGTGAGTCTACCTGATGAAGATGAGTCTACCTGATGAAGATGAGTCTACCTGATGAAGATGAAGGTGAGTCTACCTGATGAAGGTGAGTCTACCTGATGAAGATGAGTCTACCTGATGAAGATGAGTCTACCTGATGAAGATGAGTCTACCTGATGAAGATGATACCGGTGAAAGTCTACCTGATGAAGGTGAGTCTACCTGATGAAGATGAAGGTGAGTCTACCTGATGAAGATGAGTCTACCTGATGAAGATGAAGATGAGTCTACCTGATGAAGATGAAGGTGAGTCTACCTGATGAAGGTGAAGGTGAGTCTACCTGATGAAGGTGAGTCTACCTGATGAAGATGAAGGTGAGTCTACCTGATGAAGGTGAGTCTACCTGATGAAGATGAAGGTGAGTCTACCTGATGAAGGTGAGTCTACCTGATGAAGATGAAGGTGAGTCTACCTGATGAAGGTGAAGGTGAGTCTACCTGATGAAGGTGAAGGTGAGTCTACCTGATGAAGGTGAGTCTACCTGATGAAGATGAAGGTGAGTCTACCTGATGAAGGTGAGTCTACCTGATGAAGGTGAGTCTACCTGATGAAGATGAAGGTGAGTCTACCTGATGAAGGTGAGTCTACCTGATGAAGGTGAGTCTACCTGATGAAGGTGAGTCTACCTGATGAAGGTGAAGGTGAGTCTACCTGATGAAGGTGAGTCTACCTGATGAAGATGAAGGTGAGTCTACCTGATGAAGGTGAGTCTACCTGAGGAAGGTCATGGAGCACTCAGTAGCCACAGCCTTTGCCAGCAGAGTCTTTCCTGTCCCTGGCGGTCCGTACAGCAGGACTCCGGTCCGGTTCAGGTCCAGAGACAGAAGTTCTGGACGCTGCAGAGGAAGCTGGACTGTGTCCAGGATCTCCTTCTTCACCTGCTGAAGACCTCCAACGTCCTCCCAGCGCACATCAGGGATCTGTGGACACAGCAGCTGGTTAGAGGACAGAGGACACAGGACACAGGGCGACTTAGGAGACAGGACAGAGGACAGAGGAAAGAAGACACAGAGGACTTAGGAGACAGGACAGAGGACACAGAGAACTTAGGAGACAGGACAGAGGACAGAAGACAGAAGACACAGAGGACTTAGGAGACAGGACAGAGGACACAGAGAACTTAGGAGACAGGACAGAGGACAGAAGACACAGAGCACTTAGGAGACAGGACACAGGACAGAGAACAGAGGACACAGGACAGAGGACAGACGACAGAGGACACAGGACATCATGTGATCACCTGCGGGGCTCCGATGGACGTGGACTGCGCCTCCTGCAGGGCCTGCAGGGCCGAGGTGAAGTCCTGGTTCATGATGGTCGCTCCGCTGGAGCAAAGCTCCGCCTCCTGCCAACCAGCACTGCAGGAACAGGAAGTCACATGATCACACAGCCTGAGCTCTGATTGGTCACTTCGTTAAAATGACGCTCAGTCTCACCAGCTGAGAATCAGCCTCCTGCAGGAGGAGCGACCGGCTTCAACGAGGAGAGCCACGAGATCCCCCAACACAAAACCCTGAGGAGGAGGAGGACGAGGAAGAGGAGGAGGAGGAGGTGGAGGAAGAGGTGGAAGAGGAGGAGGAGGAGAGGTGGAAGAGGTGGAAGAGGAGGTGGAAGAGGAGGAGGAGGAAGAGGTGGAAGAGGAGGAGGAAGAGGTGGAGGAGGAGGAGGAGGAGGAAGAGGTGGAAGAGGAGGAGGAAGAGGTGGAAGAGGAGGAGGAAGAGGTGGAGGAGGAAGAGGTGGAAGAGGAGGAGGAGGAAGAGGAGGAAGAGGTGGAAGAGGTGGAGGAGGAAGAGGTGGAAGAGGAGGAGGAAGAGGTGGAAGAGGAGGTGGAGGAGGAAGAGGTGGAAGAGGAGGTGGAAGAGGAAGAGGTGGAAGAGGAAGAGGAGGAAGAGGTGGAAGAGGAGGAGGAGGAAGAGGTGGAAGAGGAGGAGGAAGAGGTGGAAGAGGAGGAGGAGGGAGAGGAAGAGGTGGAAGAGGAGGAGGAAGAGGTGGAGGAGGAGGAGGAAGAGGTGGAAGAGGAGGAGGAGGAGGAGGAGAAATGATTAATGAGCGTGCTCACTGTCGTCCACATTAACGAGTTCAGTCCTAACGACACCTGTGGACATCAAACTGTGAAGAACTAATCCGTCTTGGTCCTGGTCCTGGTCTTGGTCTGTGTCTTGGTCCGTGTCCTGGTCCTGGTCCTGGTCTTGGTCTGTGTCTTGGTCTGGGTCCTGGTCCTGGTCCTGGTCCTGGTCTTGGTCTTGGTCTGTGTCTTGGTCCTGGTCCGTCATACCGTGGTAAGTTTGGCGAGCCGGTCCAGGCTGACGTCCTGGCCCAGCTGGAGGTCTCGGCTCAGGCTGGTGAGCACGGAGCGCCGCTGCTCCTCGGTGGGACTCTCTAACTCCACCTGGTGGACGAACGCCGCCACGACACCGGCAGACAGATCCTGAGGTCTGCAGACCGTCGCCACGACGACCACACTGAAACACCAAGACAACCCGGATTCATCCAAGAGTTTTCACAAATTTTCAAGGATTTCAAGGACCTGTGAGGACGGTGTTGCTGTGTGAGGCAGTCGGTGACCTGCTGGGGGCGCCGTGGAGCAGCTGGCGGAGCACGGCGGGGACCCTGCCGTCCTCCTCGGCGCCTCCTCGAGGTCGGAGGAGGAGCTGCAGGTTCCTGAGCAGCAGCACGCACGGCCGCACGGCGTCCGCTCGCTGAAACACCGCCGTCAGCTTCACCTCCGAGGCTGCAGGAGAGTCAGCGCACAGACTCACACAGTCCACCTGCACACAGGTGAACAGGAAGCGTCACCTTTGACTGGCATTTACAGCGGCCAATAGCGAGTGAGTGTGCAGGTTAAAGCTTCCGTCGTACCTTCAGCAGGTGGAGGTTCAGTCTGCGGCTCGCCGCGCTCACCGCCGCCACTTTACCGCTTCCTGCAGGGCCGTGAAGGAGGACGGTGCAACCAGACAGAGAGCCGCTGCGAGCAGACAAAACGCTCACGTCACTGATCACATGACATCATGACAGCAGAGCAGTCAGCTCCCAGCGTACAGGTGAGTTACCTGCGCTGCAAGTGTGGCAGGACGATCCTGCAGAGGAGCTCGACGGTCTTGTTGAGCCCCGGAGGCGACAGGCTGCTCCACAGAGACGCTCCGTCCACGGAGCAGCACGGGACGGCGCTGTTGGTGGACGCTCGCTGACGAGACAAAACAAAGAGGTTACACCTGTCCTCAGGTGAGCTGTGTGCTAACGAGCTACAGAGCAGAGGTCAGAGGTCACCATGTAGAGCGAGGTGTGCAGTCTGTCGGCCAGGTGAGCTCCTCCGTCTTCTTCTTCTCCTGCAGACAGACACACCTTCTGCACTCTGAAGAACAGCGCCGCACACCTGAAAGGTCAAAGGTCACAGCAGAGCATCATCAGCTGAGGACTTCTCCGTGCAGCGTCTCCGGTCTTCAGCTGACGGGCCGGATCAGTACCTGAGGACGCCCTCCGAACTGGACTCCAGCAGGTCCGGATGGTTTTCAGCTGGAACCGTCAGGACGTCTCCGAGTGAGACCAGTCTGCACAAGAGACGACTGTTAGCCTGGACGCCCGCTAATGTTAGCATGTTAGCACAAGTTAACATGTAATGGGTCATATACAAGGCTAACAATTAGCATGCTAGCATAAGTTAACATGTAAAGGGTCATATACAAGCTAGCATGTTAGTGTAACATGCTAACATTCAGAGGGTTATATAGCATTCTTAAATTTAGCAGATTAGCATTACATGCTCACAATTAGAGGGTTAGCATAACATGCCAACATTAGCATAACATGCTAACATTAGTGGTTCTGACCTCGGCGTGTTGAAGTGTTCAGACAGCAGGCCGTCGTAGCCGCTCACGTTGTTGGTCAGCGGAGACGCGACGGGCGCGATGTGAAGCTCGCTGGCAAACGGCGGCGAAGCGGAGCGACAGGAAGTGTCAGAGTGATGCCTGCCGGGCGCCGCAGGGGAAGGCTTCCACCTCTAAGACACGAAGACAGGAAGTGAAGTCATTATTCAATGACCTTTCACAATAAAAGCCTTATTGTGAAACTACTCAATACTTCCTGGAGACTTTTCACATTAAAAGGTGTGTGTGTGAGAGTGTGTGTGTGTGTGTGTGTGTGTGTGTGTACCTTGACCCTCAGCGTGCAGATCTTCTCAGGGATCTCGTCTCCGTCCGTCATGTTGAACCACAGCGTCGCTGATATCAGTCCCACCTCGTCCTGGTTCTGGTTGTGCAGGTTCTGGTTGTGCAGGTCTGGGCTTGGTGTTGGTTCCACCACCAGCACAGACACCAGCCGCTCTCTGCAGACTCCGCCCGGCCTCGACAGCTTCACCCACTCATGGTTGAACAGGCCGAGCCTGAGGATCATCTGTTTGCTCACCAGCACGCAGCTGTCCACGTCCACGGCGGCGCCCTGCTGACCTCTGACCCCGACCCACCTCCGAGTGTCCACCACGCGCACGTCTAGCCGGCACTCCAGCGCCTGCAGGACGCCGGAGAACCCCGAGCCCAGCAGCGTCCTGCTGTCCAGCAGAGACCGGCCCGCTCCGAGGCCGTCGGCGTAGTGGGCGAAGTCCGACACGCAGAGTGTGAGCGGCCGGCAGGGCGGCCCGGCTGCCGGGGGGTCCACCGAGTCCCAGCAGTCCGTCAGAACCAGAGCCGTGTCTGCGGTGATCCGGCCCTGCGTGACAGGACTGCAGTCCAACACCAGCAGCTCCAACAGCTGCTGCTGCACCTGGACAAGACACAGACACATCAGGTGGATCTTTAGATGCTTTTATATCTTTACTTATCTTCTGTCTGTAGCACGAGACGCGCACATTACTGCGCTATGACAACGTTTTAAAGATTACAGACCAATAAGACGCAGAGAGGCTGAGCACGACCAGAACATCTGAGAGGGGTCTGTCTGCAGACCTCCACCCTCAGGCTGCCTCCAGTGTCAGGACCGGAAATAACAAACTCTCTGTGCGTCTCTTAAAGAAGTCCGGCGTATAAATATATTGAGACTAAAAACAAAGAAAAAGAAGATTTATTACTTGAATGAATGAAAATGTCATTTTATTTTCATTATTTATAAATAAACCTTATTGACACAAGTTAATGTATTCATACTGAAGTCATCTCTAATACAGCTGAGATGACTTTAACCTGTCATTAAATACATCTTCCATTAAGCTCAATGTGTTTACATGGACTAAACTACAGGCTATGAATGGAGTTTATTTTGACACTTGATGTATGTTCTTCGTGTTAGTGTTGATTAATTCAAAATTAATTAAGAATAAATCAACAACAAAGTTTCTTCTGCATAAGAGATCGTCAGATAACCGTTAGCCACCGTTAGCATAACTCATTTATCATCATTGACCGTGGCCTCACACTGGAGTGTTGCTTTCGTCAAAGAACCTTTATCACGTGACGAAAACGAGACGAGACGTAAATGCTGGTCATGTGACGATAACTATAAATATATAATGCAATATTGTTGACGAATGAAAAAAGACTAACCGTGGTTTACAAAATAAAAGCTCTGCTGAAATGTCTCCTCATCTTTGTTGAAATGTTCTAACGTTATTTCGTCTCGTGTCACTGCATCAGGTCGCACTGTGCAGTTCGTCATTGGGAGAGAAAGCAGAAGCGACATTTGGACACTTTGATCACATAGAAGTGGAAAAGAAAAAGAAAACGGATGAATGGATGCATTACATTTTTTCTGGCATTGTCACATGACGTTATTTATTTATTTTATTTAAATGTATGTGTGTGTACTTCTAACATGTTTGGTTGGTAAAACAAATAAGTTGTAAATTTAAATCAGAGCTCCGTGTCTTTAATGGATGTATTCTTCAGTCTATAAGGGAACAATAATATAAGAAGAAGACAACCCTGTTTGAATTGTGAAGGGTTTGGCTAAAAGAAAACGTTAGTTTCATGTGTACTACTGGGTACTTATACTACATACTACATGTGTACTACTGGGTACTTATACTACATGTGTACTACTGGGTACTTATACTACATACTACATGTGTACTACTGGGTACTTATACTACATACTACATGTGTACTACTGGGTACTTATACTACATACTACATGTGTACTACTGGGTACTTATACTACACTGACTGGGTGGTTCCACTGCTACTGTAATCATTTTATCATTCATTGTAATCCATTGTCATTTTTCATTGTAATTGTACAAAATGTTTGTGTTGACTTGTTGACTGTACACGTGACATCTATTGCACGTCTGTCCGTCCTGGGAGAGGGATCCCTCCTCTGTGGCTCTTCCTGAGGTTTCTTCCACTTTTTTCCCTGTTAAAAGGGTTTTTTGTGGGCAAGTTTTTCCTCACTCGAACCGAGGGTGTAAGGACAGAGGGTGTAAGGACAGAGGGTGTAAGGACAGAGGGTGTAAGGACAGAGGGTCTAAGGACAGAGGGTCTAAGGACAGAGGGTGTAAGGACAGAGGGTCTAAGGACAGAGGGTCTAAGGACAGAGGGTCTAAGGACAGAGGGTGTCACTCCCTGTACAGATTGTGAAGCCCTCCGAGGCAAAATGTATTTTGCGACTTTGGGCTATACAAATAAAATTTGATTGATTGATTGATTGGGTGAAATAGAACTGCATTACTAGAAAGAGACTAGAATACATTTTCACTGACTAACAAACAGTCCCGGATAATTCTGACTAAAATCAGAAACATGCTCTGAAACTGGACTAAAAGAGTGTGAACGTGACTGAAACGAATAAAAACTAAAATGACAGCTGGACACAAAGACTCAAAATAAAACAACACTACTACTTGGTGTGGAACACCTGGGTTAAGTCTGCAGGAGTGTTTCGACACCTGTCGCACCTTCCATCTGTGTGAGGGTTTAACATTTCTTTTTCGAGCTTTATTGTCTGGATGCAGCTGAGCAGTGACAGGACTGTGTGGAGGACACGGGGAACGACATGCAGCAAAGGGCCGCAGGTCGGATTCGAACCCTGCAGCAAGGACCGAGCCTGCCCTGATCTGTGCAAGAGTGGTAGAAGATTAACAGTTATTGATTCATGAAATAAGTCCTACACACACACACACACACACACACACACAGGGCTCACAGACATACATGTGTGTGCAGCCCTTGAGCAAGGCACCGAACCCCCCCCCCAGTTCGGGGGGGTTCGGCACCTCTCCAGCTACCAGCCCATCATAATAATAGCAATAAAAACTGAATATTTTATGTTGACTCTCACCTGTCCCGGGTCCTCTCCCAGCAGCGGGTGTCGGGGCAGCAGCAGCGGGTCTCCTTGCCGGGCCAGCAGCCACTGTCCCGGGCGGCAGAGCTCCAGCAGCCCGCCGGTGAACTGCTCCGCTCCGGCCCAGCGGAGGCTCTGCCTGCTGCGGGCTCCCAGCACCACTCTGTCCAGGGCGACCGGCTCCAGAGCCCGGACAGTCCCCGTGCTGCCGAGCCGCTGGAGCCCGTGGTGTCGCATGAAGAAACGGCTGGTGAAGAGCCGGACCCGGCTCCGGGACTCCGCTCTGGGGCAGTCCGCAGTCTCCTCCTCGGTGGTCGGGTGAACGCGCAGTAAAATGCCCGGCCTGCCGGAGCCGTTTGGCGGTCGCTGCGGGGTGAAGAGGACGGTCGGTGGGTCGGTGTCAGCGCGGAACACTGAGTCCAGGTGAGACTTTAATATGAACACATCCAGAGGACTCAGGTGAGCGGGAAACCTGTCCACACAACACAGCTCCACCTGCGCCTCCATTTTGG
This sequence comes from Argyrosomus regius, assembly GCA_946959425.1. Taxonomy (NCBI): domain Eukaryota; kingdom Metazoa; phylum Chordata; class Actinopteri; family Sciaenidae; genus Argyrosomus; species Argyrosomus regius. Next base: position 3,106,039 of record OX336883.1, read on the forward strand.
ACTGCGTCATCACCGCTGCCTCTCTGTGGCTTCCGGCGTGACGTCACCGCCCCCTGGTGGACAACCAACGGAACTACAGCCAGAGCCCGCCCCCTGCTGACGTCACCCCAAAATAATAATAATAAATATTTAATGTTTGATATCAGCTGATGTGATCAGATCACGTGACTATAGACTCATTTTAAACTTTACAGACAATAATAAAAAAGAAACACCTCAGAGTGTAATCCCACTGTGTAACTATGTTCAGCTGTACTCGAGTATTTGTTCATTATTATTATGATCAAACAGCCAATCATCAACAAGGTCACCAACAGCAGACATAGCAGCCAGCTAATATTACTGACTAGTCCAACAGCAGTCAGCCCAGCTCGGCGTCTGTCTTTCAGCCTTTTATTTCACCAAGCTCTCACCAACCACTAAAAGTCAGTCCCAGATTTACTCTTGTCCGGCGGCTTCTTGCTCGCTCACTCTCTCCTTTTCTCTTCTTAGCTTCCTCCGTCAACGTCCTCTTCACTCTCTTCTCCTCTGCCATTATGTCCATAGAAGCTGCTGACTGCTGGGCCTGTAAACCTCTTCTTCTTCTTCTTCTTCTTCTTCTTCTTCTTCTTCTTCAACATTTGTGTCAGCTGCAGCAGGGTTTCCAGTCTCAAGAGATCATTTTCCAGGACTTTTTAAAGACTTTTCCAGTGATCAACATGTTCCTGTCTGTGGATGTCTGATACAAACCTGTACTCACCTGTACCTGTCACAGCAGCTCTGAACACCAGCTCCATCTCTGAACTATCAGTGATCTGTCTTTCTTTTTTTTTGTTATACAGACTAACTACTAACAGCTGTTAGCGCTGTGTTAGCATACTCTGTAGACAGACTGGAGATCTCTGCTGAAGTGAGGAGAAGGAGACGGGGATGCAGAGCTGGATCTAAAGACGGTACAAACCGTGAAGACAGTCTGTTATCGTGGGCTCGGTGGGAACTCTGGACGGCTGAAGACAGACAGGAAAGCATGGAGACAGAGAGGAGGAACGACAGACAGCGAAGGAAATGTGGACCACAGGAGTCAAAACCGGGTCAAAGAACTCTACGAGCTGAGCCACCAGGACACTAACATTTATTTATTTATTTATAAGGATTTTCTGATTCACTTTGTAAACCGCGAGCCGCTCTAACAAGTATCAATAAAGTCGATCTGATCTTAACAGACATGAATATCAGCTCTGATATGGTGATAAGTTATAGAGGGAAGTCTGGATCCAGACCGGGTCAGGTCTTTGTGTTTACTGAAGAGAGAAAGAATGACAAGACGCCCTTCCACATGACCAAGACTTTACTTCACAGCTCAGCGCCCATCGACCCTCCGTACAAACACAACATGGGCTCCAACGACCAGCAGAATCCAAGCAGGTATAACGTCCTCTCATGGTTAACCCTGTTTTTCTCATGCGTTAAAAAACAGGCATAGTGCCAACACATTGGAAACAGAAGGTCAAAGGCTCGAGATTTACACTTTGCAAGATAAAAAATAAAGATGTCTTTATGGGAAATGATTCTATTATGTACAATTCAGAGCATAAACAAAATAAAAACACCCAGAAAATAGAATGATTAAAGCATGCCCATTGTCACACCATGAGGAGGAGGCAAGCGACCGAGCTATTTATCTTGTGTTCACATCCAACTCTTCTCTTTATCCGAGACGTAATGAGTACAGGATATAGTTAGGAATCTTTATTAACACGGGTCAGGCAGTCAAACCAGTCCAATTCTGTTTGTGCCAACAGGAAGGGGAGAACTATATCAAATAATTTAAAGGTACAGATTTTTGTACATGTTTTCCCTCTACAGACTCAGTGTATTTGTGATATACTTCACCATGCAGCGTGATCCAAGCAGGGTACTGTCAATAGAAGAATAGTATAGCTGTGGACAAGCTGGGATATTTCTGTGTAAGGTGAGAGTCTCTGAAACTGGACTTGTTGGAGGCCGTGGTGATGATGATGACTCTCAGCTCCAGAAACCAGTTAAATCGGGGATTGACCGGGGAGCAGCAGACGTACGCATAGCACCATGGCAGCAACGCTCCTGTACGACAGTCAGTCAAGATTACTGGAAGCCCATGTAGATAGTTCAGTAAGCTGTCCTTGGATATAAATATAAGAGGTCTGTATACATCGAATGAATTGAAGGAGGTCATTGAAACGTCACAGTCTAATATGGAACCAGGTGAGAACCTTTGAGGCGTAGCTTGTCCGAAGACTGATTATACACAAACATGTCTCAGTGCTGAGTCTCTTTGTATTATCTAGCGGGCACCACCTTCTCTCGGGCATTTGGCTTCCCCTTAGACGCACCGGCTGGTTTGGGCCTGGTCCTGGCGGGCGTGGTGCCAGAGGAGGTCTGGGCGGCGGTGGCTTCCTGTGAGGCGCTGCGCCGCATGGTTGTTGTTGTAGTCCTGGGCGGTAGCATGGGGACAGTTGGGGCTCGAACCGAAAGGGGCTGCCTCGACGGACATACTCTCTGAGGCGAGGGGCTGTCAGTCCTGCAGTGGGTGGAGCTAAGGCTGCGGCGGGTTCCAAACAGGACTCGCAGGGGCATTCGAGGGCTGCCGGAGGGGGCAGGGGCAGCAGAGGGACGGGGGCAAGAGGATGAGGATCTGGGCGAGGCAGGTTTGGATTTCCGTTGAGTGCTGAGAGTGCTGAGTCCAATTTTCTGATTCCTGTGGACAAAAGAGTAAAATGAAGGTGTTATTACTTCAAAAACATCTGCGCAAACTGCTTCAAAGTCTCTGAAAGAGAAATGATCGTACCCGTTAGTGAAGGAAGATGATCCTTTGGTAGTGCTGGAGTCTGGAAAGGAGAGAGGAGATGGAGCAGCAGCAGCGAGCCCCACTGAAGGCCTTTTTATGGGGGTGATGGGCCTGGGGATCCTGCTCCGGCACTCCTTGGAGCCTTGCTCTTCAGTCGGTTTGAGGCGGGAGCTCCTCCTGGACTCGTCCGAGGTATGCGTGTCCTCCTCTGAGCCAGTGGTGGACAAAGTTTCCGAAGCCCTCCGACGCTCATCGTCCCCGGAGGATAATGATGATGACGTCCCAGACAACATCCTCCTCCTCATCCAGCGACCCTGTTGCTTATGGACCAACATGCGAGCCAAGTCCAGCTGCCTGGCTCGCTGCTGAAGCCGAGCCCGAGCAGAGAGGGAGGAGGACTGCTCTGAACCCGAGTCCTCTTCGGAGATGAGTACTGGGATTCGGCTTCGGATTCTGGGCTTTATGGTAACTGGTAGTTCTGATCCGGTTGTCTGAAGCTTGGCAGCTTCTTCACTGGATGATGGCTGTCTCATAGGTTCTGGTGACAGATCTTTACGTTCATGAACTGGTGACGTGGCCTCCGGAACAGCCTCCAAAGACTGGGCCAGGATAGTCGACGGACCGTTCTCAGTATTGGGGTGTTTGTCAGCCGGTATAGTTTGGTCTGGCACAGACTCCTCTGGAGACTCTTCTGTCACTGGTACTGCCGCCTGCTCAGGGGCATCATCCTCCACAGCTGCTGCCTTCATGATGGCCAAGACTTCCCGGTCACTGTCTTTGGCAGAGTGACCATTGGAAGACATGACATTGAGGTGTGATGTCTCTGCGATATGGATGAAAGTGCGCTCGACTTTGGTGAAGGGCGGTGATGCAGGAGCGATGGGAGTGGATGGCCTCAGGTCTGACCTGAGAGCAGGGGACAAGCGGCCGGTCTCAGAGGGCTCAGCCTGAATCGCTTCCCCGACCAGGAGGCGGTCGTTACGGGAAATGAGGGCACACGGCGTGGCCAACTCACCCTCTAGAACATGATCTCCACCAGAGGGAGACTTGCGAGTGTCTCCAGGTGAGAAAAGGACCAGGGTTTTGGAGGCGTCCTCCAGGTCAGGGTCTGCATCAGCAGCGGAGGCGTGCTCCCTCTGGCCCCTCTGGTCCTCAGCCATTAGCGTTGAAGGCGCAGCGTCTTGGCTACGTTCGGTGCTCTTCTGACTTGCCTCGCTGTTGGACTCGCTCTTTGTGACGTCATCATCCTTTGGCCCTGGAGATTCTGGGACTTCTTTGTCCGGCGTGGCAAAGCTCCGGCGCTGAGGCAAGGTACCGGTTAGCATGACGGTGAGGAAGTCGGCCCTCTTCGCCTGAAGCTGAGGAAGGATGTGGAAATGTTCCTTCTCGTCGCTCTGGCCTTTTGTCCGATAGTCTGGGGAGGGCGGCGACGCGGTGCTCTGCTCCGTGGGCGACAACACCTGAAATGCAACACAACTGAATCAACACAAGACAAGACAGGAGTCCACTCTGAACAGAAACATGGATGGAGTTTACCGAGGGAGCTTCTTGAGCTCAGACACAGCAAGACCTTTGAGCGTTCATGACCAATAAACGATGTGAGGGGTGGAGTTAATGAATTCTGTCCATATTTATTTAGGGGGAACAATCAAACAGCTAAAATAAGATAGTAACCAACACTCAAGTTCAAATACAGTTCCAGCAGAGCTTAATAATTAACATTAACTTCAATGACATTTAATTAAATACTTGTTGCCTTCAGTCTTTCCCAAGTTGAACCAAACTTGAACAAAGTTCACGGATGAGTTTTGAAACATTAACGGTAACGTTGAAGCCGTCACTGCCCTGATTGGATTCAAGTCTTCTTGTTTACGTTTAGTACTGTCTTGTTGTTAGTTGGATTCTACCGACAATATCACGTTGTAGGTCAGCGTGCAACAGTTTTTGGACGACCCGCTAAAAAAAACACTAAACTGCTTTGTGACGACGATGTCCAATCTTTCATTGAAGTTTTGTTACTCGTTACTCTTGTTACTCGTTACTGTTACTCGTGTGTTGATGTTTTAGAGGAAGCTGAAGACGTGAGCACTGTTCAGCGCCACAAATAAAGACAGCAGGAACTGATGTATTTGCCCCCAAAACCATTTTAATGTCATTTTGGTTGTACACAAGCTTTTCAAGATTGTCTAGATTACATACATTGATATAAAAGGCACAAAAAAATGCATTGCAGAGTTTATCCTTAGACAGCACGCAGTCTGATATCAGGTGATTTTCAAGTGTTTCCCTTCATAAAGATTTAACATACAGCCTGTACATACATACTAAACCCCGCTAATTATCATGCTATTAGAGATTAACTGCAAACCTAATTACTTTCTACATTTCTGTATATATGTACACAGTTATCATTTGGATTTACAAAAAGTTTAAAATACATGCTTTACCTGTAAATTATACAAGCAGTACTGTACAATCATATAGTGATAGAAAAGAAACGTAACTGTGTTTGTACACGTGAAAGACACTCACGGATCATCACATGAGCTGAAACACTCTTCACCTCCACCACAGAAACTCTCAGAAACATTCTGATGGAATAAATCAAGTGCAGAGGTCCGGGGTGTGTTTAGCTTAGCTTAGCTTAGCTTAGCACAAACACTGGAAGTAGGGGGTGAAACGGCTAGCCTAGCACCACCAAAAATGAATCCACATGTTGTATATTGTTTCATGAACAGATGATTGATTCACTTCAGCTTCACTTCTTGGTTTTAACATTTAGCATTTAGCATTGCAGCTAACCGACAACCACATCATCAGGATGGACTGACTAGCCTGTTAGCTAATGAGATTCATGTAAAAGTAGAAGCTGAGCTAGCAGTTTCCCCTTGCGTCCAGTCTTAAGTTAAACAACACCTGGACCAACCTCTGACACACAGAGATGAAACTGAAACCAAAAAAAAAACACCTGAATGTTTCTTTGAGAATCAACTGTTAGCGACACACGAGGTCAGACTGACCCGCTGAATGTGGACATGGAGACACGTGTTTTATCTGTACATTATCACCCTGTTATTCCATAAAGATCAGCACTGACACAGGAGCTTCAAACCATTTGTACATTTATATAATTGTAGCGTGACTCATGAGGTATAAATGTTCTGTGACTGTTTTAACATCGTCGCTCGTCTGCTTTTAGAAAAGTCTTTTTTTTAATGAATAAAAACCTTCAGCCTGATTTTTAGTTTGACTTGTTTGATTTGTCGAGTTTTTTGAACATGAGTTCGACAAACACGACACTCCGTTCTTAGATATTGTGGCAAACCATCGACGTGTTTTCAAGTGATGAACTTCATTAAATTAATAATTAGTCACTACACAGAACCGTGCTGAGCGGCGGTACCTTGAAGAAGTACGGTCGATGTTTTACATCCACGGAGGTGGATCACAGTTTTTTAGGGGGTTACGTGAAGTTGAAACATTTTGTTTGGAGTGTCCTAAACGTGTAAAGATTTGAAGCTCTTTTTAGATTTGAAGGATGAATTACCGCACCTCAAACAATTCATGAAGCAGGAAGTCGCTTTACCAACAATCGAATCCTCTCTCGTCCACTCAAACATCTCGCTGACTCTCACAGAAAACGACGTCCACGATGTTTGAACGGCGTCGTGATGAGCAAACGAAACACTGGATGAAAACGTTCATGAGAAAAGATGTGATGGACTAAAAGAAAAAGCTCCGGCTGCTTCGCATCGTGTTGACGTCAGCTTGACAGCTCTGATCCGTGAGTATCTCCTCTAACAGCGGCATAAGTTATTTACAAAAGAATCACAGACGTTTTTCAGTCAGAGGTGTATATTCACCGTGTTTTTGTTGTAATTACAGTACAGTGCTGTTTTCAGTCATTTTACAGTCAGAGGTGCATGTCGTACAAACAGTAGATCTCATGCAAAGAGTGGCGACAGTCGGTAAACAGTCTTTAACGCTGCCGATTGTGTTTTTTTTAAACTCGGTGTCGTCGGCAGAATAAGCACACTCGAAGCTTTTCACGGCCTGTTTATAACCGAATGTGCACAGCGGCGTTCACGGTGACGAAACATCGACATGTATCAGTGACAATCTTGTACGGTAGGTGAATCATTTTGCGAGCGTGCAAAATAAAGTTCAGTTAGCAGCTAGTCCACTTCATACATTCTCCGAGTGGTTGCAGTGTAACGCTTTGCTAAATATATAAAACGGGCTGAACTCAGCACAAAGCAGCGTGAAAACAAACTGTCAGAGCGGGACGAGCCCGACGTCAGCGCCTCAAGCTTAATGAAACAGGAAGTGGTGCATATTTAGTTAATGTAGCCCTTTAACACGCTGAGAAAACAACCGTTTGGCTTCACTGCACAAAGTGGCCGTCCGAGCAGGTCTCACTTTGGAAGTGACGACATTCAAAGAATCACAGAGCGCCAAATATTCAAACACCCAACCATCACAATGAGCGCCGACCCAAAACCACCTCTCGTGTTCTTCTACTCGACGTCTCGATGGAGTGTCGTTCATTCAAAGTGGGCAGACGATGACTCAAACCAATGAGAGCTCTGATGCAGCCGATGGGGCGGAGTCACGGACACGTAAAGAGACCTGGATGCAGCGTTGGAGGCGGATGCAGGTGAGACCTCCACCGGCCGAGCCGCTAACTTCCTGTTTAGCCCTCTGCTAACTTGAACGTGGATAAAATTAGAGATGTTTCTTTCACGAGGTGAGCTGACGGTAAAACGTCTTTTATGGACGCCGTCGCTGTCTTTACGCAGTTTGACCACGAAGTCAAACTAACCCGGTGCTCTTCATCATCGGTTCATGACCTGACTCGCGGGATCGGGGTTTTTGTGGGGAGTCATGGCGCACATCAATTCAGCCTCGAGAACTTTGAACTTTGTGGTTGTTGATTTTTGGATCGAAGTCTGGACGTCATCAGCATCGGATGTTTGTTGCCCACTGACTACCCCGCCAAAATAAGACGTCTGACACTTCTCGATCTACTATCGAACAACAGGACGCACTTTCACTAAAAGGCCAACACGACACTGAAACACACGTTTACTACGATACGAGCGTAACGTTATCACGCCATCGCTCTGCTCGATTATTGAGGTGATTCAGGACTTTTTTATTCCTGCTCATTGTTTTTTTTTTAACCCTCCATCAGATTTGTTTCTTCCCAGGCTGCCTCACTTCAGATCGACGAGCACAAGACATTTAACGTTGATGATCCGTCAGCTGACGTCGGAGTCGCCTCCCGTGGTGAGTTCAAGGAGCAGCTGGAAAGAAAATCAAACTGATGGTTTGATTTAACAATGTGTAAATAAGTCTCTCTCTCTCTTTTGTTTCACTTATTGCATCTGTGTTTTGCATCCATATAGTGAGACCCCCGGCCCGGCTTGGCCCGGCCCGGCCTGACTCCCTCCCTCCGGTCCACTCAGTGATAAAGTGCAACAGTGAAGTCCAGTGATGGAAGAGGAAGCACAATGAAGATAAGACTGTGATCCAAACCCAACATGTCACATCATCGTCAAGTCTTCGTTGGGTCAGCTGGGTCCAACCAAAACACCAAAACCAGAACCAACATGGCCGCCTGAGCCTCTCACAGCATCTCCATCAACATAAAACCAACTGACTGAAGAACCTCGACAAACGTCCACGATGCAGATCTGACACGCGGAGATAACGAGCTCTCCAGATGACGACTTAATTTTCTCGTTATCTTGAGACACGAGAGTCTCGATCAGTAACGATGTGTCGCTCGCTGTCCACGATAACCTGATCGATAACCTCGACTTAGCCATCACAGTGCTAACATGCTCATGTTAGCATGCTGCATGCTGCTCTGCCTCTGATTGGCTGGGTAAGAACACGAGCGTCAGCCAATCAGAGTCAGTCGTTCCTTCGCCATCCAAACGCCTGAAACAAATCTCATGACAACCTGACGGAGACGCACACTGTGTCTCCGTCCTCGTCCATCAGCATGTGTTGAACTCAGCGGACGCCATTTTGTCTCCGTAGCTGAAGGGGCGAGACCAGATCGGCTCGGGGTCCTTCTGATTACCACGGCAACGCCACTCAGACGTGATAGACAGATCTCAGTGAGACAGTCCGCTGTCTTTTTATTATTATTAATTTAATTATTAATACTGTGCATAAATGTATCATTGTATGTATGTATATATGCACACACACACACACACATATATATATATATATATATATATATATATACATATAGTTATATAGTTTATTGCTGCTGCCAATCACAGAAACACGCGAAAACCAACTCCGTCAACTCTCCGACGGACGTACAGCATTTATCTAGTTGCTATGACTACAGCCAATCACAACTCTCCAACGTACGCCGTGTATCTAGTCGTGCATCAGCAGACGAAGGACCGCGAGCCGATCTGGTACCGGCACCGGCATCCGGAGGAGACTACGTCAACGTACAAACGTGATGAGATCACACTGTGTGACGTCATTTCCTGTAAGTTCACAACCTGCTGAAGTCAGAGTACACAGAGTACACAGAGTACTACACAGAGTACTACACAGAGTACACAGAGTACTACACAGAGTACTACACAGAGTACACAGAGGTATCTGAGGTGAGACATAGCGTTTCAGTCTGGACTGATCAGGCGACACTGTATGATGTCACTTCCCATGATGCTCTATGGCTCTGTTTAACAGCTGTGTGGCTCCGAACGGCAAAACATCGTTTATAAAATGATTTTTATTAACGAATAAAAAAAATAAAGAAAAAGCTACATTCAGCAAAACAAACAAGGAAATGAGGAAACAAGGAAACGAGGAAACGAGGAAACGAGGTCGTCACTGAAGATTTTTTCTGGTCGTCGTTTTTTTTTTTTGTGAATCATTTTTATAAAATGAATTTTGTGATTTCTGTTTTATCGTGACGAGAATTTATTTTTTTAAAACGTCGCTGTGTTTCCTTTTTTTAATGTGTGTGTGTGTGTGTGTGTGTGTGTGTGCTTCAGGGCCACCGTACTTGGCCTGGCACAGGAAGAGTTTTTTGTCGTCCCGGCTCTGATTGGACAGAGGAAACTCTCTCGTGCCTTCACGTGTTTAATGAAGCTTTTCTTGTTTTTTTGGGTCACGGCTTCGTGACGCGGCGGCGGCGGCGTATTGCTCGGCGGGCGGGCGGGACGATCGGAGGGGGGACAGCAGAACTCCAAAAGTCTTGGTGCAACAAAAAAACAAAAAGAGTTGATCGCCGGGACGACCTGCATTCCTCGACGATCGCCTTCGTTTATCAGGCAAATAATTAGACAGCGTGAAGCGTAACAGTCCGTCACAGCCTCGCTCTGGAACGCTCCTCGTCTTCAGTTTGTGGCGTGTGCAACATCACGTTTGCAGAGAGGCTTTTTTTAGTTTATTGCATGGAGGTCACCTCCTCCTCTCCTCTCCTCCTCTCCTCTCCTCCTCCTCTCCTCCTTCTTCTGTTCATCTGTCTGTGTGAGTGTGTTTGGCAGCACAGCTGTGCTGCTGTGTGCCAGTAATATGGCTTGTTGTGGTTATTATCTGGCTTCATGTGTGTGTGTGTGTGTGTGTGTGTGTGTGTGTGTGTGTTTGCAGAGCGTGGCGGTTAAGGCGGACTCCGATGGGATCGAACTGTCCGACAACGATTTTAGGATTTATTTTCATCAATTTATGGAGGACGAATCAAATAAAGTTTGACAGACTGCATGTGTGTGTGTCATGTGACGTGTGTCATGTGACGTGTGCGTGTCATGAGTCCGTCTCTCAGCTGCTGTTCTTGTTCATGAGCTTGGCTAACATCTGCTGCAGCTGCGTCCTCGACACGTTGAGCACCGAGTGTCTGCTCCGTGGGCTGCCGGGCGTCGGCAGGGTGCCGGCGTGCCGGCGGCGCACCGAGGCGTTGGCGGCGGTGATGTGGGCGGGGCTGCTCTCGGCCGAGCGGCTCCTCTGGATGAAGCTGCCTCCTCCGTGGGGATACTGCTCCGTCTCCAGGGTGGAGGAGGAGAAGACGTAGGAGGCCAGCCTCCTCAGCTGATTGGGCCGTGGTTGGTGCCTGTCCTCTTCCAACTGCAAACAGACCAATCAGAGAGAGGGGAGGGCGGGGTTAGCGAGCAGAAGGCCACTCTTTGAAAATGCTTGAATAAATCTGCTCCTACGGCTACGTCCCAACACTCTGTTTGACTTCCTGCCCTCGTCTCCTCCCCCTCCATGACCGGACGTTAGATGGGAGAGAGCTGATTGGTGCTCTCGCTCATCTAAAGCCTTCAGCTGATTGGTCAAAGGTTGCGAAGGGAGGAGCTTAAGGAGTGTTGGCGTCAATCTGGCACTCTGTCTACAGTTAGAGCTATCAGATTAAGATTAAGACTTGTTAGCTGTGCGGGTTGCCAGATTGGTCAGACTAGCATCCCCCCCCAACAAAGAAGAAGAAGAAGAAGAAGAAGAAGAAGCAGAAGAAGAAGAAGAAGAAGCAGTTTAAAAGGACACAAAGTCACCAGCACGAACACTGCACATACTGAAACTGACTATCTACAACAGTCTGAGTCTGCACAGCTTCTGAAGGAAACAATGATGCAAAAAGAAACAAAGGGAACAGAAAAGATGGAGAGATGGAGTCATCAGGCACACGAAACAGACACACGACGGAGGAGTCAAAAAACAAAAAGCAAAGGAGGAGAATATGTGTGAAGACAAAGGAGAAAGGAAAGAGGAGGAACAGAAACTGAGTGAGAGAACAGAGTAAAGGACTATTCCTAAACTGTGCTTACCCCGAAACATCACTTTATTTCTTCTCGTCTTGTCCCAATGGCACCCTCGCTCTTTTCTCTCCTCAGGCGAGTCAAACTCGACATACTGTGTACTTTTAAAGCGATAGGTTGGGGGGGGGGGCAAAGGCGTCAGTAGTTATGTGGAGGAGGTGGGAGGAGGAGGTGGAGGAGGAGGAGGAGCAGGAGGGGGAGAAAAAGAGAATGGCAGTCCTCGATGGTTGGCGGCGGAGAGCTCGAGTCTATCGGCGCGAAAGCTAAAAAAAAAAAGTGACTAAAGACGAGCCGAGGCGTGACATCAGCGATGATGTCACAGCCACCAAGTATGGAGGAGCAAACCGGACGTATTAGTGAATAAATTAATTAATTAATGAGTGCATGAATAAATCAAATGGCCACATGAACAAACGACGGAACAAAAAAGGGATAAAAAATGAAATAAAAGAAATAAAAGAATCGAGCACACCCATGAAGAACTCCTGCTGAAAATGAAAAATGTGAAATAAAAAGTTCAATTCAATGATTCCACATCCATGACATCACTTATTCAGACTCCCCAGAGGGTCGACCTGATCACAGGAGGAGAAGTTCTCCTGAGGATGAACCCTCCAGACACTCAATAAGCCGTCACCGTCAGTGCCGCCTTTAAAGGTCCAGTGTGTCGACGACTGCAGCCCCCTCGCCTCACCCTCGCCTCTGAAACTACGAGCCTACGGAGAGACGTCATTAAATCTGACACACTGACCCTTTAAATGACCCTTTAATTAGTCAGGTTTGTTCCTCCATAGAAGTTTATTTTAATTTATTTTGTGTTTATTTATTATTTATTTATTATTTATATAACAGGTGTTGTTTTAATATTTTATTTATTACTTTCATCTTTAATTTACGGAGGCCCAGAAGTCCTAAAAGATAATATTATATTATATTATTATCTAAATGATCTTCGTGGCCTCCGTATGAATCAGCTGTGACAGACGACATGAAGTTTTTCACACCTGTGGATCAACCGTCCAATCATCTGACACCTCTGACAGGAAGTTCATTGCAACGTTCCAGCGTTCGTACGTGAACAGACTTCCCGCTTCACAGAGTGAACGTGTCGCAGCGCGGTGTTACGAATAAAACTGTCGACATTAACTGAGAGCCGTCTCCAACAAACAGGAAGTAGAGTTCAGTTTGCTTCCTCATTTTTACGTGTTTCCTGTTTCAGAGAGGGAGGGGCTTATCGTGGATGTTGATTGGCGTTTACAGCAGCCAATAGTGAGTGTGTTACACCCTCACAGTTAGCACTATCAGCTAGCGTCAGCGTCTACCTTCCAGTGACTGAACACAACCTCCAGACCAGCAGTCAGCAGTCTAACAGTGAATACAGCAGCCTACCGAGGTGGTGTTCTTGCCGGGTTTGGCTCCTGGCATCCCGGGCTGAGTCAGTTCAGTTAGCTACACGGCTGACCAAGCTAACCACAGTTAGCGCTTCACTGCTCAGCAATGTTTATATCAAGTAATGGTAGCTAATGTTAGCAGTGAGCTAACATGGAGGAAAAAACTAATGTGATTAAGTTCATAACATTAGCTAAAGTTAGCTTTACATCCAAGCTAACTAAAATAGCTAATGTTAGCAGTTAGCTACATTAACTATAGCTCAAAACTAGCAAGATCTACAACATTAGCTTATATTAGCAGTTAGCTACGTCAGCCTTTTCCATAATATTAACTTATGTTAGCAGTTAGCTACATTAGCACTAGCTCCAAACCAACTGGATCCTCAGTGTTAGCTGTGTTAGCTTTATTATCTTAGCTTTAGTTCTCCGCTACTGATCAATGTTTCCATCATAAAGTCTGTAAATCACCTCGGTAGTGTAACGTTATTCCCTGTTGGTCTCAGAGGCTGTGCTCCAACCGTCCGGCTGCTGAGCCCGGTTCTGTTAGCATGCTAACGGCAGATTCAGTTAGCAGCAGTTAATTAGCGGTTAGCTACTTTAGCAAGCTATCTGTCCATCATAAAGTGTGTAAATCACAGAGAGGTTAATGTCTGCTGAGGGTTGAACACCTCCAGATCAACAGGTTATGAATTTTCTGATGCACACACACTCTGAAGTGTTGGAATATGAATTATTCCTCCACCCGTTGATGCATGATAAATATAAAAATCAAACATTTTGATGGTGTCACGTGAAGCCATGTGTTCCGACAGTTTCCACCTCTGAAGGGAATCTTCTTATCATACTAAATACACTCATCAGTCATGATCACACCTTTACTGCCCCAACGTATATACTGATTAACCTGTGTGTGTGTGTGTGTCTAATGTGTCAGAGAACATGTGAGAACACAGCAGAACAACAGAAGATGAAAACATCATCAGCATCCTGACACAAACATCATGGTTGAATCATACGTGTTCTACAGCTGCTTCTCCTCATTCACTCCTTCACAATAAAACGATGGTACCAAAGTAAAAGTCATGAGCAAACGCAGAGAGATGGAACAGATTTCAACTGTGCTGCAGCAACACGGAGAACACGGCAGCTCCGTCCACACGGCCGCCCGGTAAACACGTGACGTGTCACAGGCAGTCGAGAGTCAACGTGAAGCTGAAGGTGACGACAGAAACTCGATAACCGACCAAACAAACAGACCCAAGGCTGCCTCAGTAAAGTCCCCACCGCTAGCGCTATGAGCTAACATCAGCATCTACCTTCCAGTGAACACGGCCGGTCCAGAGCCGAAAAGAACCTCTGAAGCCAGCGGTGTCCGGTCTAACAGGGCCCCTGTTGATGTTCAGTTCAGTTAGCTACACGGCTAACTGAGCTAACCACAGTTAGCGGTTCACTACTTAGCAATCTTTACATCAAGTAATGGTAGCTAATGTTAGCAGTGAGCTACAACTGGATCCATGTCAGAATTACATTCACATTAGCTCCAAGCCAGCTAATTAGCATTCATGTTTATCTCCAAATAATCTAATGCTAGCAGTGAGTTGACATGTAACGAAGGTCATAACATTAGCTAATGTTAGCATTACATCCAAGCCTACTATCATAGTTAATGTTAGCAGTTAGCTACGTTAGCTCTATCCCAAAACTAGCAAGGTCCATAACATTAACTTATGTTAGCAGTTAGCTACATTAGGACTAGCTCCAAACCAGCTGGATCCTCAGTGTTAGCTGTATTAGCTTTATTATATTAGCTTTACCTCTACTGCTACTTTCTTTGTAACGTTATTCCCTGTTGGTCTCAGAGACTGTGCTCGAACCCGGTCTGGTCTGGCTGCTGAGCCCGGTTCTGTTAGCATGCTAACGGCAGATTCAGTTAGCAGCAGTTAATTAGCAGTTAGCTGCTATGTGTCCATCATAAAGTGTGTAAATCACAGAGAGTTGAAGCTGAGCAGTGGGAGGACATCACAATATCGTAATCATACGTTATCTAATGTAACCTTTGGTGACATCTACAGACACAAATAGACAAAGTGACGTCAAATAAACAGAAATGTGACATTTTTGGACGTTTTCTTTCCCCTCGTCTGAAAGAAGACACATCATGGAAGAACAACAGAACAAAATCTCAGAATTCATGAAAAGACTTATTTAACTGTCACTGAGGTGTTCACATTTGACTGAACTCAAACTTTAAACATCTCATGGAGTTCATCTTCATCTCTGTCCTCTGAAGTCAATCTATCAGATCTAAGTATCAGCTGCTGATCGAACGGCTGCATGTGACAGATGTTCAGCTGCAGGACGCTGCTGCCACAAAACAACCTGCAGACGGACTCCTGAAGTACTCCTGAAGGCCTCCTGAAGGCCTCCTGATCATCTTGAAGTACTCCTGAAGTACTCCTGAAGGCCTCCTGAAGTACTCCTGATCATCTTGAAGTACTCCTGAAGTACTCCTGAAGGCCTCCTGAAGGCCTCCTGATCATCTTGAAGTACTCCTGAAGGCCTCCTGAAATACTCTTGAAGGCCTCCTGAAGTACTTCTGATCATCTTGAAGCACTCCTGAAGTACTCCTGAAGGACTCCTGAAGTACTCCTGAAGGACTCCTGAAGTACTCCTGAAGTACTCCTGAAGGACTCCTGAAGTACTCCTGAAGTACTCCTGAAGGACTCCTGAAGTACTCCTGATGTACTCCTGAAGTACTCCTGAGTCCGTCTGCAGGTCTTCACTGTGACATGCTCAAAGGACAATTCCAGCATGAGTCCACATGTTTCAGTCATTACCTCCAAAGAAGTACTGTAGTACTTGTAGTATCTGTAGTACCTATAGTACCTGTAGTGTTTGTAGTATCTGTAGTATGACCCTTACAGACGTCTCATTGGTTGTTACAGCTGCCTGTAGGTGTCCAGGTCAGGTGACGTACAGGTGTGAGTGTCATAGACGTGTCCAGGTGTGAGTGTCATAGTGTGTGCAGGTGTGAGTGTCATAGAAGTGTGCAGGTGTGAGTGTCATAGTGTGTCCAGGTGTGAGTGTCATAGACGTGTCCAGGTGTGAGTGTCATAGAAGTGTCCAGGTGTGAGTGTCATAGACGTGTCCAGGTGTGAGTGTCATAGAAGTGTCCAGGTGTGAGTGTCATAGACGTGTCCAGGTGTGAGTGTCATAGAAGTGTCCAGGTGTGAGTGTCATAGAAGTGTCCAGGTGTGAGTGTCATAGTGTGTCCAGGTGTGAGTGTCATAGAAGTGTCCAGGTGTGAGTGTCATAGACGTGTCCAGGTGTGAGTGTCATAGAAGTGTCCAGGTGTGAGTGTCATAGAAGTGTCCAGGTGTGAGTGTCATAGAAGTGTCCAGGTGTGAGTGTCATAGTGTGTCCAGGTGTGAGTGTCATAGAAGTGTCCAGGTGTGAGTGTCATAGTGTGTCCAGGTGTGAGTGTCATAGAAGTGTCCAGGTGTGAGTGTCATAGAAGTGTCCAGGTGTGAGTGTCATAGACGTGTCCAGGTGTGAGTGTCATAGAAGTGTCCAGGTGTGAGTGTCATAGAAGTGTCCAGGTGTGAGTGTCATAGATGTGTCCAGGTGTGAGTGTCATAGACGTGTCCAGGTGTGAGTGTCATAGTGTGTCCAGGTGTGAGTGTCATAGAAGTGTCCAGGTGTGAGTGTCATAGTGTGTCCAGGTGTGAGTGTCATAGAAGTGTCCAGGTGTGAGTGTCATAGAAGTGTCCAGGTGTGAGTGTCATAGTGTGTCCAGGTGTGAGTGTCATAGTGTGTCCAGGTGTGAGTGTCATAGAAGTGTCCAGGTGTGAGTGTCATAGTGTGTCCAGGTGTCTCAGGTGCTGGGATGAACACGTGATGGTGCGGTGAGTGTCGAGTGTCGTGGGGTCATGCTGGATTTGTCCTTTAAGCTGCATGTTGACGGACAGATGAAGGAGGTGGAGCAGCAGCTGCAGAGCGCCGCCCAAGTCCTCACCTGGCCGCCAACGTGCCACCAGAGAGCTGGGCTCTCCTCTGATTGGCTGGCTGGGTCTCTTACCGGTCTTTGAGGTCCAGTGGGCTCCGACTCTCTCCGGCGGGGGCGTCCCGATGGCAGCGAGTGACAAGGCGACTGGGCGGGGCTACCACCACTCCTCCTCGACGCCTCCTCCTCCGTTAGCGTTAGCATCGCTCGGCTGCTCTCCCTGGTGTGGGTCTTTGGACGAACTACAAGCTCACCTGCAGGACAACAAAATGTTAACGAGTCAGAGACGACCAACTAATCCATGACATAGATTTATGATGAGACTCATCGAGCAGTCTAACAACAAGAAAACACTTGCTAGCTGCAGTGCACAGTGGTGAGGGTGTAGTGGGGGTGAGTAGCTCCTACCTCCAGCCCTGAGCCTCCTCCTCTCCTCCTGCTCCTCCAGTGGACGGAGCTCCTCAGGCTCCTCGTCAGTGGTTCCTGACGTGGTTGGTTGGAAGTCTCGCAGCTCCGCCTCTTTGTCGATGATCACCCACTCTTTGCTGTCAAAGTCCTCCTCCTCGGCCAGCGGGACGGAGCGGATGAAGGCGTTGCTGTGCGCCTCCTGGTCGACAGACGCCACCGACACTTCCTGGCGGCCGCTGATCTGACGGTCACCACGGCAACCAGGGTCAACAGACAGCATCTGAGCCGGCTGGGAGGAATAGACGTGACGAGATGGAGAGCCGAGGATGTCCATCCTAGACCTGGAGGACGTACAGAAAGACCAACATCGTTGTTTGCAAGTCAAGATTAGTCTCAAGGTTTCAATGGTGAGTTCAAGTCTCGTCAAAGGAAGTCTCATCCAAGAAAGTTGATGAGGGTGAGTCCAGGTCAAGTCAAGACCAGCCCAGGTTACCTCAAGCCTTCGCTGGAAAATTCAAGTCATAGGAAGATCTCAAGTCAATTGAGGTGAGTCCAGGTCAAGTCTTAAGTACTTGAGAGCAAGTCCAAGTTCGGTCAAGCCCCAAAGTCCAAGTCAATAACGGTGAACCCGAGTCATAACATACAACTTATTAAAGGAAGTCAACTGAACAAAGTCGTCAACTCTCAAACTAGGTGGCCGTGAGATCAAGTCCAAGTCAAGTCACGTGTCTTTAGAAGCAAAATTTCTGGTCAGTTTCAAGTCTTTCAGATCTGCTGACTATTAAAAGGACATAATATCTGAACTGTCTCTCCCTCAGACTTCCTCCACGGTTCTCTAAAGTTTCACCTTTGTCCGTAGGCGTCGACTCGGCCCTCAGCAGCAGACAAACGGTCAGATTCGGGGCTGTTGACCCGGCGGTACCGTAAAGACCGCCCCTGACCCGTCGGTGACTCGGGGGCTCCACCTCGAACTGGTGACACTGGACATGCCCCTCGACCCGCCTCTTCCTCCTGAGCCCCCTGAGGAGGGACAGGAAGTAATGTTTTATGGTGGAGACATGATTTTAAACTACCGACTAACTAAGAGCTCAAACATCAAATATTCCTCCTTGCTCACCTTGTTTAGGCTGATCCTGAGTCTGTTGCGGTTGAAGTCGGTGTCCTCCCAGGTCTCTCCCGGCTCGCCGGCGTGCGGGACCCCTGTCTCCCCAGGGGGTCGGCTGGGCGGCGCCGGGGGTGCGTTCTCCTGATCACTGAGATGTTCGTCTTGCAGAACGTCGTCGGTGTTCTCGCGCTGAAGATCTCCAGGAACCGGCGTCACGATGGCTCTGTGGACACAAGAGATTCTGATATTTAGATAATTAACTTCATAAGCCCCGCCCCCTTTGTGCTCTGTCAATCACAGTTGTGCAACTTGGTCAAAACCTCAACTTTCTTGTACAGAATCAGTTTTATTCTGCCATGCAGGCTTTGCAACAGTTTTAGCTCGAGGACGAGAGTTAAAACCTGACGGTGATGGTTATGATGGTGATGGTGACTCATTCCACCACGCTGCACCACAGAGCGCCACAGGAAATCATTCCTGCCTGTGGCCATTAAGCTGTACAACTCTTCTGTATGATAAATAGGCTTATATTTCCTCTGTATATATTGTTAATATGGGGGGAGGGGGAGGGGCAAATTTTGAGGTTTATTCTTATAGTTTTTAACTTTGAACTTTGTAAATTTATTCTTATTTTATTCGTATTCTTTTACCTTTGTAATTTTATTCTTAGGTTTATTCTTATTTATTCTTATAGTTTTTAACTTTGTAATTTTTAAGCTGCTATAATATTCGTTACCTTTGTACACTGGAGCGCTGTGACAAAAGAATTTCCCGCAAGGGATTAATAAAGTATATTCTATTCTATTCTATTCTATTCTATCTCTCTGCAGGTTGATTGAATGAACTGAAACTGTCGTCTTTGTCGTCGTCAACCGGACTCTTGAAGACGATTCATCCAAGAGACTACTTCACTTCTGACTGACAGTCTCAGGGTTTTTTTTAGCTCTGTTGATGCCTTGAGAGAGACGCAACCCTGCACCCAGTGGGCTGTCAAGGTCACCACGATCCCCCAACCACACCTTCGCTCAGGGGACCTCAGCAACCCACTCGGACTCCCCATCAGTCAGTTAGAACTGAAGAAGCCTCTTGATCATTATCCTGGTTCGTTAACCAGCATGTGAGAACAAGTGTTATAGAGGATTGTAAATGTCAATAATTGTCTTATTTTGGTAGTTTTGTACACATCATGTCTTTCTTGAGTCGTCACCAAAGAGTCAGTCAGTGTCAGATTTAGGGGGCACAAAGCGGTTGGGTTCTTACCCCACCATGGCTGCAGTAGGTCGGGTGTTGTGCTGTGGTTGGGTGGAGGCACTCGTCGACAGTGTGACATCACTTCCTCCCTTCTCCCAATCGAAAGGCTCGTTCTCGGTGATGATTCGCTCCTTCATGCTGTTCTCAAACACTGACATGAGCAGCTGGTGGAAAGAAAAAGACGCACTCATGAATGTGAACTGACGTCCAGGTGTTAATGCTGAAACACAGTGTACTTTACGGGGTGTGTACCTGGTAGTCTGGTTTGGTGTAGTAGTCCAGGGCCAGGACGTGGTCCAGGAAGATATTAAACTCTGAAGGCATGTGTTTGAGCAGCATCCGATGGTCGTAACGCTCTTTAATCTGACCAACTTGTTCCTGGAACAAAACACAAAATCACTTTCAGCTCAGCCGGTTACAACAAAATGATGCTCAGCCGTCAAAACCAAAAATACAATCATCTTTCAACAGTCTGACCTTATCTTTGATCTTTCGCCATGGCAACTGTCCAACAGCGAACTCCACCAACATGTAAAACAATGACCACAGGTCATCATGGCGACCCATTTCCTGGAGGAACACGACAAAAAACAAACACATCGTCAGGATACCGTCGCCGGGGTTACAGAGAGCAGCTGTGAGGACCAACATGGCCGCCGCTTCACGTGGACAGACAACAAACAGCACTGACCTTGTTTTTATGAGCGTTGACTGAAGCGTATCGGACCGTCCCTCTGAAACCTGCCACGGTCCTCGGCTGAACACAAGACGAAGCAAAGTTAGTGATCCAAAGTTAGCGGTGTCACAAATGTTTTCAATTTAAAGTCGAATTTTTAGTTACTAATGTCGTAAAACGCTCTAAAACCTGACCGGCACAGCGTCAGCTCACCTGCACGCCGTTTCCTCACCGCTAACAGGCCAAATGAAGCCGACGGTGACACCAGAGAAATGTTTGATCTGTCACGTACTCGTGTGTCAGTCTGTAATATTTGCGTTGCTCTTGACAAACAAACTTTGTTCAAAGCGTCTCTGTGCTGGTCAGGTTTGATGAGGTCATCAGGTCAAAGACGTGTCGCTGATGTCTTTGACTCCTCAGTACAGACACAAAGTGGAAACATGGATTCATGTTTCGGATGAATTCAAACAAAATAACCAGATAATGACAGAAACATCGGGGGGGGGGGGGGGGTCACACTGCATCCACGCAGCCTCCACCGCCGCACACAGAATATTAATGGTTCTTCAAAGGTTCTTCAAAGGTTTTTCTAATCGTCGATAAAACATCAGAAAACTGTAAAAACTGACATGTTGAAATCTGACAAACCGTCCAGAACCAGAATATTAAATGTTTCATAACGTCAGAACATCCTGACGTCAGCGATCATCATCCTCCGTTCATCAGCTGATGGTTGATGCTCATGTGTTCAGGTCGACTTCCTCTTTTCTGTTCATGTTCTTCAACAGAACCACCTGATTTCAAACGGGTTCTTTACCAAAGGACCGTTTAACTGGCTCTCGTAGATCATCAGATGAATCATCTTTTAATTAGAACGAGCTGCACCAAACGAACCGCCAGCGCTAACATTAGCCTGCTAATCACATGAACTGTTTCAAAATTAAATATTAAAAATATGTTTGATAAATTTGACCTGAGCATGATCTGATATGTCCGTCATCACAAACTCAGAGTTTCACATTTAGTTTGAATCCTAAAATTATTTTGGAAGTTTTGCCAGCTTGTGGCGCTGCAGTCACTTCCTGTTTACACAGCTGATTGCTTATGATTGGACGGTGCTACAAATGTTTCCTGATTTACTAACGACTAAAGTCGAAGCTAAGACGAGCTGAGACGTGGAGACGACTGATGGAAGCTGTAAAATGTTAAACTGAACTTCAGTGGCCGGCTGGTGATGCGACTGTGACCCGCCGCCCCCCCTGTCGCTATAGAAACCACTCACCATGGATAACCATGGTAACCATGGAGATGATGGAGAAACGGGAGGCATGCACGTCAAAATCATAAGTCCAAAGGAACTGTAAGAAAAACAAAAAAAACAACAAGACTGAAACGTAAAACGATGAAATTAAAACAAGTCAACAGATAAAACATAAATCACTGATAAAGAAGTGATGATCGATACAGACTGAACAACATGACACTGTCACAATCAAAAGTAAATAAATGACTCAATAAATAAAAATAAAACCAACCAAAAATAATATTTAAATCAATATTTCTGTTTTTATTTGCTTCTTTATTTATTTAACATTTTATTAATTATTCATTTATTTGTTTTTCAACAATAATTATTTATTTATTATTTTACCTTTTATTTAATTTATTTAAATTTTCTTTATGCGTTTAGCTTCATTATGCAAATGAAGTCGGCTTTGATGCACAGATCGACTATAAATACAAATAAATATCAACTTATGTCACATTTTATAAATGAATGAATTAATAACAGATTTGGTGAATTAAAATTTTAATTAATTCATTACAGTTTATTTACAATTTATTTATTTAGGATTTTTTTTAAAGTTTTAATGAAATAAATGATTAAATTCATTAAATCTCACAAGAAGAAGAAACTAAAAAAGACTGAATGTGTCACATGTAGACGCCTGTTAGCGTGTTCAAATCAACACGCTTTGGAAAGGATGAAGGTCATCTCATCATCATCACACTTGAACCAGCTGTTTTCCTTCAGGTCAAAGGTCAAACTCACGTTACTGTAATGAACTCACTTTTTAAAATCTGATTTTTTTACTGAGCTTCTTTTCAGCCAATCATCAGACACACAGCAGGAGGAGCTGCCCGCCTCCTTTTGGCAGCCATTTTAAGACAATGGGCTCTATAGAGCAAGGTCAGACGTCAGACGTCCAGACGTCCAGACTTCTCTACTCTGAATCTAAGAGGATCAGCCACGACTGCAGCTCGTGGATGACTCTGATACTCTGAATACACACCATCCTCAGTATTATACAGTGTACTTTGTTTTTATACTCGTTTATTCGTACATGACAGAGTTCAGTTTAAGTGAACGCTGCTTTTATTTTCACCGCTTTACTTTGACGTCTGACAGGAAGTGAAGTCGTTATTTAAAATCTACTTTAACAAAAACAGAAATTTTAACGGAATATTTAACTTCTCACTCTGGAATTAAACTACTGATGTTTGACTCCAGAGTGAGATGTCTCATCTTCGATGTGTTGAAGAAACGATCACATGATCCTTCAGGTGGACTGAAACGTGTTGATTAGAGCAGCTTTGAGACATGAGAAAAAATGACTTCCTCTGTCCTTTCCTAAACACTTTTCCTCGATCAGTATGTTGAACGTCATGAGGAAAGATGTGAAGGAAAAGACGTCCGCGGCGGCGCTCAGAGAATCTGTCGGCTTCATCGTTATTTAACGGAGGACGATCGCCGTGCTCTGTGGTGAAACTACCAAGTTCAGAAGATGGACTACAAAAAGCTCCATCTTAGATCCTTCTCCCCGTGCACTTCTCAGAGTGTTTGTCACATTGAGAACGGTCGCTCCACTCAGATATTAGCATATTAGCATGATGATTAGCAATATGAATCCTTCATAATCAGCAGTAACTTCCATGATGATCTGCAGGACGCTGGAAGAAGAACGTCCTGTACCAAAAAAAAGGAGACTTTTGGAGCATGCTCCATGTTTCAGTCTGAACATGAGCGCTGCTGATAAATCTGGTCATGTGACCTGACTCTGTGACTTCCTGTTTGATCAGGTGAGGTTCGGTCTGACTCAGTTGGATCGCTGCCCGGCGGTGCTACAGTCAGCGGGGACGAAGTGGATAGAGTTTCTTACCGGTCGGACCTCTCCGGTGGTGTTGGTGTACTGTCGCGCCAGACCAAAGTCCAGCATGTAGCACTTCCTGTAGGTGGAGGGAAGTCGACCCATCGCAAAGTTTGACTGCAGGAAAAGAACAAGACATGAAGTCCTCAAACCACAGAAGGAAACGACCACAAAAGACCTTTAAAGAAAAGAAAACTCGTTCCCGTCGTACCGGTTTGATGTCGCGGTGCAGGAAGCCCACTGAGTGGATGGCTTCGATGGACTCCAGGATCTGCTTCCCGAGCCGCAGGGTGGTGCTCATGGTGAAGGTTCCTCTGGGCTGACTCCTCCGCAGGTCGGCCAGGTTACGACCCTGCAGCAGCACAGTACGTTAAAACACTCATAACACTTCCATCTATCTGCAGTTTAAATGTTAAACCCGAGACACGTCGAGTCTCTTACATTAAAAACAAACACAACACACTGACTCTTTGGCTCGGTTTGATTCAGACACCATGACGTCTCTTCAGAGAACATTCTCGTGAATCAGACAGCAGGTTGGTGTGAAGCTGAAGTCCTGCTCACTTCTGAACAATCTGCTCTTCATTATTAAACTACTACAACCCCTGTTGGAGGTCAGGTGAGGAGCAGATGGAGTCTGTTCTAGATGAATCCTTTAATACCGGATGGATTATTCACGTTAAAGGACGTGTATGTGCATCATTTGAAAAACTGAAATTAAAATTTAAATCAAATATTTGCGACTTCTGAGCTTTGTGTCCTAAATCAGCACATTTACATTCTTGAATCAGTTCTGACCACTAAAGAGAGCTGTAAGTGTTTCTCAACCGATTCTGATTATATGTGACGATGTAATTAAGCCAAGACTAAACAATGAATATGAAGAAGTTGATATTTATGTCCTCCTCTGAGCTGAAATATTTCAACACTTTTGTCTGTATTTTTAATCCTTCACAATAAAAGCCTCCTGTACCCTTCAGGCTGTAGTCATGCGCCCTCTGACTCACCTGAAGTTGCATCACCACATAGTTGAATTTGTCGTTTCTCCCGCAGCCAATAAACTTACAGACGTGGTTTTTACCTGGAAAATAGAAATAAAGATAAAGATGAGTTTTAATCAATAATCAGTCACATTAAAATGTCTCAATCGTCTGGACTGGTAAATGTGTAACTATCGTCTTCATTTCTCACAGCAGGAGGTTTTATGTGGTTCCATTCTCTCAGGTAGATATCAGGTCTGTCTCCAGTCCACCTGTGCATCATGTCCTGTGATGTGTTAATGTAAGTGTGGACTGTGTTTTGAGTTCTTGTGAAGCGGCTGTGTTTGTGCTTGTGGGTAGTGATAGACTTACAGAGTTAGTTAGACTTTCTAACTGGGAGCAACGTGAACGTCAGATTGTTTCAGTTTTTCTCCCCTCCTGTCCTGTGCATCAGCAAACAGGCTTAGCGATGTGTCGCACACTTGCTCCAAACTGTTTTCATTGGTTAAACTCGATGCTGACCTACTTTTTCCATTTCCCCTCCAGACAGGAAGACATGACAGTAATTCAGCT
Source organism: Argyrosomus regius (assembly GCA_946959425.1). Lineage (NCBI taxonomy): Eukaryota > Metazoa > Chordata > Actinopteri > Sciaenidae > Argyrosomus > Argyrosomus regius. The sequence goes on from OX336883.1 coordinate 3,131,173, forward strand.
TTTAATAAATTGTGGAGACTCAATGTACCGTTAGCCACCAAAGTTGAACTAGACCTGCACCTGGATGTAGATGTCAGACTTTAAAAGTGTGTTGAAGGTGTCTCACCCTGCAGCTTCTTCAGCACCGCCACCTCCATCTTCAGCACCTGTTTGGGCTGCTGGGCCGACTCCACCTTCAGCGCCACGTTCTCCCGCGTCAGGAGGTCCAAGGCCTCGTAGATCTCCCCGAACCCACCCCCGCCGATCTTCTTCAGCTGGGAGGCAGAACAGACTCTGGATCAGTTCAGGCTGTTAATCTCAGCGTTACAAACAAGAAGAAGAGTTAGCTCTGCTGCAGAGAAGTTCATCACAGATCAACACTGAACAACAGAGTTCAATTAGCAGACACATCTCAGCATCAAGTGTTCAGAGGAGAGTGTGTGAATCACACCTTCATGGTCTGAATGACTGCAAACAAACGAACAAGAAGAAGAAGACAAACACATGAATGGACATTAGACCTGTGGAAATCTGGACTTTGGTCTGATGAGTCCAAATCTGAGAGTTCTGGTTCAGACCGCCGTGTCTTTGTGAATGGATGGTATCTGCATGTGTGGTTCCCACCATGAAGCATGGAGGAGGAGGTGTGATGGTGTGGAGGTTCTTTGCTGGTGACACTGTTGGTGATTTGTTCAAAATTCAAGGCTCACTTAACCAACATGGCTACCACAGCATCCTACAGAGACATGCCATCTGTCTGGTTTGAGTTCAGTGGGACCATCATTTGATTTTTTTGTTTACAAAAAATATACATGTGTGTGTGCTGTGGGTCTATATACTGTATATATATATGCTATGCTATACCTCTGCGGTTCAGTGGAGACAGTACATTGATCAGTCAAGTGCAAACAGCCTGCAGGCTAAACGCTGCGATCTGATTGGCTCAGACAGGAGCTGCATTACGTAACAAAGGAAGCTCAGAGGACGACAGCATCAAACACACGTCCTCTGTATATATTAACCCTTTAGGTGCCTGACTCACCACTTTCCATCGGTCTTTGACCATGCAGTTTGGCGGCAGGATGTCGGCCTGCTCGGACGTCCCGTTCATGTTGGCGTTGTCCTGGAGGCCGGGGACTAGGCACTGCATCTGCCAGCCAGACAGAACACGAGCAGCTCCCAGCTTAAAAGAGCCATTTATCTGTGAGGGAGGGGGCAGAAAGAAGGGCGGGGGGGGGCAGAACGATCAGTGAATTAAAAACATCTCCAACCACAAGCCCTGTGCTGGGACGGTCACAGCAGTCCAATATAACAACAGGCATTAGAGATGGCTGGCTGCCATTGAAGCCATTCTTCAGCTAGATCAGGCTACAGGCCGGTGGGGGGTGGAGGGGTTGGGGTTGGGGGTGTGATGGTATTTGCAGTAACTGGAGCAAATATCATGTGTGCAGAGGAAGCAGCCGGACACTCTGTTCTCATCCAGACCCGACCCGAATCATCCGAACCGGCACAACAGGCCAGAGTTTTTAAACATTTGAACTAACAACCATCAGCATGGCACCGGATCAGGTCCAGAACCGACCCACCGAGCTCCGGGACTGAACTCGCATGTTGGGAAACACCCACCTGATATTGCTCTGTGGGTTAGCTTAGCTTAGCATGAAGCTAACTTAACGTGTGTGTGTGTGTGTGTGTGTGTGTGTGTGTGTGTGTGTGACTATTTCTGTCTTACAGTCAACTGAGCGGAAACTCATCCGTCAACGACCACGACCACTTTTAAGGACGCGTCATGTCTGCGCGGGGTGACCTTCGCTGTCACAGTCAGGTGACCTCTGTCACCATGGTAACCATAAACACACGGTTAATGTTGTGAAACGGTCGGTTTGGGAAGACGTACGTACGTCGCTCACGTTAAGTTACGTAATCTAACGTAATAAAAACATGAACAAGTCTTTTGGTTTGACGTGGTCATCGGTCACCTGGTCACATGATCGGGCTCTTTTGTACCACGTCACCTGACACGTGCATTGTTACAGCTAGCTTAGCTGTGCTGGTAGGCAGCTACTTGCTAGTTTCCATGCTAAGCTAACCGTCTGCTGGCAGAATTATTGGTCAACTGGTTACTTATAAATATATAATAAATATTTCTTTGAGACTGAAATTGATCAAAAATTGTCTGACGTTTATTTTACAGTAAATTTCATGTTCACGTGATTTCTTTGGAACTCTGTTGGATATTTGTTCTGTAGTCGCCGCGGGTCGCCACCACCATTTTGAAATTCATACAGGAAGTTCAGTGCCCTGAGTACAGCCTGTCAGGCAGCGTACACTCCCACGTCGTGCACGGCTCCCAACAAGCTCCGGAAATGAAAAATGGTTAGATTGATGTCGGTCGTCGAGCTGAAGGAGTTTGAGTCGAAGGTTAGAAAAGGAGCCTGTTGGGGAGCAAACAGCCTGGGAATGAGCTCTGCCTGAGAAGACGACCTCAGGGGGGAAACTTTGCTTTGGTAGAAGATCACAGATTATTGACGAAGTTTGATTAATTATTAGAGTTAAGTCATTAAATCTGATTATTCTGAACTCAATCAATACGACATCATCGATATGACATCATCGGTATGACATCATCTGTAAGACATTGTTGATACGACATCATCGGTACGACATCATCGGTACGACATCATTGGTACGACGCGTCAGCCATGAATGGTTATCAGTTTTCAGTTGATGCATGTCAGTCCTCAAACATGCTGTTCTGCATGCAGTGCCACGGGCCGTCATCAGTGCATGCAGAGCTCAGGCGGACTGCAGATATAATGGAGAGTGTCCGCTGTGTTTTCCAGTCAGACCAGCTCTGATAGAGGACTGGACGGACTGGGAAGGAGGGGAGGAGGAGGCTTCTCTGCACCTGCAGTGATACAGCTCTGTTACACAGCAGCATCAGCACCGTCATCATCATCATCATCAGCATCATCAACAGCGTCACCGTCAGCTGACCGGCGACAGCAGCTGGGAGTCACTGTAACACTGGAGATGTAGTGAAACCTGCTGCAGGCCTCAACACACTGCTGAGCCGCCAATCACTGCAGAGGGCGGGACCACAGAGTTCCCCCCGAAAACACCACATCAGGCGTACACAGCAGGGGGGAGCAACCGGCCAATCAGCAACCGGCCAATCAGCAACCGGCCAATCAGCACCCACACATAATTATACAGTGTGCAGTCAGTAGTCAGTATGATCCTCACCTGTGTACACACATTTACCACTTTACAGTATATTAGAGAAGAAGTAGAAGTACTTTGTAGTTTACACAAAATAAAAGTGTATATTACTGTGTCACATGTAGTACTATCATCTGAGTGCTTTTTACTTCTTAATATAAAACACATCCAAATATTTGGTATAAGCCGTGTTTAAGAGTCGTCTTAAGACTTTTTCATAGAGCTTATACTTAGTCCTGGTTCAGGTGAGTCCTGGATCATCTCTTAGTTATGCTGCTATAGGACTACACTTCCCATAATGCACCGGGCTCTTCTCATGTTACTAACTAAACTTCTTACCTGGAGTTTTTGTACTCTCTCGCCTCGTCAAGTTCATGGATCGTAGCTGCTGCTGATGACGTCCACTACATATATTATTATTATTATTATTATCATTATTATTATTATTATTATTATCATTGTTATTATTGCTGCTGTTCATCTTGTGTCTCTAAACTGACCCGGGTTCTGCTCGAAGTTTCTGCCTCCTAAAGGTCCAGTCTGTAGGATTTAGTGGCACCTAGTGGTGAAGTTGCAGACTGAATACTCTCCCTCACGCCTCACCCTCTCCTTCAGTTCATAGATCAGAGTTTGGTCTGTCTGGCGGTTCAACATGGCGGACTCTGTGGAAGAGGACCCGCTCTGTCTGTAGATGTAAAGTCTCATCTTAAGATGAAAACATGATTCATATTTTCAGGTGATTACACACGCATGAATATTATGATCCATGAGAACCTGCGAGTGGTGAACAAACAGTGACCCGTGGGCCAAATCTGGTCCTCCAACCTAAACATCTGGACCCCTGACGATAGTATCCGATTACAGTGCAGTATTGTGTTACATTGTATTAGTATCATTTCCTGCCTTGTGATATTAACACATAAATATGATGTATATATAATTACAGTGTGGCTGATGATGAACCCTGCAGTGTAAACAAAGTGTCAAAGAGAGGAACTCTGTGGTCCAGCAGCGTCTCAGCAGATCACAGTGAAACATCCTGACAGACACTTTCTCTACCTTCAAACCTCAGTCTGCTCTGCTTCTTCTTCTTCTTCTTCTTCTTCTTCTTCTTCTTCTTCACCACCTACAAACTACCAATCTATTACTGGAGGGGGAGGGAGGGGGTGGCGGGGGTGCTCTGCCAGAAGCCGGGTTTGCATCATTCCAGATTCAATCTGATGAATCAGTCAGAGCTCACCATAGTTCTGAGCTCCCGGAAAACCTGACGGCTTACAACAAATCCTGAGCGGGACAAAACCCTTCCTGTTCCTGTGTTAGCCTACAAGCCAAAACAGAGGGCACAGTTAACCAGGAGAGGAGGAAGACGACCATGACCTACACACGCAGGGCTGTGACATCACGGGAGGGGGGGGGGCATGGATCAGGCTGTCACACACCTGGTTAAAGAACAACCGCTTCAGATCCCCAGATCATCAGACGGCAGCGCGTTACTGCCACGACGACCAACATGAAAAGTTTATCGTTATAATACGATGTTTTTATTATCACTATAACACGATGTTTTTATTATCACTATAACACAATGTTTTTATTATAGTTATAACACGATGTTTTTATTATAGTTATAACACGATGTTTTTATTATCACTATAACACGATGTTTTTTATTATCACTATAACACGATGTTTTTATTATAGTTATAACACAATGTTTTTATTATAGTTATAACACGATGTTTTTATTATACTTATAACACGATGTTTTTATTATCACTATAACACGATGTTTTTTATTATCACTATAACATGATGTTTTTATTATAGTTATAACACAATGTTTTTATTATTGTTATAACACAATGTTTTTATTATCGTTATAACACGATGTTCTGTAACACGATGTTTTTATTATCACTATAACACGATGTTTTTATTATCGTTATAACACGATGTTCTGTAACACGATGTTTTTATTATCACTATAACACGATGTTTTTATTATCGTTATAACACGATGTTCTGTAACACGATGTTTTTATTATCACTATAACACGATGTTTTTATTATCGTTATAACACGATGTTTTTATTATCGCTATAACACGATGTTTTTATTATCGTTATAACACGATGTTTTTATTATAGTTATAACACAATGTTTTTATTATCACTATAACACGATGTTTTTATTATCGTTATAACACGATGTTTTTATTATCACTATAACACGATGTTTTTTATAGTTATAACACGATGTTTTTATTATCACTATAACACGATGTTTTTATTATCACTATAACACAATGTTTTTATTATCGTTATAACACGATGTTTTTATTATCGTTATAACACGATGTTTTTATTATCACTATAACACGATGTTTTTATAGTTATAACACGATGTTTTTATTATCACTATAATACGATGTTTTTATTATCGCTATAACACGATGTTTTTATTATCGTTATAACACGATGTTTTTATTATCGCTATAACACGATGTTTTTATTATCGCTATAACACGATGTTTTTATTATCGTTATAACACGATGTTTTTATTATCACTATAACACGATGTTTTTTATAGTTATAACACGATGTTTTTATTATCACTATAACACGATGTTTTTATTATCACTATAACACGATGTTTTTATTATCGTTATAACACGATGTTTTTATTATCACTATAACACGATGTTTTTTATAGTTATAACACGATGTTTTTATTATCACTATAACACGATGTTTTTATTATCGTTATAACACGATGTTTTTATTATCACTATAACACGATGTTTTTTATAGTTATAACACGATGTTTTTATTATCACTATAACACGATGTTTTTATTATCGTTATAACACGATGTTTTTATTATCACTATAACACGATGTTTTTTATAGTTATAACACGATGTTTTTATTATCACTATAACACGATGTTTTTATTATCACTATAACACGATGTTTTTATTATCGTTATAACACGATGTTTTTATTATCACTATAACACGATGCTTTTATTATAGTTATAACACGATGTTTTTATTATCGTTATAACACAATGTTTTTATTATCACTATAACACGATGTTTTTTATAGTTATAACACGATGTTTTTATTATCACTATAACACAATGTTTTTATTATCGTTATAACACGATGTTTTTATTATCGTTATAACACGATGTTTTTATTATCACTATAACACGATGTTTTTTATAGTTATAACACAATGTTTTTATTATCACTATAATACGATGTTTTTATTATCACTATAACACGATGTTTTTATTATCATTATAACACGATGTTTTTATTATCACTATAATACGATGTTTTTATTATCACTATAACACGATGTTTTTATTATCGTTATAACACGATGTTTTTATTATCACTATAACACGATGTTTTTTATAGTTATAACACGATGTTTTTATTATCACTATAACACGATGTTTTTATTATCACTATAACACAATGTTTTTATTATCGTTATAACACGATGTTTTTATTATCGTTATAACACGATGTTTTTATTATCACTATAACACGATGTTTTTATAGTTATAACACGATGTTTTTATTATCACTATAATACGATGTTTTTATTATCACTATAACACGATGTTTTTATTATCGTTATAACACGATGTTTTTATTATCACTATAATACGATGTTTTTATTATCACTATAACGCGATGTTTTTATTATCGTTATAACACGATGTTTTTATTATCACTATAACACGATGTTTTTTATAGTTATAACACGATGTTTTTATTATCACTATAACACGATGTTTTTATTATCACTATAACACGATGTTTTTATTATCGTTATAACACGATGTTTTTATTATCACTATAACACGATGTTTTTATTATCGTTATAACACGATGTTTTTATTATCACTATAACACGATGTTTTTTATAGTTATAACACGATGTTTTTTATAGTTATAACACGATGTTTTTATTATCACTATAACACGATGTTTTTATTATCACTATAACACAATGTTTTTATTATCGTTATAACACGATGTTTTTATTATCGTTATAACACGATGTTTTTATTATCACTATAACACGATGTTTTTATAGTTATAACACGATGTTTTTATTATCACTATAATACGATGTTTTTATTATCACTATAACACGATGTTTTTATTATCGTTATAACACGATGTTTTTATTATCACTATAATACGATGTTTTTATTATCACTATAACGCGATGTTTTTATTATCGTTATAACACGATGTTTTTATTATCACTATAACACGATGTTTTTTATAGTTATAACACGATGTTTTTATTATCACTATAACACGATGTTTTTATTATCGCTATAACACGATGTTTTTATTATCGTTATAACACGATGTTTTTATTATCACTATAACACAATGTTTTTATTATCGTTATAACACGATGTTTTTATTATCACTATAACACAATGTTTTTTATAGTATAACACGATGTTTTTATTATCACTATAACACAATGTTTTTATTATCGTTATAACACGATGTTTTTATTATCACTATAACACAATGTTTTTATTATCGTTATAACACGATGTTTTTATTATCACTATAACACAATGTTTTTATAGTTATAACACAATGTTTTTCACATTATTAGAACATACAAACTTATAAAACATCATAACTTAAATTACTGTAACATGTCATTTCATGTAGTGTTGCAATAATCTACATTATCACGACATAACATGAAAAGTTTATCACTGCATGATGTTTTCTACATTATTACGACGTACAAACTTATACTCATATAACATGATAACGTATATTGTTGTAACATCATTTCAATAATGTAAGTTATCACGATATAACATGAAAGGTTTATCGTTATAACAATATTTTTCACGTTATTAGAACATACAAACTTACAACATACTTATACTTTTATAAAATAACTTATATTGTTGTAATGTGTCTTTTCAATGATGTAAGTTATCGTGATATAACATGAAAATATTGTTATGACAAGATATTTTTCACGTTATTAGAACAAACAACCGTATACTTTTATTAGTATTAATAATTAACGTCATAACTTATATTGACCGTCTACTAATGAGTTTGAGGTTTCTGCCTGTTAAAGCAAGTTTTTCCTCGCCACCGTCACCAAGTGCTTGCTCATGGTTGAACTGTTGGTCTCTGTAATAATATCATACAGAGTACAGTCTGACCTGCTCTGTGTGGAAAGTGTCATGAGATAACTGAAGTTATGATCTGGAGCTATAGAAATAAAATTGAATTGAATTGAATATTGTGGTAACGTGTCATTTTAATCTACATTGTCACGATATAACATGAAATGTTTATCGTTAAAACACGTTTTCTACGTTATTACAGCAAACATACTTTTATAACGTCATAAATTATATTGTTGTTGTAACGTGTCTTTTCAATGATGTACATTATTACAATATAATGTAAAAAGTTTATCACTACACAATGTTTTCTACACTATTACGACGTACAAACTTATACTCATGTAACATAATAACGTATATTGTTGTAACATCATTTCAATATTGTAAGTTATCACGATATAACATGAAATGTTTATTGTTATAACACGATGTTTTCTACGTAACGTACAACATTACTTACTTAATATTTATCTATTAAGTTATCACGATATAACGTGAAAGTATAACACGAACAAACAACCTTATACTTTTATAACGTCATAACTTATATTGTTGTGACATGTAAGTTATCGCGACACAACGTGAAAAGTTTGTCACTACACAATGTTTTCTATGTTATTAGAACAAACAACCTTATACTTTGACAACATGAAAAGTTTATCGTTATAACACGATGTTTTTCACGTTATTACATACAAACTTATATTAAAGAAATATCAGACTGAGGTGGTTCAGTTATTCTGAATATCAGCACGCAGTGTGCTGATATTCAGAATAACTATTTCTGTTATTCCACAAACTCCATTTATGAGTCCACAGACGATGATTTGTTTGTTTGTTTCATCATTTATTTGGACTGCACTGTTGCCGAGCAACACATCAACACTTCCTGAACACTAGCTTGTTAGCTTGTTTATGTCGGTGTACACATTAGCACAGGTCAGCTGCTTCGTGTCACGTATGAACAGTGATGAAATGTTTCATATCATCATAAGGTCGCTGCGCTGTCTTCAGCACCAAACAGGAAACCAGCTACACAGTTTATCTTTGTGGATTATAGTGATGTCACACTGTGGTCATGTGACTGTTCTTATTTAAAACATTTGACTTTTTATTGATCTGAAGATTTCTCTTTACATTAAATATTTCAAAATAAGACATCTGTGTTAATTAGTAAATTATTTAAATGAATGATTAAAACTGTGACAACAAATAAAAAAAGATCAAACTGACAATTTAAATTAAACAAATGTCACATCTGACTTTTTCTTTTGTTGTTTTTATTTATTTAATCAAAAATAATAAATATTTCAAAATAAGACATCAGACTGTGTCTGATTTCTTCAGATTAAAATGTTTAATTCATTATTTCTGACTTTTTCTTTTGCTCGTTGTCGTCGTGAATATTTATTTATCTGAACATGTATGACGTCATATAATTAGAGTTATGATAATGGTTGTTCTGTTGGATGAAGCTGAGTTCGGGTCCGGGTCTAACCCGCCCTCCCCCCTCCTCGGTCCCCTCCCTCCTCTCTGCATCACCCATATTGAATCTTTCCTCTCTGCAGTGCACAGTCATGGGTCCTCTGTGCGCATGCGCACCATCACATCCTGCTGATCAATAAATCTGGCCCGGACTGACCCGAGTTATGAATTAAAGATCAGTCCAGTGACACAGCCCGGTTCGGTTCTGGTCTCAGTGATCATCATCCAGATCAAAGAAAATAAAAAATAATAAAATGACTTCCGTTCACGCATCACTGCGGGACACACACACACACACACACACACACACACACACACACACACTGATCTGTGTAGTCCGGGTCAGGTCCGGTCCGGATCGGGCCTACCTGGCGCACCGTCCGCTCCTTTTCCGCCTTTTGGGAATCTTCATCTGGGATTTTATTTCGGCACAAAACGTCCTGGTCCAGAAAACCCACCGTTCCTCTGAAGGGGGGCCGGGCTTTGGGCCTCACACTCCCGCAGGACTAAACCACCATTTATGTCTCCTCTAACAGTCCCCGGTATCAAACCGGACCGGGTCCGAATCCCAGACCGGCCTCCCGGCTGCAGGACCGGGACGCACCGAGCCACAAAAACCTGGTTTTATTCCCCCTCAGAGTCCAGTAGCGCTCCGTCCGGGTCCGGGTCCGGGTCCGGGACCTCCACTGGTTCTCCGCTGCTGCAGGAGGATGGATGGGAGGATGCGGACTGGACCTCCTCCTCCTGCTGGACCGGATCCGGGAGTGAAACCCAGGATTTAAAAAAACAGATCCAGAAGCCCGGCTGAGGCGGACCCGGGCCGGCAGTCAGACGCGGTCTGTGGGTGTCAGGTTCTCCGGCTCCAGCCTGTTTGTCCGCACTGCAGCTCCGCATCCAGCAGCGTCAAACCCGCGTCACCGCACACAACCACAACATCCGGTCACTGCTTTCAAAATAAAGCTCCCTGTGACCAACGCGTCATCAAAGTTTGGCTCTCACAGCTGATGTCACTGAAGTTATTAAAAATATGAAATACTTCGTTCCAGACAGATCTGACGTCTGTTTTTATGTTTCGCTGACGTCATTTAAAGTATTTAAACTTTTCATCTTCAGTTAATCTGCAGCTGAGTTTTAAATATTTAAATATGAAATGCCTCCAAATATTCAAACATTAAAAACTTTAAAACAAGAAGAAACCAACAGCAACCTCCGAGTCTGAAGTGAAGACACAAACTGCAGTTCCTCTCCTCGTCCACTTCAGTCAGTCTCCATAAGTCCCCATGTTCAAATGTCCAACTGCACAGCAGAAATAAACATGTTTACAGCCTGGTACAAAAAACAGTCTGCGGGGACGTCATGGAGACTACGTCCAGGTTTTAACAGACCGCTCCTTTCAAAGTAAAAGCACATTGAGTCTGGAATCAGGTTCAGTTTCTGTGATTCAGATCTTTACGGTTTGTTCTGTAATTAGTTTTTTGCAGAAAACAAACGCTGGTTTCAGTTTCAGTCTCACATTTCTGAGTTCTGTCAATAAAAACAGAAATCGTCCTGCAGCTTTATCCAACTGAACCCAGTCCAAATATATTTCATGTTCAAACTGATGAACTTTCCCTAAATATCATTCTTTCAATAAAGTTTTGACAGCATGAAGAAAAGAGTGACAAACACCTGTTTGAAGCTTCCACAGGTGAACAGGTTCATTGGTAACAGGTGATAGTATCATCATCAGGTATCAGGTCGTTCACATGAAGGACGGGGCGAGGTTCAACACTTTCAGCGTTTGTGGACTCACAGTGTGAATGAGTTTCTGGATTTCACCGTCTACAATCCAGAATATCATTCAAAGATTCAGAGAATCAGAGAAATCTCGTGAGCACGTGAGGGGCAAGGCCCAAAACCAACACTGAGTCTCCGTGACCTCCCCACAGACTGCCTAAAACCTGGACGTAGTCTCCGTGACGTCCCCGCAGACTGCCTAAAACCTGGACGTAGTCTCCGTGACGTCCCCGCAGACTGCCTAAAACCTGGACGTAGTCTCCGTGACGTCCCCCACAGATTTCTAAGAGCTGTTGTGAAGCTCAGTGTGGTCGCTCTGGCCGCCACCATGTTTGTAGTCCTGCTCCTTCTAAAAATGGTCAAAGAGGTGGAGCGCCTGTATTTAAAGTACCTGAGGCGGGCTGAATGACGCCTGGTTGCTCAGACAAGTCATCTGTAACGTCCCCCACCTGTCAATCAAAGCATCCACCCTCTTAATCCTGCATAACTTTAAGCCTTAATATAATTTGAACAGGTGAGTTGTATATAAATTCACCCTCAGTACAGTTGTCATGAACGGGGAAATTAGCTATAGAGACCAAAACTGTTTTTTGTACCAGGCTGTAAACATGTTTATTTCTGCTGTGAAGTTGGACATTTGAACATGGGGACTTATGGAGACTGACTCCCTTCTGGAGCCAGCCTCAAGTGGACGACAAGAGGAACTGCAGTTTGTGTTTCACTTCCTGTGTCGGCTTCTCTTCACAGACAGGTTGATGTTGGTTAGAGCCAATCAAGACGACGTGAAGACACATTCTGACACATGCTCAGACAGCGTGACGTCATAGGTCCAGGTACTGAACATGGAGCGGCTGCAGACCTCAAAACATGTGCAGTACACAAAGTACACACTGAGCCAATGTAACTAAATACATTTACTCAAGTACTGCACATCAGTTTACTCGAGTATTCGACTTTATACTTACATCTACAGCTGACACATATTTATTCACAGCTTCAGTTATTAGTTAATATAAAGTTTATACATATTTACTGCTGATACTTTTACTACATGAAGCTGAGAATACTCGAGTACTTTTACTACATGAAGCTGAGAATACTCGAGTACATTTGCTACATGAAGCTGAGAATACTCGAGTACTTTCATGAAGTCAGTCATACTGTATTATATTTTTGCTTTTATTTTGAAAATACGGACCGGAAGCTGTGATCTGTTCGGCGGCGCTGCTCGGTCCCACCCTCTAACCAACACCTGAACGCCTCATCATCCCCTTCATTTACCGTCGGGCCTGTCCCACTGTTGTCCTAACGTTGTCCTAACGTTGTCCTAACGTTGTTTAAAGGTGTCACACCGTCTCGGACCAACCCTCGCCTCCTCCGGACTCCTGACCCGGTCTACCGGAGCGACGGCGGGCTTTTATTTTGTGTTTTCTGAGACACACACACACACACACACACACACACACACACACACACACACACTCTTCAGCGTCGTGTCGCTGTTCGATGCTCGCTTCGATCAGCTGTTTCGCCTCGTGTCTGACGTTTGTTTGTTTGTTTGTTTGTTTGTTTGTTTGTTTTCTTACCTGATCGTCGTTTTCCGACCGGAGCCGAGAAGGATCCTCCTCTGCTCCATCTCTCCATCAGCAGCATCAGCACCACACACACACACACACACACACACACACACTTCCTCTGTATGTTACAACTGCAGCTCCACACTGCCACCTGCTGACCCGGAGTCTGTAGTAAATGTACTCGAGTATTCTCAGCTTCATGCGTAAATGTACTCGAGTATTCTCAGCTTCATGTAGTAAAAGTACTCGAGTATTCTCAGCTGCATGCAGTAAAAGTACTCGAGTATTCTCAGCTGCATGTAGTAAATGTACTCGAGTATTCTCAGCTTCATGCAGTAAAAGTACTCGAGTATTCTCAGCTGCATGTAGTAAATGTACTCGAGTATTCTCAGCTGCATGTAGTAAATGTACTCGAGTATTCTCAGCTGCATGCAGTAAAAGTACTCGAGTATTCTCAGCTTCATGTAGTAAAAGTACTCGAGTATTCTCAGCTGCATGTAGTAAATGTACTCGAGTATTCTCAGCTGCATGTAGTAAATGTACTCGAGTATTCTCAGCTTCATGCAGTAAAAGTACTCGAGTATTCTCAGCTTCATGTAGTAAAAGTACTTGAGTATTCTCAGCTTCATGTAGTAAAAGTACTCGAGTATTCTCAGCTGCATGCAGTAAAAGTACTCGAGTATTCTCAGCTGCATGCAGTAAAAGTACTCGAGTATTCTCAGCTTCATGTAGTAAAAGTACTCGAGTATTCTCAGCTTCATGTAGTAAAAGTACTCGAGTATTCTCAGCTTCATGCAGTAAAAGTACTCGAGTATTCTCAGCTGCATGTAGTAAATGTACTCGAGTATTCTCAGCTGCATGCAGTAAAAGTACTCGAGTATTCTCAGCTTCATGTAGTAAAAGTACTCGAGTATTCTCAGCTTCATGTAGTAAAAGTACTCGAGTATTCTCAGCTTCATGTAGTAAAAGTACTCGAGTATTCTCAGCTGCATGTAGTAAATGTACTCGAGTATTCTCAGCTGCATGTAGTAAATGTACTCAAGTATTCTCAGCTTCATGCAGTAAAAGTACTCGAGTATTCTCAGCTTCATGTAGTAAAAGTACTTGAGTATTCTCAGCTTCATGTAGTAAAAGTACTCGAGTATTCTCAGCTGCATGCAGTAAATGTACTCGAGTATTCTCAGCTTCATGCAGTAAAAGTACTCGAGTATTCTCAGCTTCATGTAGTAAAAGTACTCGAGTATTCTCAGCTGCATGTAGTAAATGTACTCGAGTATTCTCAGCTGCATGTAGTAAATGTACTCGAGTATTCTCAGCTGCATGTAGTAAATGTACTCAAGTATTCTCAGCTTCATGCAGTAAAAGTACTCGAGTATTCTCAGCTTCATGTAGTAAAAGTACTTGAGTATTCTCAGCTTCATGTAGTAAAAGTACTCGAGTATTCTCAGCTGCATGCAGTAAAAGTACTCGAGTATTCTCAGCTGCATGCAGTAAAAGTACTCGAGTATTCTCAGCTTCATGCAGTAAAAGTACTCGAGTATTCTCAGCAGCAGCATCTCACTGCTGCAGGTGGAGTGTCTTTGCATTGTAAGGTGTGTATGTAGTGCGCTGCTTATATAATGTATGTGGATGGACAGTGTGACTGATGTACGTACAGACAGAAATCAAAGGTTTGTGTATTTCTGTTTGTTTTATGAACTCGTTAATGATGACGTCAGACTGAGGACCTGAAGGAGGACAGCTGCAGTGACACGTGACCTCCAGCAGGGGGCGGTCATAATAATTATTACTGTAAAATGATGACAAAGATTTTTTTCTTTTAAAGTTTCATTAAAATCTTATTTTTACTTTCATTTGATGTTTCTGGGAGATAATCTATAATTTCAAACAAATTTAAGGTAGTATGGAGTAATCTGAACGAACGTTTGAATACAGCAGATAGAGTTGACTGGAGAGTGATACTAAAAAGAGACAAGCAAAATCTAATTACTATTTTTTTTTTCTTGACGTGTGCATTTTTGTATTCTTTAAATTTATTTTCATTTATTTATCGGGTTATTTCTATTTTATTTTATTTTTTGCTTTTTAAGTTGTGAGTATCTTGCTGTACTTTAATAAGTATCTAAATATATATTTTTAATATATCTGGGAGGGGGGCAGGGTAAAAGAAGATGTTCATAATGTATAATATGTTATGTTAAAATTCAATAAACACATTATTAAAAATAATTTTTTGTATGTTTACAGAGTTTTAATGTTTTTCTTGATCAACACTTTCCTGTAATGATCTCAGAAAATTAATGCAACAAAAAAAATCAACGAGTTTCATTAAAGTTAGAGTTTTGTCTCTTCTGATTTCTCTCTTACTGTCACTTCTTTCAGAAGCACGTTGATACAGTTTATCTTTAAAGTTTTTAATGTTTATATTTAATGTTTCCTGTTGTTGATTTTGTGTCAGGACATGAAAACATAAAAACGTCCCACAGATCAAACATCAGTGTAAATATTCTTTATGTGAAAATACAGATTTCATTTGTGTTTCTACAGGACAGATATATAAAAATAAAACACGGGATATGACTGTGGACACATTGGTTACAAAACATGAAACACTATGAGATGACTTGAGTATAAAAACTGAATATAAATCAGAGTATCTGCTGCCCTTCATATGGATTTGTACATTATTGATTATACAGAGCTGAACGTCGGGTTCGAAAAGTTCCCGTTCTGAGCTTCATCGTTCTCAGCGAAGTCTTCGGGGTCGAGATCGGCCTCGAACATGCGCTGCAGCAGAGCGTCCACTGTCCGATATCCTGACAGAAACACACACATCACCAATACTGATAATCAATACAGTGATCGACAGGCCGGCTGAGGTTCAATCAATCAGTTTTACGTGTCAAACAATGAACTCAGGAAATGAGCAGACAATAAAATGTCTGCCCTTTCAAAATAAAATCAACCACTCGTTGTATCCTTTAAAATCATCTCCTCATGTTAACTGCTGCCTGCAGGTCTGGACCATCTTACTTTTTGAAGCGATTTTAAACATCAGGGTGGGTTTGCTGTCTGCCGATTGGCCGGTTCCCTGGTCATTGTCGATGGTTTCCATGGCGTTCACCAAGTTATCCTCCAACTTCTCCCTGATGGACAAAACAACACGGATGATTATCACACATGTTGAAGTTTCATGAACATGTTGATGAAGACGGAGACACAAGACGGAGACGAGGAGTCACGAGGTCAAAAAACATCAATCGCTCTTTGAACAAACGTAGTGACGAGAAGACGCCCGACATCGTTTCTGTACGCTCCGTCAGATCATCAGTTCAGCTCTTCACACAGTAATGTGTGTGTACACTGTGTGTATATATATATATATATATATATATATATATATATATTTATATATGTGTATGTGTTAAAGACAGGTCATCATGGTAACGCACTGTGCCACAGCCAGCTCCAGCTCCTCGATCTTCCTCTCCAGAGATGTCTGCAGGTCGCTCTTCTCCACCGAGTACTCCACGAAGAACGCCTCGAGGACGAACGCCACGAAGATACTGAAAGATAACAGGAAGTGATGCGTTGTCATGATTACACAACAGGCTGCGAGGTGGACATCGGTGATGACAATGTCCTAAAAATATTGTCGTCTCACGTTTGTCCCTCCTCACCCACCCGACAGTTAGACCTTAAAGCCTGATGGTGATGATGATGATGATGATGATACTGTCAGTCTTACTTGATAATAACGATGACGACCATGATGTGGAAGAGGACGAAGAAGATCCTGGCTGACATGTGGGTGACGGAGGCAAAGCCGCTGCTGAGGAGTGAGGTCACGTTAAGGAATCACAGAAATAATAATAATAAGAGTTTCCACTCCTCGTGTGTGAGGCGTTCAGGTACAAAGGATATCATGCCACTGGTTGACCACGGTGAGCTCCAGCAGCAGGATGAAGGAGGACACCACGTTGTTGAAGTTGTTCTTGCAGTAGTTGAGTTGTGCGAAGGCCGTTCCTTTGAGCAGAGGGTTTCCACAGTACGCCTTCTCGGGGTCGCTCGAGTCCTCCCCGTAAAACTTCACCTTCCCTTTGAACAGCTCCATCCCCACCATGGCAAAGATGTAGTACACCACCTGAGGAGCACGAGCCGGCCTCACTGTCAGGATGCTAACTGAAGTTACGAGCTCCCCTCAGGATGAATTCTGATCACTAACATGCTAAATGATTCTGCTAAACATTTAACAACACGTAGCATTGTCACTGTGACATGTTAGCATGCTGCTAGCACCTAGCATGGACTCCTTCTGGGCTTTTTGATGCCTGACAATATTTTACTGAGCAACTTACAATGATCAGCTGTCCAAATGTGAGGATCGCTGGTCCAATCCTGATCAGAGTGTTGATGATTGCACGAAACCTAACAGAGAATTTAGTCCTCATGGTTAGTAAAGCAACATGCTCAGATAAACAGACCAATCAATCAAACGTGCTTCCTTCACCTCTTCCCAGGCGTCCAATCATTGCTATGGTGCGTACAGGTAGATATACGTACCCTGACTTACTACAATGTACAAATAGTCGAGGGTGACGTTAAAGATCAAACCGTTTGATGCTGTCCACCACCCGGATCAGTCTGAGGACTCGCAGGATGAAGACGATGTCCAGGATCTGACGGCTGGTGTAAACCCCCGCTACGACAGGACGGGAATGAAAACATGAACAGGTACTCACATCAGTCAGGTGGTCAAATAAATAAATATACATTCATGCCCTGACAACATTATCATACATACACAAACGTGTTTTATTCCAATAAGAAACCAAATTATAAATAATAATTTCGTTTCAGTGCCGTTTGCTCCACACGCTGTCTAAAAAAAGACTGTGAGGACAACTTAACAAATATTTGTTACATGTTTGTTCTTTGTTCAGTCTGAGCTACAAAAGACATCTGAAGATACATACAAGACTGTGTCATCCGCATACAAGTGGATAATATAAGTCTGTGTTGGAGTGTAGACTGTCAATAGTAAAGGACCCAGTAGAGAGCCGGGTGGTGCCCCTGTATTTATCCCAACAGAGGTTGTTTTGTTGTTACTACAGATTGTCAGACAAATCTGCTGCAGCTACAAAGACGTGTACTTTGAAAGACCAACAAACCAGCGAATGCATGATTTGATTTGATCCGATAATTCTTCATTAGATCTTTGTGACTGCAGCTGATCGGTCGTACCTTTAAACAGAAATCAAACAGCACTTACATGACTTCATGGCAGAGTTGATGATCGTGGCGATGAGGGCGGAGACGACGATGATGGTGTCGAACCTGAAACACAAAACAAACTTTAGAATAAAAAAACAAACAGCAGCGATGATGCTGGAAGCAAAACGGGCGATAAGCTGGAAATGAAGCAGTGTGACATCATCAACATACCAACAAACATATGGAAGTATTAAAGGTCCAGTGTGTCAGATTAATAATCTTCATAACTCTGTTTTCATCAGCTGAAAATCAGACTTTATATATATAGACGCTGAGAGTCCACCGTGTTTCTACAGTAGCCTAGAGCGGACAAACTAAACTCTGGATCTTGTTTTTGTTACTTTTGCAGCCGACGTAGTTTCAGGGACTTCAGTTGGCTTCAGTCTGCAACTCTACGCCACTAAATCGTACACACTGGTCCTTTAATGAAGCGGGACACTGCGCCGTGCAGTCAGTTTGCCCCAGTGGTCACCCGGAGTATTGCACCAAATGAGCCCCAGAAAGCTCCGTTATAACAGAGACGTCTGGAAACTCCTCCGGCTACAAACAAGCTCAGTTCTTACTCTGTAAAGTTCAAGCTCCTCTCCTGTAGAACCAGCTCCCAGTTCTGGTTCTGGATGCAGACCCCCTCTCCATATTTAAGAGTAGAGCTGGCTCAGGTGAGTCCTGACCCGTCCCTTGTCTGAACACTAAAACATTAATCCATGTTACTAACGTCGCTTCTTCCCAGCAGCTTTATCAGGCACGTCTGTAAAACCCAACACGACCGTGAAGTTTTTGTCGACACGCATCAGTTCTGCGTTTCAGTGTTGATCATTCACGTGTGTTTCTAATGTTCTGACCCGCTCATGTACGGAGACACGGAGGACAAAAAAACAAACACCTGTGAATAGAAGTCACTGTTGGATCGGACAGGTGTACCTAATAAAGTGTCTGAAAGAAAAAACTCAAAGCAGCGAGCAGCTCCTCGTCCTGAAACTATTTTTAGAGTTTATACTTTCAGACTTTTTGGCGTTAAACGACTTCATAATTCAGAAGCTGAAGCTGATCAAACAAAACGCAAGCGCCGCCAGGCTGAAGACAGAAGCAGCAGCAGACACTGAAACACGTCACATACCTCGTACTCATTATCTGGGATGTTGATAAGCTGTGTGAGACGGACGTGACAGCGCACTGATCGATCATTGATCTTAAAAATGTTTTCATTGTGACTTTTATCAGCAAAACTTTCCTCTCCTCATGTTAAAGGACTTCCTGCAGACTTTAACTTTCACACAGATAAAATGAATTCAATTCTTCACAGTCAAAAAAACACTTTCCTCTGCTGTGTTCACGACTTAAATTTACATTTTAGAACTTTTCTCTCATGAACTAACAGACAGACTGTTGTTGACGTTGACTCGCTAGTTTTTGATCAGAAGTAATGTAATCAGAACAAATACTCGAGTACAGCTGAACATAGTTACACAGTGGATTACACTTATACAGATGAAGAAACGTTTCATCAGGATTATTTCGTGTAAAGTTGAACTTTTTGTTTTTACGTCATAAACAGAAGCTCCAGTGAGGTTGGCTGAGAACTTCAGCGTGTCCTCACCAGTTCCAGAAGCTGTGTCTGGAGAAGAAGGCTCGGGGCTCGAACACGTACAGCTTCAGCAGGATCTCCAGCAGGTACAGAGCCAGGAAAACCCACTCGGAGTTCGCGATCATCGGATTCTCCTCGTCCAGACCGATGAACACGGCGTTCACCAGGATGATCAGGTCGTACACGATCACGAAGGCCCTGACACACACACGCACACACACACACGCACACACACACACGCACACACACACACGCACTGAGTTTATATTTCAGGTCAGAATGGCTGCTGTGAAAAAGGTCTGTTATCCCTCAGTGCTCCGGTACACCTGTCTGTACCTGTCTGTGTCTGTACCTGTCTGTATCTGTACCTGTCTGTACCTGTCTGTGTCTGTACCTGTCTGTATCTGTACCTGTCTGTGTCTGTACCTGTCTGTATCTGTACCTGTCTGTGTCTGTACCTGTCTGTACCTGTCTGTGTCTGTACCTGTCTGTGTCTGTACCTGTCTGTATCTGTACCTGTCTGTGTCTGTACCTGTCTGTACCTGTCTGTACCTGTCTGTGTCTGTACCTGTCTGTGTCTGTACCTGTCTGTGCCTGTCTGTGTCTGAACCTGTCTGTGTCTGTACCTGTCTGTACCTGTCTGTGTCTGTACCTGTCTGTGTCTGTACCTGTCTGTACCTGTCTGTATCTGTACCTGTCTGTATCTGTCTGTATCTGTACCTGTCTGTACCTGTCTGTACCTGTCTGTATCTGTACCTGTCTGTACCTGTCTGTGTCTGTACCTGTCTGTGTCTGTACCTGTATCTGTACCTGTCTGTATCTGTACCTGTCTGTATCTGTACCTGTCTGTACCTGTCTGTATCTGTACCTGTCTGTACCTGTCTGTGTCTGTACCTGTCTGTGTCTGTACCTGTCTGTATCTGTACCTGTACCTGTCTGTGTCTGTACCTGTCTGTACCTGTCTGTGTCTGTACCTGTCTGTACCTGTCTGTATCTGTACCTGTCTGTGTCTGTACCTGTCTGTGTCTGTACCTGTCTGTATCTGTACCTGTCTGTACCTGTCTGTACCTGTCTGTACCTGTCTGTCTGTACCTGTCTGTGTCTGTACCTGTCTGTATCTGTACCTGTCTGTACCTGTCTGTATCTGTACCTGTCTGTACCTGTCTGTGTCTGTACCTGTCTGTATCTGTACCTGTCTGTACCTGTCTGTACCTGTCTGTCTGTACCTGTCTGTACCTGTCTGTGTCTGTACCTGTCTGTACCTGTCTGTGTCTGTACCTGTCTGTATCTGTACCTGTCTGTATCTGTACCTGTCTGTGTCTGTCTGTATCTGTACCTGTACTTGTCTGTACCTGTCTGTGTCTGTACCTGTCTGTACCTGTCTGTGTCTGTACCTGTCTGTACCTGTCTGTGTCTGTACCTGTCTGTATCTGTACCTGTCTGTCTGTACCTGTACTTGTCTGTACCTGTACTTGTCTGTACCTGTCTGTGTCTGTACCTGTACTTGTCTGTACCTGTACTTGTCTGTACCTGTCTGTGTCTGTACCTGTACTTGTCTGTACCTGTCTGTGTCTGTACCTGTCTGTGTCTGTACCTGTCTGTCTGTACCTGTCTGTCTGTACCTGTACTTGTCTGTACCTGTTCTTGTCTGTACCTGTCTGTGTCTGTACCTGTCTGTGTCTGTACCTGTCTGTCTGTGTACTTGTCTGTGTCTGTACCT
The DNA here is from genome assembly GCA_946959425.1 of Argyrosomus regius. Lineage (NCBI taxonomy): Eukaryota > Metazoa > Chordata > Actinopteri > Sciaenidae > Argyrosomus > Argyrosomus regius. The sequence continues at coordinate 3,152,994 of OX336883.1, forward strand.
GTACTTGTCTGTACCTGTCTGTCTGTGTACTTGTCTGTGTCTGTACCTGTCTGTACCTGTACTTGTCTGTACCTGTACTTGTCTGTACCTGTCTGTCTGTGTACCTGTCTGTCTGTGTACTTGTCTGTGTCTGTACCTGTCTGTACCTGTCTGTCTGTGTACTTGTCTGTGTCTGTACCTGTCTGTACCTGTCTGTCTGTGTACTTGTCTGTGTCTGTACCTGTCTGTACCTGTCTGTCTGTGTACCTGTCTGAGCATCACCCAAGATGGCGCCGCAGACGGTTGCCTCGGTGTGTTGGTGCGCGTTGTTTTGTTTTGTGTTTTAACTGTTTTTTACCTGGAGCTCTTTCACCAGAGAAGAGCTCATGAACATCAGGGTAACAACACCAGCGGACTTATTTCCTACTTTTCTTCTCCCTACACTGGAAATTTTGGACATTCTGGTCAAAGGTGCGCTCACCTTTGCTCACGCAGTGAAACACCGGAGGAGAGGGAAACGGGCCGGAGTGCTTGTGCGTCTTCGCCAGCACGGATTACGCACGCCGTTACCTGGAACATTTCTCTCTAACGTGCGTTCACTGCCCAACAAACTGGAGGAACTACAACTGCTTTTCTTCATCTGCTGTTTTGTGCTTCAGGGAGACTGGGTGTGTGGATTAATACCGGACTCTGTGCTGCAGCTGCCAGCCTTCAACTCTACAGAGCGGACAGAGACACGGAACTTTCCGGCAAAACAAAAGGTGGAGGAATCTGTTTTTACATCAACAGTGGTTGGTGCAACGACGTGACAGTGATCCAGCAGCACTGTTCTCCTGACCTGGAATCCTTCATCATAAACTGTAAGCCTTTTTATTCACCCCGTGAGTTTGCTTCATTCATTCTGGCCAACGTGCAGGACGCACAGCGCATGCTCGCCGACCAGATACTGTGTGTGGAGCGGACCAACCCGGACTCTTTAGTTATTGTCCTTGGTGACTTTAACAAAGGAAACCTCACCCACGAACTCCCTAAATACAGACAGTTTATTAAATGTCCGACCAGAGAGGAGAACATTCTGGATCACTGTTACACCACAGTCAGGGATGCTTATCACGCCGTCCCCCGCGCTGCACTGGGACACTCTGACCACGTCATGGTCCACCTGATTCCTGCATACAGGCAGAAACTAAAGCTCTGCAAACCTGTAGTGAGGACATCAAGGAAGTGGACCAGTGAGGCTGTGGAGGATCTCCAGGCATGTTTGGACTCTACTGACTGGGATGTGTTCAGGACTGCTACCAACAGTCTGGATGAGTACACAGAGGCTGTGACGTCATACATCAGCTTCTGTGAGGACTGCTGTGTTCCATCACGCACCAGGTGAGTTACAACAATGACAAACCATTCACAGCCAAACAAGGAAGGTTAAGGTTGGATAAGGAAGAGGCCTTCAGGAGTGGGGACAAAGACAGATTCAAAGAGGCGAAGTAGAAGTTTAGCAAGGCAGTGAAAGAGGCCAAACGACTGAACTCTGAGAAGCTCCAGCACCAGTTCTCAGCCAACGACCCTGCGTCTGTCTGGAAAGGGCTCAGGCAGATCACCAGCTACAAGCCTAAAGCCCCCCACTCCATCAACGACCAACGACCTGAACGAGTTTTACTGCCGCTTTGAAAGACAAAGGGACAGTCCTGCAACCATCCCCCACGACAACTCCCAACAGCTCCAGCTCCCGTCACCTCCACCAATGCCCACCTTAAAGGTCCCCCCCCTCCACCCCCCCCACCCACCTCAGTGATGACTCTTTCCATCCATGAAAGGGACGTCAACAAACTCCTCAGGAGACAGAACCCCCGGAAAGCAGCTGGACTGGATTCTGTCTCCCCATACACCTTGAGGCACTGCGCTGATCAGCTGTCTCCAGTGTTCACAGACATCTTCAACACCTCACTGGAGACATGTCACATCCAGCCTGCTTCAAGACCTCAACAATCATTCCTGTTCCCAAGAAGCCAAGGACCACAGGCCTTAACGACTTCAGACCCGTTGCCCTGACCTCTGTGGTCATGAAGTCCTTTGAGCGCCTTGTGCTTTCACACCTGAAAGACATCACCGACCCCCTCCTGGACCCCCTGCAGTTTGCCTACAGAGCCAACAGGTCTGTAGACGATGCAGTCAACTTGGCCCTCCACTACATCCTCCAGCACCTGGACTCCACAGGAACCTACGCTAGGATCCTGTTTGTGGATTTCAGCTCTGCCTTCAACACAATCATCCCGGCTCTGCTTCAGGAAAAGCTCTCCCAGCTGAGCGTGCCTGACTCCACCTGTAGGTGGATCACAGACTTCCTGTCTGACAGGAAGCAGCATGTGAAGCTGGGGAAACACGTCTCCGACTCACAGTTAATCAGCACCGGATCCCGCCAGGGCTGCCTTCTTTCTCCTCTGTTCTTCTCCCTGTACACCAACAGCTGCACCTTCAGTCACCAGTCTGTCAAGCTCCTGAAGTTCGCGGACAACACCACCCTCATCGGACTCATCTCTGATGGTGACGAGTCCACCTACAAGTGGGAGGTTGACCATCTGGTGACCTGGTGCAGCCAAAACAACTTAGAGCTCAACGCTCTAAAGACAGTGGAGATGGTTGTGGACTTCAGGAAGGACTCAGCCTCACCTGCCTCCATCACCCTCTGTAACTCCACAATTGACCCTGTGGAGTCTTTCTGCTTCCTGTGAACTATCATCTCCAGGACCTCCAGTGGGAGCTGAACATCAGCTCCGTCATCAAGAAAGCCCAGCAGAGGATGTACTTCCTGCGGCAGCTGAAGAAATTCAACCTGCCAAAGACAATGATGGTGCACTTCTACAACTCCATCATTGAGTCCATCCTCACCTCCTCCATCACCATCTGGTACGCTGCTGCCACTGCCAAGGACAAGGGCAGACTGCAGCGTGTCATTCGGTCTGCAGAGAAGGTGATTGGCTGCAATCTTCCGTCTCTTCAGGACCTGTACTCCTCCAGGACTCTGAGGCGTGCAGGAAAGATTGTGGCTGATCCCTCCCACCCTGGTCACAAACTCTTTGAGACACTCCCCTCTGGCAGGAGGCTGCGGTCCATCAGGACCAGAACCAGAACCAGAACCAGAACCTCACGCCACAAGAACAGTTTTTTCCCGTCTGCTGCTAGCCTTATCAACAAGGCCCGGAGCCCCCCCTGACACTCTTTCACACTCCACCTCTGCCTCTACATGTCACATTGACATAGCATCCACTACTCTATGCGTTACATTAACGCTCAGCTTGGACTTCCTTGTTCTGTAATACTTATACTTGCATATTTAAAATATCCCACTACTGTGAACATTTGACTGGTACTTATCAGCACTGCCAGCTGTACTGCTCTTTTTTATTATTTTATTCTTAAAAACATACTGTGTATATATATTTATATTGTTATATTTTTTAATTTTTCTTTAATAGTTTATATTTAGTTAATGTTTGTCATGCACCAACAACACCAAAACAAATTCCTTGTATGTGTAAAATCGTACTTGGCAATAAAGCTTTTTCTGATTCTGATTCTGATTCTGTACCTGTCTGTACCTGTCTGTGTCTGTACCTGTCTGTCTGTGTCTGTCTGTGTCTGTCTGTGTCTGTACCTGTCTGTACCTGTCTGTACCTGTCTGTGTCTGTACCTGTCTGTCTGTGTCTGTACCTGTCTGTACCTGTCTGTACCTGTCTGTACCTGTCTGTACCTGTCTGTCTGTGTCTGTACCTGTCTGTCTGTGTCTGTACCTGTCTGTACCTGTCTGTACCTGTCTGTACCTGTCTGTCTGTGTCTGTACCTGTCTGTCTGTGTCTGTACCTGTCTGTACCTGTCTGTACCTGTCTGTACCTGTCTGTACCTGTCTGTACCTGTACCTGTCTGTCTGTGTCTGTACCTGTCTGTCTGTGTCTGTACCTGTCTGTACCTGTACCTGTACTTGTCTGTACCTGTACTTGTCTGTACCTGTCTGTACCTGTCTGTACCTGTACTTGTCTGTACCTGTCTGTACCTGTCTGTGTGTCTGTCTGTCTCACCGGTGTTGGACCAATCGGCAGAGGAGGCGGCTGGGTGCCGACAGGTAGAGGGCGGGGCACATGCTGTGCAGTGGGTGTGGTCTTGACTTGAGTGTAATCACCTCGATGTTCAGGAGGTCGGCCAGATGGACGAACGCCACCTTACCTGTCAATCAACCCAGAGATCAAAGAAAGAAAGAAAGAAAGAAAGAAAGAAAGAAAGAAAGAATCAAACAAACAAACATCATTTTAAAGCAGCGACGACGTCTGATCTCACACTATGTAAGTTTGGACTCCAGGTCGGTAGAAGACGCTGCGGTTAGCTAATGTTAGCTCATTTTGTTAGCTGCTGTTTGCTAATGTTAGCTCAGTTTGTTAGCTGCTGTTAGCTAATGTTAGCTCAGTTTGTTAGCTGCTGTTAGCTAATGTTAGCTCAGTTTGTTAGCTGCTGTTATCTAATGTTAGCTCAGTTTGTTAGTTGCTGTTAGCTCATGTTAGCTCAGTTTGTTAGCTGCTGTTAGCTAATGTTAGCTCAGTTTGTTAGCTGCTGTTAGCTCATGTTAGCTCAGTTTGTTAGCTGCTGTTAGCTAATGTTAGCTCAGTTTGTTAGCTGCTGTAAGCTCATGTTAGCTCAGTTTGTTAGCTGCTGTTAGCTAATGTTAGCTCAGTTTGTTAGCTGCTGTAAGCTCATGTTAGCTCGGGCTACCCGGACTGTGAGCTCAGAGCACCGGGGGAGTGTTAGTGTTTGTACCACAGGAGTTTTAGAAGAAGAAGAAGAAGAAGAAGAAGAAGAAGAAGAAGAGGTTTTCAGGCCCAGCAGTCAGCAGCCTCTATGGACATAATGGCAGAGGAGAAGAGAGCGAAGAGGACGTTGACGGAGGAAGCTAAGAAGAGAAAAGGAGAGAGTGAGCGAGCAAGAAGCCGCCGGACAAGAGTAAATCTGGGACTGACTTTTAGTGGTTGGTGAGAGCTTGGTGAAATAAAAGGCTGAAAGACAGACGCCGAGCTGGGCTGACTGCTGTTGGACTAGTCAGTAATATTAGCTGGCTGCTATGTCTGCTGTTGGTGACCTTGTTGATGTTTGGCTGTTAGCAAAGTTGTCGACTCGCTAGTTTTTTATCAGAACAAATACTCGAGTACAGCTGAAGATAGTTACACAGTGGGATTACACTCTGAGATGTTTCTTTAAGCTTTACTATCAGCAGGAGACTTCATGTTCACAGAGGAACTTTATCTGGACTATGAGGTGAAAGCTTCATTATGAAGTCAGTGCATCGAATCTGAAATAGCAGTTCTCTGTCTGTCATTATTATGAGCAGCATGATGATTTTAGTATTTAACATCAATTCATGACAGAGGAGTTCATGTTCAGCTCGACGATGAGACAGTTTGACTTCCTCCGTGTGGACAATGAGTCGGCACTTTGTGACTCAGCAGTTGTGGTTGTGACGATGCAGAACAGACCGACCGAAGACTCAAATGGTTCCAGTACAGACACAAGTTAAAGAGCTCGGCCTTCTGTCAACACTTTGTAATGACCCTGTAGATCCGAGTGCTGGGGGGTGACGGGGATGCAGAGCTGATCTCCATGAAGACAGTCTGTTACCACGGGGAATGTAAGATGGAGGAGCTAACGGCGCTAACAAAGCTAACAGAGGGAGGATGGAGAGTGTAACATCACAGAGACCAGGCTGAATGAACTCACTGAGGACAGACAGACAGACAGACAGACAGACAGGCAGCAGACAGGCAGGCAGACAGGAAAGCATGGAGGCAGCGTGTAGATCGTGAGCCGCTGTAACAAGTGGATTTCGATCTGAGAAAGTCGATCTGATCTGATGTTAATTCAGATGTTTAAATATATGAACATCTCCACACGGACGTCTTTCATAGCACGCTCCAAAGTTCAGCGTCCTCTGACCTCTGACCTCAATGAAAACGGGTTCAGCACACGAGTCCTCATAAAGTCAATCATTACATTTTATGTGTGTGTGTGTGTGTGTACATGTATAACTAACAGTGACATTGTGAGGACTCGCCTTCCTTCTAGGAACACAAATCATGTGTAGATCACGTGTAAATCACGTGTAGATCACGTGTAAATCACGTGTAGATCACGTGTAGATCACGTGTAGATCACGTGTAAATCACGTGTAGATCACGTGTAGATCACGTGTAAATCACGTGTAGATCACGTGTAGATCACGTGTAGATCACGTGTAGCTCACGTGTAAATCACGTGTAGATCACGTGTAGATCACGTGTAAATCACGTGTAGATCACGTGTAGATCACGTGTAGATCACGTGTAAATCACGTGTAGATCACGTGTAGATCACGTGTAGATCACGTGTACCCCCCCCACTCACCGATGCAGCCCTGGTTCTTGTCGTCAGAGACGCTCCACAGCAGCTCTCTGTGGGCATTGCTGATGTCGGGCTGGACCAGTCGGACCACTTGGTTCCAGTTCGCCTGGGTCACGACCGGTTCACCGCCCTCCTCCCTCTGCTCCTGCAGCACGGCGAACGCTCGCGCCATCTTGTGCCTTTTGGCCCTAACCAGCTGCCGTACCTCCTCCTGTTGGACAGAGAGAGCGTTTACAGACCTGATCAGCTGATAGCAGACTTTATTCAGAACTTCATCAGATGATATTATAATATTATTATTAATATAATTATTAATTATTAATAATATAATAATAATAATAATAATAATAATAATAACAATGTTATTATTATTAATATAATAATAATAATAACAATAATATTATTATTATTAATATAATAATAATATTATTATTAATATAATAATAATAATAATAATATTGTTATATTAATAATAATAATAATAATAATATTGTTATTATTATTATTATTATTATATTAATAATAATAAAAATAACAACAATAATAATATTATTATTAATATAATTATTAATTATTATTAATATAATAATAATAATAATAACAATTATTATTATTATTATTATTATTATTATTATTATTATTATTATTATTATTATTATTATTGTAGATGCACAGATCGATTTGCTGCCGATCGATCAGTTCAGCAGATGTACAGTGTAAACGTGATCAGGATTGATCGATGACGCACTTTGTATTAGTTTAGCAGATCTTGGTTTCCAGGACTTGACTTTTTAAAGTGCTACACCAGCTGATCAGACATGACTCGTAGATGATCAGAATCTACGTGAAAACCACGATCAGGACATTCCTAGATTTCATATGAAGGCGACCTGAAGGTTACCTGAAGGTTACCTGAAGGTTACCTGAAGGTCGCGGTTGTCTTTGCGGTTTGGTGATATGCACCAATGAAGTGAAATATTACATCAAAGTGTCTCCTGCATTCATTTACAGTTTATTGACGAGCTCCTACAGAGAGTGTTGCATTGTGGGTTTGTAGTCTTCAGGTCACTAACACTGACAGATGGACCTCGTCTCTGCCGTACCTTCAGGTATTTCTTGTAGTTGTTGTAGACGACGGCCAAGAAGACGGACATGAAGATGTAGGTGTTGATGAGGATGTACAAGATGAAGAAGATGGCGAAGACGAAGCTGGCGTTGTACGCCGGCATCCTGCCAACGAGAAGCAGAAATGAAAAAAGCTGCACGCCTCAGATAAGAGTTTCTGTCAGAGTCACGTCCTTCTTCTTTTCTGAGGAGCCGTGAAGCTTCGTCATCGCTCTGCAGGTCGATGAACGGGCTTTGATGAACACACGACAGGATGAAACGTTCACACAAACAGGAAGTCGACACAAAAACAAAAAGTCAGAACACAAAATGATTCGAGGTGCCGACGGTGACGCTCGAGGAGGTCAGAGGTCACCACAGTGAGACAGAGAGCGGACCTCAGAAGTTAATGAAAGTCTTACATGACGTCAGGACTGTTGGCGGTGGTGACGAGGACGTACAGATCGAAGACAATCTCCAGGTAGTTAGTGAAGTACGGAGATCCATCGATCGTCTTCAGGCCTCTGCACACGCACACACACACACACACACACACACACATATACACACACACACATACACGCACACACACACACACACATACACACACACACACACGTTTATAAAACTAAAGAAATAATGAGCCTCAAAGAACAAAAATGTCACGGGGACGTCACGGAGACTACGTCCAGGTTTTAGACAGTCTGCGAGGAATTCACGGAGACTGCGTCCAGGTTTTAGACAGTCTGCGGGGACGTCACGGAGACTACGTCCAGGTTTTAGACAGTCTGCGGGGACGTCACAGAGACTACGTCCAGGTTTTAGACAGTCTTGGTGTTGGACTGAGTGGACTCACCGTTTGCCCAACAGTTTGAGAGCCATGAGGGAGAACATGAGGAGGCTGAACATGAAGAGCAGGAAGACGTAGAAGATCTGAGGCAGAGCGTTCCGGATGCTTCTGAACGCTCTGCGGAGCTGAACACAAACAAACAGACAAACAGAGTTTATCCCACAGGACACAAACGCCACACAGGACACCGGCTAATGATGCGTTCAGGCGCCATCAGCTCACAAACATGTTCCACGTTTAGCAGCAGGAAGTTTAAACACATTTATGATGCACAGATTACAGACACACGCTGATGACTTCATCAGAAACAAAACATGGAATATGACAATCTGCAGAACTAATGTTTGTTTTCTTCAAACATTTTGTAGGAATATAAAATTACAGAGTGTAATCCCACCGTGTAACTATGTGCAGCTGTACTCGAGTATTTGTTCTGATTACATTACTTCTGATCAAAAACTAGCGAGTCGACAACTTTGCTAACAGCCAAACATCAACAAGGTCACCAACAGCAGACATAGCAGCCAGCTAATATTACTGAATAGTCCAACAGCAGTCAGCCCAGCTCGGCGTCTGTCTTTCAGCCTTTTATTTCACCAAGCTCTCACCAACCACTAAAAGTCAGTCCCACATTTACTCTTGTCCGGCGGCTTCTTTACAATTCGCCGGTGCTCTGAGCTCACACTCCGGGCAGCCCAGCTAACAAACTGAGCTAACATTAGCTAACAGCAGCTAACAGACTTTAACAACTTTATCAGAGGAAAGTTACAACATGTTGATTTGAACTTGAGCTCAGGTTAATAAATTAATTTCCATGACAACATGAATGAAAGTATGACACAGGTGAGACAGGTATGTTACCTGCCGTCCCTCTGTGACGTTGACCAATAGCAGCGGGCGCAGGACTCTGGACCAGCGGACAGCGTAACAGTTTGTAGCTTTCAGCGCTCCGTAGATGATCATATCGACCAGAGTGAGCTGCACGACACAAAGACACAAAGAGCATCACACCAACATGTTTAATAGAGTTTCAGAGGAGAAAATGAATTAATGAGTGAAGTGAAGCAGTTTCTGGAATGTTTCAAATGTTTCATGATTCATGCAAATAAATTCATGCTGGAGTGGGAACCACAAATATAGATCATGTATGTATATAATATGTGTGGATTATCATGGAGTTCTTGTCACAGTCAGAAGTTGGATCAGTTAAAGTGATGGAGGATCACACGTTTCATATTGAATGACTTTATTTTCGTCCCACAGGAGTTTGAACTTTTCGCCGCATGGTCGATCACTGGCACTCCTTTAACCCCGCAGGCATGCTGGGAAACACAAAGATCGTTTATTTTACAGGTAAAGTGATGAAGTCAGTATTCCTGCTCTCATCATAGAAAAGCGATCATTGTCTCGTCTCACCATCAGAAGACAATAAATCAAACTACAGCGTCAGTCTTTGTTCTAAACACACTCAGGAGGACTTCATATAATTTCATGTATCCTGCATGGATTGGTCGCCTCAGTCACTGAGTCACCAGGAAGTCTTTCTGCTGACGAGGCAACATCTCCGGCTAAAGGTTGTTTCACAACAACAGGCAGAAAGTCCTCTCAGCACATTGTGACCATGCAGCTCGCAGACAGGAAGTCAGCACACACATTTGACCCCAAAAAACCAGGAACTGCACGAGTCACCAACTGTCACCAGGACAAGAAGCTCGTCCTCTGTTTGAAAGCCTTGTTCGCCAAGTTTGACCGCCGTGTTTCTACGGTAGCCCAGAAGGCTCAAACCAAGCGCAGAGACTTTACTGTTTTATGAGAGTTTCTCCTTCATGCTTGAAGCTTGAGGTGAGTCGTATTCAGTTGGTTGGCAACTTCACCACGATGCCTCCAGATCCATGTAAGCTAATAATTTGATGCTTCACACCACAAACAGAAAAAATCCATAGAGTCCTCTACGCACAGGCCGAGAGCTAGCGAGCTAACTGCTAACACGCTAACACTAGCCTGTAGTGTTTACTTTAAACACGAACCTTTCATCGTTTGACTGAATAAAGACACACTGAAGAGAGGAAAACACTCTCCTGCTGCTAACTCATAATTATGCCGTTAGCAAGTTTATTAGCCTGGTTGCTAATGATACAATAAGTCTCCACAGTTTATTTAAAGCCGTCTTACTACGATGTGCTCCGGTCTGGTTTGGTCTGGTTTAGTCTGGTTTGGTCTGGTTTGGTCTGGTTTGGTCTGGTCTGTCAACTTTGTGTGTTGCGGTATTGTAAGCGTCCACATTATTGACACGTTTACTTGAGTTAAGCCCCTCCCACCACATGGATGATGTCATGAAGCCCCTCCCACCACATGGATGATGTCATGAAGCCCCTCCCACCACATGGATGATGTCATGAAGCCCCTCCCACCATGACGATGACGATGATGCAGATGTTTTTGGGGTCTTTCCAGAACTTGTCTCGAGGAATCACTTTGGCGTAGTGAACGAGTCGGATGGTGAAGACGAGAAGACAGAGCAGCTCCACGAGCATGGTGGCCTGAAAACAAGAGAACACTGATGACACTGATGACACCGGTCTATGGTCTGTGGTACCGGTCCATGGTACCGGTCTGTTGAAGGTGTACTGTTCTTACCCATGTGGGCAGAGGGAGGACGGCGGGCTCCTCGAACAGAGCCAGAGACAGGTCGACCAGGATAAAGACGTAGAGCATCACCTGAGGGAGCCAGTGGTTGTAGCGCAGATAGAGTCTGAGGACACACAAAGGATTCGAACACTTCCATGTGAGGTCGGAGCTAACTGAAGAAATGTGTTGTTGTTCTTTATGACATGCACAGCTGATCTGTCTTATTGTCTACAGCGCTATGTTCAGATTTAAACCAACACGTTCGTCTGTAAATCAATAGATGGATTCAGAATAAATTAATCATTCACTTTACAATCAACCGTTAAGTTTATGTGGAGCAGTAAAATATGAAGCCACACGTCCAAAAGTTTGAAACTCAACACCTCACAAATATTTAAACCAACTTTATTAAACTTTAATAAACTGACAGGTTACCTCCTGTTGATCTGCACTGACCTGTAATCAGGTGAATGGTGTCTCTGTCATTCGTACGTCTGTTCTCACACTATGTAACTTTGGGCTCCGGGTCGGGAGAAGTACGTAACGCTTTACGGCACTAAGTCACACACAACCAACTATTTCACTGATTTTGGTGAAACTGGATCATATTTTATGGAGAAAATGTTTTCTGGTTTTCCCTCTGATGTCCTCCGGCTGCTCCGCCTCAACTCTCTGTGATTTACAGAGTTTATGATGGACAGTGAAGTAAACTGCTGACAGCTGTAGCTGCTGCTAGCTAATGTTAGCTCAGTTTGTTAGCTGCTGTTAGCTCAGTTTGTTAGCTGCTGTTAGCTCATATTAGCTCAGTTTGTTAGCTGCTGTTAGCTCATGTTAGCTCAGTTTGTTAGCTGCTGTTAGCTCATGTTAGCTCAGTTTGTTAGCTGCTGTTAGCTCATGTTAGCTCAGTTTGTTAGCTCATGTTAGCTCATGTTAGCTCAGTTTGCTAGCTGCTGTTAGCTCAGTTTGTTAGCTGCTGTTAGCTCATGTTAGCTCAGTTTGTTAGCTGCTGTTAGCTAATGTTAGCTCAGTTTGTTAGCTGCTGTTAGCTCATGTTAGCTCAGTTTGTTAGCTGCTGTTAGCTCAGTTTGTTAGCTGCTGTTAGCTCATGTTAGCTCAGTTTGTTAGCTGCTGTTAGCTCATGTTAGCTCAGTTTGTTAGCTGCTGTTAGCTAATGTTAGCTCAGTTTGTTAGCTGCTGTTAGCTCATGTTAGCTCAGTTTGTTAGCTGCTGTTAGCTCAGTTTGTTAGCTGCTGTTAGCTCAGTTTGTTAGCTGCTGTTAGCTCAGTTTGTTAGCTGCTGTTAGCTCATGTTAGCTCAGTTTGTTAGCCGGGGGAGTGTTAGTGTTTGTACCGCAGACGTTTTGGTGAAAAACAAACAGGAAACAGGAAGTAAATCAGACATTCGTGTTTGTTTCATGTGTTAATGTGAGGAAACAGCTGATCAGTCATGTGACTGTTCGCTCTGAGTGACACAAACAGAAGACTTGTGTTGGTTTGAGTCCGATAAACAGTCGTCTCACCTCACAGCCTGAGGCGACGTGTCAAAGAAGATGTTCCTGTTGTACTGAGCGTCGGACACGTAGATGGAAGCCAGGTCGAAGTCCTGAAACACACAAACGACAGCAGAGCCGGGTTTAAACCACGAGACAACAGTGTTAACCACTGCTCCACCGTGCCACAGTTATCCATCACAACACGAGTCGATTCATCGATCAGGCATTCATCTTTATACATTTAGACAGAATACAGTGTGTGTGTGTGTGTGTGTGTGTGTTACTTAGATATCTGTGTATGTGATATGTGCTCATATAAAAACACACATGAAGATGTCTGCTGTGTTTGTAAAGATTAAATCCACAGTGAACTTTACGGAGGTTAAACTGTGAAATGTTAATGTCACACGTCTGAAGGATCACTGCAGAATAAAATGATGATTCATCAGCAACAATCCGGTCCAGAACACACCTACACCCTAACCCTTAAAACTATCTAGAACCCTTAAAACCCTCTAGAACCCTTTAAACCATCTAGAACCCTTTAAACCACCTAGAACCCTTAAAACCCTCTAGAACCCTTTAAACCCTCTAGAACCCTTCAAACCCTTTAAACCATCTAGAACCCTTAAAACTATCTAGAACCCTTAAAACCACCTAGAACCCTTTAAACTCTCTAGAACCCTTTAAACCATCTAGAACCCTTTAAACTCTCTAGAACCCTTTAAACTCTCTAGAACCCTTTAAACCATCTAGAACCCTTTAAACTCTCTAGAACCCTTGAAACCATCTAGAACCCTTTAAACTCTCTAGAACCCTTGAAACCATCTAGAACCCTTTAAACTCTCTAGAACCCTTTAAACCATCTAGAACCCTTCAAACCCTCTAGAACCCTTTAAACCATCTAGAACCCTTTAAACTCTCTAGAACCCTTTAAACTCTCTAGAACCCTTTAAACCATATAGAACCCTTCAAACCCTCTAGAACCCTTTAAACCATCTAGAACCCTTTAAACTCTCTAGAACCCTTTAAACCATCTAGAACCCTTTAAACTCTCTAGAACCCTTTAAACCACCTAGAACCCTTTAAACTCTCTAGAACCCTTTAAACCATCTAGAACCCTTTAAACTCTCTAGAACCCTTTAAACTCGCTAGAACCCTTTAAACCATCTAGAACCCTTTAAACTCTCTAGAACCCTTAAAACCATCTAGAACCCTTCAAACCCTCTAGAACCCTTTAAACTCTCTAGAACCCTTTAAACTCTCTAGAACCTTTTAAACCATCTAGACCCTTTAAACTCTCTAGAACCTTTTAAACCATCTAGAACCCCCTTGAACCCTTAAGAACCCTGCAGAGCTCACCTGTGGATGGTTCCCTCGACCATCGGTTCGTTTGTTTGGTTGTGATGGTAACTGTGTGGTTTCTTAGGGGAACTTAAAGTCTAGAGCCGGCCCTGTCCATGAGCTGGTTCAGCTTCTTGAATGTGAATTCTTTCTGGTTTCTTTTGTCCTCTGTGACAATGAACTCAACATCTTGGTGGACAAAACATTTGACGGACCAAACCACTTCATGAATTTATGAATTCATGAATTCATAAATTCATGAGTTGGTGAAATGATCGACAGATGAATGGGTGACTTGCATGAGGCTGCAGAGGTGTACCTAACAAAGTGATTTCAGCTTTACAGACCAGTGAAGGCAACACGCTGCAGACATCAGCTGACTCACCTCTTTGCTTTTTGCATGGTTCCCTCCGTTTGGAGATCCTTTTCCTTTTCCTGGAGAACTCTCATCAGGAATGTTCTTCTCTGCCGCCGAGGACATCTCTCACACTTCACCACTAAGCACTAAAGTTCCTTTCAAAGTTCCTTTCAAAGTTCCCTTCAGTCTCCTCGGACAGTTTCCAGACTTTGTGTGTTCAGGTCTGAGGCTGACAGGATCCACATCACATGTCTTCCTCTCTGCGGAGCATTTGGACCTCCATCAGCGGTTCTGTCCGACTCGGATCTGTCTCGAGCTGCTGTTTGTCCTCGCTCTTAAAGCAGGACTCGTGCTGCCTTCACGGACCGCAGGAGGAAATATGCACAGTGACGTGGTAACAGGCTCGTGGCCCCGAGAAGACAGAGATGACGTGAGGAGGTGAGACAGTTCACTGACCTCAGAGCAGCAGGACAAGATCCATGTTTAGAGTCTGCAAAAGAAACACGTGATGATGACGTCATGCAACTCAAACAATCACAATAATAACAGTGATCAACTGATCAATAATTAATGAGCTGATTGAATGTCTCATGTCTCCTCTGTGTCTCGTGTCCAGCACTAAGTTTTTTTTTTTGTCTACTTTAGTTTTTACGGACTTTAATATGGGGCCGTGAAGGCAGCACGAGGCGTCATGTGACTCACTCGCTTCCGAACTGGTCTGATGACGTCACCGAAGGAGGAGGAGGGGGGGGGTGCTCACACAGACACGGATACCGTTATGACGTGCAGGACTCAGACTGGGCCAGGACCGGGACCAGGACCAGAGAGAGCTCACATTAGAGCAGTTTTAAAGTCTCCACCTGTCGTTTTAAAATCCATCCATAAGGTCATGTTCTCTTCAGGCTCTCAGCTGCTTATTCATTTACTTTAAACCTCTAGAACCTTTTAGAACCTTTTAGAACCTTCTGAACCTTCTCGAACTCTCGGGTCTTCTGGTCTGACTGTGTCTCATGATGATCAATAAAATATCTGTTTAGACAAAACCACAGTGAGACGTCCTTTATAACTGTGGACAGATCCACTGAAGACACAAAGACTTAAAGACTTAAAGACTTAAAGACTTGAAGACTTGAAGTCTTGAGGACTTGAGTCTTGAGGACTTGATGGCAGCATGTTCTTCAGATCTTTCTAGTCTTGACTTGTCTTGGTAACTTTGTGTATTTGAATGTTTTTTATGAGTTTTCATGTCAAACAGGAAAAACTTTCAGATCTTTGATGATTTTCATGAGAAACAGAAGCTGAACTTTTTGTTGAAGCAGTTCGATTTTCACGTGTACGAAACAAAAAGCAGCTGCTGACAGACTGGAATGATCTTATTGTGTGTAACATTCATACAGTGAGCAGACAACACGTCAACCATCACTTCATATTTCTGTTTTTTCACTTGAATCCATCGATCAGCGCTGAATAAAGATTCATCAGGCTGACAGGACACCACAATAAAAGCATGAAAGACTTTTATTTTGACAAACCGTCACCTGGTTGCACATAAATGAAGTCATTTCCACCCGTGCATGTATTTATGATTTCATCAGAAGTTTGAATGTGACACACCTGAAGTCTTTAACGTCTGTCTGCATTTTGAAGACTTGGCTCAGTGTTTGTGTGGAGGTGCTGCCTCCTGCTGGTCACTCTGCAGTCAATCGTTCCCTTTTACTGACTCATGAACTTCACTGCCTACAGATGAAGCTCAGGCAGCGATAGCTACAGGATGGACAAATGAGAACAGGCCGAGGATGAATCAATATATTAAGAATGGATCATCACGTGTTGCTGTGGAAAAACTGACATACATTACTGAAGGAAAGCTGGAGTCTGAAAATATCTGGAGGAGCTTCACTGAGATTTGAAAGAAAATGTTGGTAATGATTGTGACAAAGTGTCAAAGTAGAGAATCCACGCAGGAGCTTTAAAACACTAAGACTCATTTATGAAACTCACATTAACACAAATCATCAACAGCCACACTGTGACATCGCAGAGCCGCGCTGTGACATCACAGAGCCGCGCTGTGACATCACAGAGCCGCGCTGTGACATCATAGAGCCACACTGTGACATCGCAGAGCCACGCTGTGACATCACAGAGCCACACTGTGACATCGCAGAGCCACGCTGTGACATCGCAGAGCTACACTGTGACATCGCAGAGCCGCGCTGTGACATCGCAGAGCCGCCACATCGCAGAGCCGCGCTGTGACACACAGAGCCGCGCGACACACAGACCGCGCTGGACATCACAGAGCCGCCTGTACATCACAGAGCCGCGCTGGACATCACAGAGCCGCCTGGACATCACAGAGCCACACTGTGACATCGCAGAGCCACGCTGTGACATCGCAGAGCCACGCTGTGACATCGCAGAGCCGCGCTGTGACATCGCAGAGCCGCGCTGTGACATCGCAGAGCCGCGCTGTGACATCACACGTGCAGAATGTGGTTTGACATCGTCTGGATGAAATAAGAAGGCCGTCCCTGAAAAAGACGTCGTCTACTTGGCAGCAGATGTTCCTCCAAAACCTGAAAATATGGTTCAGCATTAACGGAGCCATGTGCAGGTTACCCATCATGCTGTGTGCAGGTTACCCATCATGCCGTGTGCAGGTTACCCATCATGCCGTGTGTGTCCTCACCCAGAAATGAAAGTGACAAAAACTTTTTAAAGTTGATATCATTTTATTTTCCCAATAACACAAAAAGAGAATTCCACATGAAAAATGAAAAGATTGATTTGGTTGTGTTCAGCACCTCGATGTGACGATACTATGGATCAAATGAAGTCATTATGACTCTTTACAGTTTTAGTCATGACACTCGTTATGTTTTATGATCTAATGAGTAAAAATAAAGACAAAGATGAAAAGTCTTTGAATAATAACAACATGCTTTGAATTTGGATTGAGTCATGATAAAAAATGAATGAATCAAAAATAAAGGAAAGCATAAAACAGTTGGAATGATTCAATGTTTCTCCACAAACAGCTGAATGGAAACTCTCTTTCTACCACCATGTTCACCACCATAAGAATGGAATAAGGATATATAAAAACATGAAAAATACAAAAGGATCAATGAGTATACGTAAATAAATGAATACAAACAAGTTGACCTTGTGTCTTGGTCTGATCATATTTTGTGGGTTCATTACTGACGGAGGAATCCTCCTTTCTTTTCTTTGGTTTTTGGTCTTTTTCTCGTCGTTTTCTGAAGAAACATCTCGACACAAATGATCAACAATAACTGCAGAAATCCTCTCAACAACAGAAAATGTCAAACTAAAATCTGAACGTTCGTCCTGAAACACTGAATGAAAACATTTCTAAATATTTCTGCAGATTTCAAACCACTAATGTGCAGAACATTCACCAACAAATGTTTTCACAGAATTCAGAGTTAGTTTGTGTTTGTCAGAAGTTTCTCTACACAGGAGGAGACTCTTCATCTGACAGAGGACACAGAGACACTGAGGAAACACGTGACCCATACCCAAACCTGAACCCAGGATAAAGAGGTTCAGTGAATGTGGTGTTGAAGGTGTGGAGGTGGATCAGTTTGTCAGAGCAGACTCTGTAGAAGGACAGAGTGCCAGCAGGACAGTCCACATACACTGCTACTCTGTTAGAGACCGAGGAGGAGGAGAAGAAGGAGGAGACGAAGGAGGAGAAGATGGAGAGCAAAGAGGAGGAGGAGGAGAGGTCAGTTCTTCCCCCATTGTGCCAGACAGAGTAACCATCTTCATCAGAACACTTCAGACTCCAGGACTGATCATTGTGTCCAAACACACAGTCATCTCTGTATCCTCTCCTACTGACTCTTCTGTAACTCACTGATACATCAACTTCTCCTCTCCACTCGACCTCCCAGTAACAGCGACCAGTCAGACCATCTCTACACAGCAGCTGAACACAGTCAAACCTCTCTGGATGATCAGGATACGACTGCTCCTCTGTCACTAATGTCACCTTCCTGTTGTTGTCCGACAGTTTGAGGTTCCTGTTCACTGTGTTTGTGTCCACTGTGAGTTCACAGGCATCTGATGGAGAGAACAAGACAGAATCCAGCAGCAGTTTATCATCTAACACACCTGATGGGTTTATTTGTTGCTTTATTAACAGACTGACTGTTAATTAGATCCAAACTTCACAATGACTGGTCTTTTTGGATCTTCTTTCAAACTGAGAGTTGAATGCAGATACACAAGCTTTGATTTAAACTACTTTAACATGTGCTGCCTTGTTTTCATGAATCAAAGTGAACAAACACTTACACTTCCTCAGACCAGGTTTCAGCCTCTGCTCTCCACCATGATCCACCCTGGAGGAAGAAACAAAGTCAGAATGAACCTTCAGAAGCTTCTTCATCAATGATCTTCAGAAAGTAACAAGTTAAGTCTGATCTGAAGAACAGGGGAGTCGAATACAAGCTCCGCTTCCCCACCACCCTGGAGATTAAACATAACGGAGAAGATCTATGTACGCTTTACTACTTCATGGCTAGCACAACTGATTTGAAAATTGCCAGCTGGAACCTTAAGGGCTTTAACAATGTAATTAAGAAAAAGAAAATGCTATATTTGAAATCATCTAAAGTCGATATAGCCTTTGTCCAGGAAACACATCTAAACATGAAAGAATCCTTGAAACTGAGGTGCTCGTGGGTGAGGAAGGTTTTCTCAAGCCCAGGAACTGTCAAAGCAGAGGGGTTTCCATTTTGATTAGTAAGGCAGTTAACTTTAATGAAACAGATGTGCTAACAGACTCAGATGGTCGATATGTGTATATTGGTGTGTCAACTACTGGATACACCAATTGCTCTTTGTGATATCTACGCACCCAATTTCGATATCCCAGAATTTTTTCACAACTTATCACAACTTCTCTTGGACCTCGGTGATATTCAGATAATACCAGGTGGAGATTTTAATCAAATACTCAATCAAATCAAATTTATTTGTAAAGCCCTTTACAATAGCCGAAAGGTACCCAAAGTGCTTTACAACAAAGCCTTAAAACAATACATAACACATACATAACATACAAATACAATTAAAAGTGCCGTAGTGCTGCAGCGCTGCAGGGTATTAAAAACCTTCCAGAGATACATAGAAAGGAGCAAACAGAATGAGTACACCTAAGAAACAGTACTGCCCTAGTCAGAATTGAACGCCAATCTAAAAAAGTGAGTCTTAAGCTTCGATTTAAAAAGGCTGAGGTCAGTAGTGGTGCGAATGTCAGGGGGTAGTTTGTTCCACAATCTGGGAGCAGCGACGGCAAAAGAACGGTCGCCCCACTGTTTAAATCTTGACCTAGGGACCTCTAACAGAAGCTGACCCAAAGAGCGCAGGGCTCTGCCACAATTACAAATAGTTAAAATCTCTGACAGATAAGAGGGGGCCGAGCCATTAATGGCGTTAAAAACAAAAACAGAAGTTTAAAATCAATTCTAAAACAGACTGGAAGCCAGTGGAGTGACGACAGCACAGGGGTAATGTGTTCGCGTCTGGACGTGCTTGTTAAAAAACAATACTACTAACGCAACCAGAAAAATCCGTACCCACTTTATTAAACTGTATTGAAGAGTTCACACTGTTATCTGGATATCGCATCAATTGGGACAAATCTGAGGCCATGCCCCCATCTACCCTCTTCCATCAGTGGAAATTTTGCTGGGCTTCGAAAGGCATCAAATATTTAGACATTCAAATAACTCCTGATTATAAAGATATGGTCCAAGAGAACATTAACCCACTGCTTCAGAAAATGAAATCAGATTTTGGCAGGTGGACTAAAATCCATCTTTCACTCTGGTGAAAATACACTCTGTTAAAATGATGACTGCACCTGTGATTTATTACATACTATCTCACCTTCCTCTGAATATTCCCGACACCTACTTTAGAGATTTTGACCCCCTTATTTTAGATTTTCTCTGGGACAATTCACATCACCGTTTAGGTGACTATCAATCAAATCAATCAAATTTTATTTGTATAGCCCAAAGTCGCAAAATACATTTTGCCTCGGAGGGCTTCACAATCTGTACAGGGAGTGACACCCTCTGTCCTTAGACCCTCGGTTCGAGTGAGGAAAAACTTGCCCACAAAAAACCCTTTTAACAGGGAAAAAAGTGGAAGAAACCTCAGGAAGAGCCACAGAGGAGGGATCCCTCTCCCAGGACGGACAGACGTGCAATAGATGTCACGTGTACAGTCAACAAGTCAACAGAAACATTTTGTGTAATTACAATGAAAAATGACAATGGATTACAATGAATGATAAAATGATTACAGTAGCAGTGGAACCTGTGATAGAGATAGAGAGACACAGATGCACAGCAGCAGCAAATCATTAACTAAGTTACTATAAACTGTGATGGAGATCTGGTAACATTAATGACAGTAATAATATATGTAGTGGACGTCATGCAGGACCACAGCAGCAGTCACGATCCACGAGAACCTGCTGGACGAGAGAGCACAGAAACTCCGGGGAAGAAGTTTAGTTAGTAAGATGCATTAATGTACATGTATGACAGACATGTATGTTTACAGATGGTGGAGGTGATGGTGAGAGAGAGAGAGAGAGAGAGAGAGAGAGAGAGAGAGAGAGAGAGAGAGAGGTTTTCAGTAAAGGGAGATGTGACTGCATCTTCAACCAATACCATGCCTGGCTAGGCATAACCCTGAAAGGAGGAGTCCCCCGGCAGTATAGTCCTATAGCAGCATAACTAAGGGATGACCTGAGCCAGCCCTAACTATAAGCTCTATCAAAAAGGAAAGTCTTAAGTTTACTCTTAAAAGTGTTGACCGTGTCTGCCTCCCGAACCCAAAATGGTAGTTTGTTCCACAGAAGAGGAGCTTGATAGCTGAAAGCTCTGGCTCCCAATCTACTTTTGGAAACTATAGGAACTACAAGGAACCCAGCATTCTGAGAGCGCAGTGTTCTAGAGGGGTAGTAAGGTACTATGAGCTCTTTTAGATATGATGGTGCCTGACCATGAAGAGCTTTGTATGTAAGGAGAAGAATTTTAAATTCTATTCTAGATTTAACAGGTAGCCAATGCAAAGAAGCCAGAATGGGAGAGATGTGATCTCTGATCTTGGTTCCTGTCAGAACACGTGCAGCAGCATTCTGAATTAGCTGCAAAGTCCTAAGAGACTTATTGGAGCAGCCTGATAACAATGAGTTACAATAGTCCAGCCTAGAAGTAACAAATGCGTGGACTAGTTTTTCTGCATCTGCTTGAGATACAATGCGTCTGATTTTGGCGATGTTACGTAAATGGAAGAATGCAGTCCTTGAAATTTGTTTTATGTGGACATTAAAGGACAAATCCTGATCAAAAACAACTCCAAGATTCTTTACGGTGGAGCTGGAGGCCAGGGTGATCCCATCTAAGGTAACTAAGTCTCTAGAGAGAGAGTCTCTGATGTTTTTGGGTCCAATTACAAGAACTTCAGTTTTGTCTGAATTTAACATCAGAAAATTGAAGGTCATCCAACTTTTTATATCTTTAAGGCATGCTTGGAGTTTAGTTAATTGATTGGTTTCATCAGGCTTGATCGATAAATATAATTGGGTGTCGTCGGCATAACAATGAAAATTAACGGAGTGATTCCTAATAATGTTCCCTAGAGGAAGCATATATAAACTGAATAGAAGTGGTCCGAGTACAGAACCTTGTGGGACTCCATGACAAACTTTGGTATGCATGGAGGATTCATCATTGACAAGAACAAACTGAGAACGATCTAAAAAATAAGACTTAAACCAGCTTAGGGCGGTTCCTTTGATGCCAATTTGATGTTCCAGTCTCTGTAAAAGAATTTGATGGTCAATGGTGTCAAATGCGGCACTAAGATCTAACAGGACAAGTACAGAGATGAGTCCTTTGTCTGATGCCATTAGGAGGTCGTTTGTAACTTTGACTAGTGCGGTCTCTGTGCTATGATGCACTCTAAATCCTGACTGAAAATCCTCATATAAACTGTTCTTATGGAGAAAGTCGCACAGTTGATTGGCTACAGCTTTCTCAAGTATCTTAGAGAGAAAGGGAAGGTTTGATATCGGTCTGTAATTGGCTAAAACCTCTGGATCTAGAGTGGGCTTTTTAAGAAGAGGTTTAATTACAGCTACTTTAAAGGACTGTGGTACATATCCTGATAATAAAGACAGGTTAATCATATCCAATAAAGAAGGGCTAACTAGAGGTAAAACATCCTTGAGCAGCCTGGTTGGGATGGGATCTAAGAGACAGGTTGACGACTTAGATAAAGAAATTATTGAAGTTATTTGATGAAGGTCGATGGGAGAAAAACAGTCTAAATATATATCAGGTTTTACAGCTGTTTCCAAACTTGCTGTATCAGAATGCAGATCAGTGCCTGTTGAGGGCAAGAGGTGATGAATTTTGTCTCTAATAGTTATAATTTTATCATTAAAGAAGCTCATGAAGTCATTGCTACTTAGACCTAAAGGAATGGATGGCTCAATAGAGCTGTGGCTCTCTGTTAGCCTGGCTACAGTGCTGAAGAGAAACCTGGGGTTGTTCTTATTTTCCTCTATTAATGAAGAGTAGTAGGCTGCTCTGGCACTACGGAGAGCCTTCCTGTATGTTTTAAGATTATCTTGCCAGGCTAAACGAGATTCTTCCAGTTTAGTGGCACGCCATTTGTGTTCAGATTTACGTGCCTCTTGCTTTAAGTTGCGAGTCTGCTGGCTATACCATGGTGCTAACCTCCTTTGTTTAATTATCTTCTTTTTCAGAGGTGCAATAGAGTCTAGAGTTGTTCGTAATGGGCCTGTAGTACTATCAACAAGTTGATCTATTTGTGAGGGGCTAAAGGAAGCGGACAAGTCCTCTGCTACATTGAGACAAGTCATTGAATTCAATACTGAAGGAATCACTTCCTTAAATTTGGCTACAGCACTATCAGATAAACATCTGCTGTAGGAGTTTCTGCAGAAAGGCTTATAGTCCAGTAATATGAATTCAAAGGTTATTAAAAAATGGTCTGACAGAAGAGGATTCTGTGGAAAGACTATTACATGATCAATTTCAATGCCATATGAGAGAACAAGATCAAGAGTGTGGTTCAGACAATGAGTCGGTTTATTTACACTCTGACAGAAGCCAATTGAATCTAACAAAGAGATAAACGCAGTACTAAGACTATCATTGTGGTTGTCCACATGAATATTAAAATCACCTACAATAATTACTTTATCTGTTTTAAGGATCAAGCCTGATGCAAATTCTGCAAATTCAGATAAAAATTCAGAGTAAGGACCAGGAGCACGATATACTATAACAAATAGAATTGGCTGTAATGTTTTCCAGGTTGGGTGAGCAAGGCTAAGAACAAGACTTTCAAATGAATTATAATTTAGTTTAGGTTTAGGATTTATTAATAGACTTGAGTCAAATATGGCTCCAACTCCACCACCTCGACCAGTACTTCGAGGAATATGAGTATTACAATGACTGGGAGGAGTGGATTCATTTAAGCTAACATATTCATCCTCCTGCAGCCAGGTTTCAGTAAGACAAAATAGATCAATATCATAATCAGATATTAATTCATTGACTAAAACAGCTTTAGAGGACAAAGACCTGATATTCAAGAGTCCACATTTAATTATCTTATTTTGGACTGCTGGGGATGTTGTTTTAATTTTTATTAGGTTTTTATGATGAGCTCCTCCTCTGTTTGTTTTATCTTTAAATAATGTAGGTGGACGGGGGACAGACACAGTCTCTATACTAAAGGATTGGGTGGGTGGCTGCCCTAATGGAGGCGCAGAGAAGCGTGTAAGACTGCAGCTCTGCTTCCTGGTCTCAACTCTGGGTTGTCACGGTTTTGGTCGACTAATAAACTTGGCCATGTTTCTAGATATGAGAGCTGCTCCATCCAAAGTGGGATGGATGCCGTCTCTCCTAATCAGACCAGGTTTTCCCCAGAAAGGTGTCCAATTGTCTATGAAGCCCACATCGTTTGCTGGACACCACCTCGACAGCCAGCGGTGGAATGACGACATGCGGCTATACATGTCATCACTGGTCACATTGGGTAGGGGTCCAGAGAAAACTACGGAGTCCGACATCGTTTTGGCGTATGCACACACCGATACCGATGCACACTACTCAGAGTATTAATTACTTTTTAACCGATGGATGTTTTATTGCATCGTCAATAGCAGACATTCGATTTGATTCACTTGTATAAAATATCCACGTTCAAAGCACATTTCTCAGATGAACAATGTATAAATCAAATCAAATCAAATTTTATTTGTATAGCCCAAAGTCGCAAAATACATTTTGCCTCGGAGGGCTTCACAATCTGTACAGGGAGTGACACCCTCTGTCCTCAGACCCTCTGTCCTTAGACCCTCTGTCCTTACACCCTCTGTCCTTAGACCCTCTGTCCTTAGACCCTCGGTTCGAGTGAGGAAAAACTTGCCCACAAAAAACTCTTTTAACAGGGAAAAAAGTGGAAGAAACCTCAGGAAGAGCCACAGAGGAGGGATCCCTCTCCCAGGACGGACAGACGTGCAATAGATGTCACGTGTACAGTCAACAAGTCAACAGAAACATTTTGTGTAATTACAATGAAAAATGACAATGGATTACAATGAATGATAAAATGATTACAGTAGCAGTGGAACCTGTGATAGAGATAGAGAGACACAGATGCACAGCAGCAGCAAATCATTAACTAAGTTACTATAAACTGTGATGGAGATCTGGTAACATTAATGACAGTAATAATATATGTAGTGGACGTCATGCAGGACCACAGCAGCAGTCACGATCCACGAGAACCTGCTGGACGAAAGAGCACAGAAACTCCAGGGAAGAAGTTTAGTTAGTAAGATGCATTAATGTACATGTATGACAGACATGTATGTTTACAGATGGTGGTGGTGATGGAGAGAGAGAGAGAGAGAGAGAGAGAGAGAGAGAGAGAGAGAGAGAGAGAGGGTTTTCAGTAAAGGGAGATGTGACTGCATCTTCAACCAATACCATGCCTGGCTAGGCATAACCCTGAAAGGAGGAGTCCCCCGGCAGTTTAGTCCTATAGCAGCATAACTAAGGGATGACCTGAGCCAGCCCTAACTATAAGCTCTATCAAAAAGGAAAGTCTTAAGTTTACTCTTAAAAGTGTTGACCGTGTCTGCCTCCAGAACCCAAAATGGTAGTTTGTTCCACAGAAGAGGAGCTTGATAGCTGAAAGCTCTGGCTCCCAATCTACTTTTGGAAACTATAGGAACCACAAGGAACCCAGCATTCTGAGAGCGCAGTGTTCTAGAGGGGTAGTAAGGTACTATGAGCTCTTTTAGATATGATGGTGCCTGACCATGAAGAGCTTTGTATGTAAGGAGAAGAATTTTAAATTCTATTCTAGATTTATAGAAAATTACACTAAGGCAATTTGTTTTGTGCTTGTTTGGTGTGGCTGTGGTCTTTCGTTGACGAGATGTTGCTGCCACAGTGATGTCATGGTACTGCTCAATCTTCGATGGATGTTTCCTCTGTAGAGATAAATATTATCACACATCAGATTCAAACATTATTATTCATCACATCGCTGTGATTAACACCAAAGGAAAACATTTAACCACAGTAACAGTTTGAGCTAATGTTTGATTGTTTAGCACAGTATAAAAGAGTGGTAAAGTCGGTGATTGATAGATCAGTATCAGGCCAATGATACTGATCAACTGATATATCAGTCTAGTGCAGTATGTCAACAGAGAGCTGGGAACCTGAATATTAATTTGAGATGCAGCTCAGCACTGTGTGCCAGGTTTTTTAATCAAAAACAGCTCACCTTATACAGTGAAATTACTGCAATGATATGACTATTATGAGGCAAGAGTGTAAACAGATGGCACACACATGAATACATTCGGTTCACTGACTCCACACGTTAGCTAGCTCCTTCTTATTATTATCAGGCTAACCAATGGCAGCTTTGCAGACTTATCTTAGCCAAATTAATAACCTTAACACATGAAAAATAAGACAGCAATATCATACAAGTATAGTTGTAAAACCTCTTACCGCAATGTGCTTTTTGAGATTAGACGTTGAAGTCTTGTAAGCTGATATCACCGTGGAGGTCAAACAAAGTTAGCACTGCATCTGGACGCTGTCTCCTTTTCTCCCTCTGTACATGAACAATTCCTCCAGATACGGCCACGGGCAGTGGCATCTTTTCTTCATCATTTTCACTGTTCACTTCTGTCTCCATTTTGGCTTCTTTCTCTCAAAATCTTCAGTCCACTCTCTACTCCGCTGTGTAGGTATGTTACCTCCAGAAACCTGTGCCTGCTGCAGCAGCGGAGTTGTCCTTTCCTTACGTCATTACGTCATACGGCCTTGCAGGTGTTTAATAAAGATTTGCATCGAAAAAAAATAATCTGACGGCCTTGCAGATGAAAGGTTTGAATATTAATTCAAATTGTGGCCGTACTCAGTAGCGACTTTTGATTTTAAAAGTAGCGAAGTAGATTACATGGTGTAAATTGTACTCAAGTATGAGTAAAATTACACACTTGAAAAAAATACTCATAAAAGTACAAGTACCCAAAAAATCTACTTAATTACAGTAACGTGAGTATTTGTAATTCGTTACTTCCACCCCTGAGTGATTCAGTGTTTCCCACAGGACTTTGTGAGACTGTGGTGGTGGACCTCAGACCTTATAGGGGGGTCCAGGGGCTGCCCCAAAGAAAATGTTGTACATTTTAAAGTTCATCAGTCTGCTGGACTTTGAGAACAAAACTGAGAGGCTGGATCTGTGAAGAACTTTGTGCTCTCGTATCTCATGAATGAATCTTGATTTAAAACTTCAGTTCACAGGTAGAAGTACACAAAGTACAGAGGAGTCAGTCAGATGATCAGACAAACTAAATGAAGCACAACACACAGTACGTTTTAATCCTGCTGTTTGGTTGAAACATTCAGAGTTAGTAAATCATCATTGGTGTAGTCTTTCCTGAAGGACTGTAGTACACTGAAATGTTTTGATCATGTGACTTGACTTACAAACTACGTCTGACAATCTTAGTCCAAATGTCCAAAAATGAACTTTGATCCTCTTGATAAGTTTGTATTCTGCTTTATAAACACTTGACCAGTGTTGGGAGTAACGGCGTTTAAGTATAACGGCGTTACTAACGGCGTTATTTTTTCAGTAACGGAGTAATCTAATTAATTACTTTTCCCATCGTTGCAACGCCGTTATCGTTACTGAGAATGTAAAGTGGCGCGTTACTATAATTTGGTTGAATGAAGCGCGAGGTGTCAAGCTTTGGCTACATCAGCTGCCTGGAGAGAGCAGGAGTGGGGATGATGATGATGACACCGTTGCAAATGCGATGATGATTGGCTGGGTGGGCGGATGCCCTGCTCACCTGTCTCACTGCACGCTCTGACTTCCACCTATGACTACCTCTGAACACACAGGACAGCGACGATGGCGACGAGCCAGGGAAATTCAAAGGTAGCGTTCTCCAACTGGAAGTACCGGCACTACTTCTCCCTCGTTGAAATTAAAGGCAAGAATGTATCATGCACGCTATGCCCAGGAAAAAAGATTTTATCCACGTCTGCCGCAAGCAACTCTAACCTCATGAAGCACCTCACATCTACACATGCTAACATGACACCTTGTTCTAAAATACTGTATGTAGTGTTTTTATTCTTCAATCAGTTAATATAAACATCTTTGACGTTAAAGATGTTATAGAACGTAAAAAATAACGTCACAGTTACTTTGCTGAGTAACTAATTACTTTTACAGTGTGGTAACTGAGTTACTAACTCAATTACTTTTTGGCAGAAGTAATTTGTAACTGTAACTAATTACTTTTTTAAAATAAGATGACCAACACTGCACTTGACTACATTTGTCAGAAAGAATGTATGTCATATTCATCAATAAATGATCAACACCAGATCCTGGTCTGGTATCAGTTAGGAGGTCAGTCTCAGGGACTCTCAGCACATCAGTTACTGTCTTCACTGTTATCAGCAGTGCTGCTGGTTCAGACTGTGAACCAACAGTCCTCAGCTTGTCAGTGTGACAGAGAAACAGTGTGTGACCGTGGCTCAGTGGTAGAAAGAGATTGCCACGGCCCAGGTGCCCTTGAGCAAGGCACCGTACCCCCCCGACATCTGCTCCCCGGGCACTGTTAGTTGATGCCCACCGCTCCAGTGAATCTGGCATTTGTCAATTTGCGTGTGTGACCCTGTGCATGTGTGTGTTCCAACAGGTACGGATGGGTTAAATGCGGAGAAGTATCTAAAAAAAACAAAAAAAAAACAGTGTGTGAGCTCTTGTTGTCTCTTCATACCTGATCAGGGGTGGATTCTTCAGTCCAGCAGACAGCAGCTTCACTCCTGACTCTCCTGGATGATTGTAGCTCAGGTCCAGCTCTCTCAGATGGGAGGGGTTGGAGCTCAGAGCTGAGGCCAGAGAAGTACAACCTTCCTCTGCGATCAGACAGCCTGACAGCCTGGAGACACACACACACACACACACACACACACACACACACACACACACACAGAGCAGTTTTAGTGGAGTGACCGCTCTTAAAACCAGATTGTTTCGGATCGAGCAGATTGTTCTGTAGGAGGAATTCTGAGAGTTGCTTAGCGACCGCCCGTTCAATAGTTTTGGATAAAAAAGGAAGAAGTGAGACAGGACGGTAGTTCTCGACCTGAGCAGGTTCACAGGGTTTCTTGAGTAGAGGCGTTACTCGAGCTGCTTTGAATGCAGTGGGAAAAGTGCCAGAGGTCAGTGATGAATTTATCATGTGTTAGATAACTGCCGTGATGGTTGGGCTAATGGATTGAAGAAGGTTTATTGGTATAGGGTCCAAAGAGCATGTAGTAGGATGGCTACATGTCAACAGTTTGGATACCTCACTCTCAGAGAGGGGTGTAAAGCCAGAAAATTAAGTGCCAGTAGCTGATTCGGTGCTGACTCTGTTGAGATAGAGAGAGACATGTAGTAGGACTGCTACACGTCACAGTGTTACCCCTAAAATACACTACATGCGGAACGGCCCCGGAACCGGAATCAGGGGCAAGGCTGGTAGGAGGAGGAGGCGGAGGGTTGAGTAGTGATTTGAAGGTGGAGAAAAATTTCCGGGTGTCAGTGACACTGTTGACTTTGTCATTGTAAAAAGCAGTCTGTGCAGCAGTGACGCTGGTTGAGAAAGATGATAAGAGTCTCTGGTAGCGTTTGAGGTCATCGGCTAGTTTCGATTTGAGCCATTTTCTTTTGGCAGTGTTATGGAATTTTCTATCCTTAGGTTACACGAGGTCACGTGTGGGCCTTGAGGTCCTCTGCAGTATTAGTTGTTTGGCTTTGACTGGGAGCAGTAGGTGTCAGTCTATCTCAACACTGTGGTGGCCAGGGTCAAAGAGACTCTTGCTGCCTGCTTAGACATAATAGATAGCTGGCCATTGATGTTCTAATTGACGTAAACAGACATCTGTGTCTCCAGACTAGAATATGTTGACAATAACACCTGCATGGGTAAAAACATTATCTTTGGCTAATTCTGGGCGTATAGTATTTGTGGTGTTATCTCGAGGTTTAAAGTCTATCCACCAGCACGAGTTCGGCAGAATGTGAGACCGACTCAGACACTTCTGATGAACTATGAGAGTGTCTCTGATTCTCCTTGATCAAGCGTCAATAAATATTACAGCATCAGACATCAGAGGCTCCTGAACACTTTCTTCCCTCCTGACCTCACCTTTGACCTTTGATTCCAGCAATTTCTCCACAACAAGCAGCTCTGAGTTTGGTGCGCAGTGATCAGAGGGTATCATTCAACCATGAGTGAGATTGGTTGGATCGAGCAGGCCTCGTAGATAAAGGACACAGTCTGTCCAGACAGAGTTCAGAGTAGAGCAGAGTGACTCAGTGGCATCATTAACCTTCAGAGAGGAGAATGTGCTGAGTGGAGGAGACAATAGAGGAGAAGTAGGTTGGAGATAGGTTACAGTGGAACGTAACCATCGATGGAGGAGCAGAGGGTTGCTCTGAAGGAGTGACATTAAACTGGATAAAATATATTTATGGAATTTTATGATTTGAAAGGGCAGATGTATGATCATCGATGACACAGCAGAAGCCAAATGAATACATGTCAGTCAAGTAGACTTTGCCAGTAAAAATGTTTTCACAAAAGGGAAATACAGTGTTACACAAATACATCACAGTGTGATCTGACCTGAGAGTCTTCAGTGTACAGTATCGACTCTTCAGTCCAGCAGAGAGCAGCTTCCCTCCTGAATCATTCAGGTCGTTGTTACTCAGGTCCAGCTCTCTCAGACGTGAGGACTGGGAGCTGAGAACTGATGAGAACTCCTGACAGCATTTCTCTGTGAGCCTGGTTTGATTTAACCTGATTAAAAACAAAAGTAAACACTTTAACCTTTATGTTTTACTTTAACATCCCAGATATGTTCAGTATCAGTTCAGTATGTTTATCAAGTGAATTTTGTGGATTCTTATGATTTGAAAGGGCAGATGTATGATCATCAATGACACAGCAGAAGCCAAATGAATACATGTCAGTCAAGTAGACTTTGCCAGTAAAAATGTATGTTTTAACAAAAGGGAAACACAGTGTTACACAAATGCATCACAGTGTGATCTGACTTGAGAGTCTCCAGTGTACAGTGTGGACTCTCCAGTCCAGCAGAGAGCAGCTTCCCTCCTGAATCCTTCAGGTCGTTGTTACTCAGGTCCAGCTCTCTCAGACGTGAGGACTGGGAGCTGAGAACTGATGACAGAGCTTCACAACTTCTCTCTGACAGATTACAGCCACTCAACCTGTAGAGATAGTGATAAAGACAAACACTGTTGCTGTTTCTACCATTGACAATATAATAAATATCACATTTCTATGGTTGATCTTACTGAGCTGATGGGTCAAACAATCAGTCATCAGGATCTCAAGTGAAAAGATTTATTTTTTGGATGATGCATGTTTTTATTGAATATATTACTGGAATCTAACAACAATTCATCAAAATATCGCAACAATTTATAGAAATTAATTTTAGCCTTAAATGAACTACACTACATTTTTTTGTTTGTCTTGCACAGCTACGTTAATCTGTGGAGGTAGAATCAAACTAAAGAAACAATTTGAAAGATTGTTCAATTTATCCACTAACCAATCAGTTGACTAGATCTTTTCAGTTGAAGACATTCATTAGTTGAGAACAATCCTACATATGATACAGTTCATATCTGCAGGTTTCTGTGCACTTACAGAGCTTTGTTGGAGGCTTTGACCAGTGGCAGCATCCTCAGAAGAACCTCCTCTGAAGCAGTGTATTTCTTCAGGTCAAACACGTCCAGATCTTTGTCTGATGACAGTAAGATGAAGACCAGAGCTGACCACTGAGCAGGAGTAAGTTTATGTGTGGAGAGACTTCCTGAACTCAGGTACTGTTGGATCTCCTCCACTAGAGAAAGATCATTCAGTTCATTCAGACAGTGGAACAGATTGATGATTCTCTCTGGAGACAGATTCTCACTGATCTTCTTCTTGATGTACTCGACTGTTTCCTGATTGGTCTGTGAGCTTCTTTTCTTGTTCAGTAGGCCTTCAGGGAGATTGGTCTGATTGGTCTGCAGTGAAAGACCCAGGAGGAAGCGGAGGAACAAGTCCAGGTGTCCATTTGGACTCTGTAAGGCCTTGTCAATAGCAAACCTGTGGACCTCTGTCACCGATGTTTTGCTGAAAACCATTCGCACACGTTCAAACGTTTGCCCTGGCTCAGACATCACATTCTCGTTTGTGTTAGTGAGTGACATCTCTACATGTAAAGCTGCCAAAAACTCCTGAACACTCAGATGGATGAAGCTAAACATCTTGTCATCTTCTTTCTTCTTCCCACGTTCTTCTTTAAAGATCTCTGTGAACACTCCTGAACACACTGAGGCTCCTCTGACATCAATGCCACTCTCTTTTAGATCTTTCTCGTAGAAGATCAGGTTGCCCTTTTCCAGCTGCTGGAAAGCCAGTTTTGATAATGACTTGATGTACTGAATGCACTGTATTTGGTTATTCCTGTCTTTTGTCCGATCCATCTGAAACACCAGGAATTCTGTGTACATCTCAGTCAGGGTCTTGGGCAGCTCTCCTCCCTCTCTGGTCTTCAACAGATCCTCCAGAACTGTAGCAGTGATCCAGCAGAAGACTGGGATGTGGCACATGATGTGGAGGCTTCGTGATGTCTTGATGTGGGAGATGATTCTGCTGGCCTGCTTCTTGTCTCTGAATCTCTTCCTGAAGTACTCGTCCTTCTGTGGGTCAGTGAACCCTCTGACCTCTGTCATGATGTCAACACAGTCAGGAGGGATCTGATTGGCTGCTGCAGGTCGTGTGGTTATCCAGAGGCGAGCACAAGGAAGCAGTTTTCTATTGATGAGGTTTGTCAGCAGCTCATCCACTGAGGTCGACTCTGTAACATCAAAGTCTGTATCCTGGTTTTTATTGGTAGAGCAGTCCAGTTGAAGTCGGCTCTCATCCAGTCCATCCAAAACAAACAGAACTTTGAATTCACTTCTGTCATAGTTGGTGATTCCTGATGACTGCAGAGTTGTAAAGATCTCATTAAGAGCTTCTTCTGGGATGACTTGGGCCTCTGTGATACATTCATGAATGAGCTCTGTCAAAGACAACTTTTGTCCTGTCCATAAGTTCAGCTGGCGAAAGGTGAAGGGAAATATGAGATGCACATCTTGATTGGCTCTTCCTTCAGCCCAGTCCAACACAACTTTGTTCACAAGAACAGTTTTTCCAATTCCTGCGATTCCAGTGGTCAGCACTGTTCTTATGAATCTTTCTTTTCCAGAGGGAGGTTTGAACATCTCACTGGGTTTAATTGATTTCTCTGTATCTGCTGGTTTCCCTGCTGCCTCAATCTGTATGACCTCATGCTGTGTGTTGATGTGGATGTCACCCCCAGCTGTGATGTACAGCTCTGTGTAGATATCAACCAGATGTTTCTCATCCTTCTTCTGTAACCACCCCTGTGGTACACACTTAAACTTATCCTTGAGGTTTGGTTGTAGCAGCTGTTGATAATATGAGATGCGTTGTCGCTTTGGTACTGGAACAATCCCATCTGTGACATGAATGGAAAAAACATTTAGACTGCATTTAGACTGCATGTCTATAGATGCATCTTCTCTCATGAGCATCAGTTAACATTCTGTTTTTGCTGAAGGTTTGAAGAGAAACTAAAATGCAGTCACACATAATTTCACAGTTTCAGGTGGAGGAAGTTGTCTGTGGACAGTATTCTCATAGTCAGAGATTTGAGTCTGTCTGTCAGTCTGCATCACACTGTTTAAATACATTGATGTTTTTTAATGTCTGACTGTGATTGGCCAAATGGTACGTCGCTTTTTTTGTTGCTGCTGCAAGGAATTGTGGGCCAGCATGATCTCCTTTTCTTTGGTAAATGATTGGTGCAGTGTAACTCTGCTAAAGGAGATAATCTAGGAAGCATTGGAGCTCCTTTCCTTAACATTCAGAGAATTCAAACAGCTCTCATCATGGCTGACGTTAATACTTCAGGTCATTTCACTCAGTGAGGAAATGACCTGTGAGACCGTCCACTACTGTTGTGACAATATTAAGAGTTGAGCACAAATTCTCCAGTTTGGTGACATTCAACTTTTTAAAAGCTTTTAGGTCCTTTTTCAGAGAACTGAATTTACTGAACTTTTGAAGATGTTCAGGCCTGCAGATACTCTGATGCTGCTTCGACTAAGTCTGATCAATGAACTAAAGAGACAACAGAGTCATAATATCGCCGGTGCGGTACCACCGAAGGTAGCTTCAGCTCGCCGTCTCCCGGTAGTTCCCGAGCAGCCGGGAGGCTGGGTGACTGTCCGAAGGAGGCATAGCCCCAAATTGAAGCCCACGGTACACCACCAACCGCTCCACGTTTCAAACAAATATTCCCCACTCAGCGACACACCCGCTGAGAGGCCAACTCTGGTCATTGGCAGCTCCAAAACGTGAAGTTAGCGACACCGGGGGCCATAGTTAAATGCATCCCGGGGGCCAGAGCGGGCGACATCGAGTCTAATTTAAAACTGCTGGCTAAGGATAAGCGTAAATACAGTAAGATTGTTATTCACGTCGGCGGTAATGACACCCGGTTACACCAATCGGAGGTCACTAAAATTAATGTGTCATCGGTGTGTGCATAGCCGCATGTCGTCATTCCACCGCTGGCTGTCGAGGTGGTGTCCAGCAAACGATGTGGGCTTCATAGATAATTGGACACCTTTCTGGGGAAAACCTGGTCTGATTAGGAGAGGCGGCATCCATCCCACTTTGGATGGAGCAGCTCTCATATCTGGAAATATGGCCAAGTTTATTAGTCGACCAAAACCGTGACAGCCCAGAGTTGAGACCAGGAAGCAGAGCTGCAGTCCTACACGCTTCTCTGTGTTATGATTGGATGTTATTAAATGTCTGACCGCTAGGCGGCAGTACTGTTGTGTAGTCAACGTACCGTACTATAATAACCAGGTAGAGCAAGACTGCATAAAATAACACATGTATGTTGTTGAGAACAGCGTTCATTAAAATAAGTTACTTGCTAACAACAGAGCCTCATCATTGAAACACGAACATGACATGGTACCAGGAGTAAATTGGAAGAGATGACATGGATTTGAAACCACCGGAAAGTTTGAAACTAACGGGGAATGTCGACGAGAACTGGCGCACCTTCAAACAGCAGTTCCACCTGTATGTTGCAGCTATGGGACTTGAGACAAAGCCGGAGGCAAGAAAGGTAGCGCTGCTGCTAACGATAGCAGGGCCACAGGCCATAGAAGTATTCAACACGTTCGTGTTTGACAGTCCTGATGACAGTGAAAAGTTGGATGTGGTGCTTAGTAAGTTTGATGCTCATTGTTCTCCGAAGAAGAACGAGACGTACGAGAGATACATGTTTCGGTCTCGTACACAGCGGCAGCACGAGCCCTTCGATAGCTTCCTGACGGACTTGCGGCTAAAGGCGCAGTCCTGCAACTTCGCGACACTGAAGGACTCCATGATCCGGGACCAGATTGTCTTCGGCGTGGAGGATAAAAAGGTCAGAGAGAGGCTACTACGAGAAATGGAGCTGACGCTGGCAGGAGCCATTAACCCTTTAATGCCGAATGGCACGAATATGCGACAAACCGTTATAGCGGCCGAGATAGCGCCTGCATTCCCCCAATGCCGGTTAGCACATATTCGATACGGACCTAGGAACCTTCGGCAAGCACTTTTCATTTATCATTATGCCTGTTGTTGCAAATTTGCAACATACCGAAATTTCTATCAAATTAACAATCTCAACATAATTTACCATCTACTTAAAGGCAAAAACACACATAAAACATTTTTTTATATACAGCTATATAAATTCAGGCGTTAAAGGGTTAAGATCTGCCAGGCAAGTGAGCTGTCCCAAAAACACGTGAAGACGTTCAGCGAGATGTCTGCAGTCGCCTCGGCGCAGGTGAGCGACAGCACGGCAGCAGTTGGAGCAGTGTCGTATCAGCGGAGACGGCGCATACAGACCCGGCCTGCACAGCAGTCGGAGGACGTGATGATAAACTGCAAGCGCTGCGGCTCACAGCACAAGCCAAGACAGTGTCCAGCGCTTGGTAAGCAGTGCTCCAGTTGCCAAGGCAAGAATCATTTTGCTAAACAATGCTTCTCCAAACAGAAAGAGGGGAAGAAAGGAAAAACTGTCAACTTAGTGGAGGAGCCTGATCTCAGTGACACGTTCTTTGTGGGTATGGTGAATTGTGAAAGTGACCAAATAAATAA
This sequence comes from Argyrosomus regius, assembly GCA_946959425.1. NCBI lineage: Eukaryota > Metazoa > Chordata > Actinopteri > Sciaenidae > Argyrosomus > Argyrosomus regius. The sequence goes on from OX336883.1 coordinate 3,189,118, forward strand.
TCCAGACAATGTAAATGATGTCACTAGAGAAGATAAATGGATAGCTCCTCTAGTGATAAATGGGACTGTAGTCACCATGAGATTGAACACTGGTGCGAAAGCAAATCTCCTAAGCATGTGTGATGTAAAGGCGATGAAATATAAGCCACAAATAAAAAAGAAAGAATCTGGACTGAAAGACTACAATGGACGGCCAATTAAATGTTTGGGCACATGCAGGTTGAGTGTCACAGTAAAAGGAAAAGTGCACCACCTATTCTTCTTTGTTGTGAATGAGGGACGCGAATCACTTCTGGGTGACAGAGCCTGTGAAGAACTGGGGCTTGTGAAAAGAGTGTATCGCATCATCCCAACCATAAACCCAGTTAATGACTCTATGGACACAATAGTTCAGAACTTCTCAGATGTCTTCAAGGGTTTTGGTGTTTTGCCCTTCACATATAAAATACAGTTAAAAGAAGGTGCCCAACCAGTTGTGCATGCAGCACGCAGAGTTCCTGCTCCACTGAAAGACAGCCTAAAGAAGGAACTCGACAGAATGATCATGCTAGGAGTGATCAAAAAGGTTAATGAGCCTACCGACTGGGTCAACTCAATGGTCATCACAAAGAAAAAGAATGGAGAGTTGAGAATATGTATGGACCCTAAAGACCTAAATGAGAGCATAAGGCGTGAACATTATCAAATACCCACACGTGAAGAGATCATCAGTGAAATGTCAGGTGCCAGCTTCTTCACGAAGCTTGACGCCTCACAAGGCTTCTGGCAGCTGAAACTGGATGAAAGCAGCACAAGGTACTGTACCTTTAATACTCCCTTCGGCAGATACTGCTTTCTCAGGCTGCCTTTTGGCATAAAGTCAGCACCTGAAATATTTCACAGAGCGATGGAGCAGATCATCGAGGGCTTGGATGGAGTTCGAGTCTACATTGATGACATCATCATATGGGGGTCCACAGCCCAAGAGCATAAGGAGAGGCTGAACAGAGTTATGGAACGCATACAAAAGTATGGACTAAAACTCAACAAGAGCAAATGTGAGTTTGGCGTTCAAGAGATCCTCTTCCTTGGAGACAAGCTTTCTGCACGTGGTGTCCAACCAGATCAAGACAAAATACATGCAATACAGAACATGCCAAGGCCCACAGACAAAACAGGTGTGCTACGTATCATGGGGATGGTCAATTTCATTGGTAAATTCATTCCCAATCTGACAGCAAAGACATCCTGCATACGGGAGCTCCTGCACAGGGACTGTGAGTTTAAATGGACAGTGAAACATGAGCAAGAGTGGCAAAAACTCAAGAACACACTGACCACAGCACCCGTGTTGTCATTTTATGACCACACGAAGAGGATAAAACTGTCTACAGATGCCTCCAAAGAAGGTATCGGTGCCGTTCTACTCCAGGCTGAGGGTGAGCACTGGAAACCGGTGGCCTATGCATCTCGGGCTATGACAAAATCTGAATGCCGATACGCTCAGATCGAAAAAGAATGTTTGGGACTGGCGTATGGTTTGGAGCGGTTTCATAGCTATGTGTACGGCCTGCCGTCTTTCACAGTCGAGACTGATCACTGACCGCTGGTCGCCATCATCAAAAAGAATCTGAATGAAATGTCTCCACGGATTCAGCGGTTAATGATGAAAATGCAGAGGTATGGTTTTGAACTGATATATACTCCAGGTAAACACCTAGTCCTTGCTGATGCCCTATCCAGAGCAACTACAGGCAGCAGTGTGAGTGCAACTGACGAGGACATACAGTGTCACGTGAACATGGTGTCGGCTGCACTTCCTGTGTCTGACACAAAGTCAAGACAAATTGCTGAGGCTACAGCAAAGGATGCGGAGCTACAGCATGTCATGAGGAACATGGATGAGGGATGGCCAGTTGGTTCATGTCCACAATTTTACCATGTCAGAGGTGAGCTTAGTACTGTGGATGGTCTGCTGTTAAAGAAGGACAGGATTGTCATTCCACAGGCTTTGAGAATGGACATGTTGCACAGGATACATGAAGGCCATCTCGGCATCGAAAAGTGCAAAAGGAGGGCGAGAGAGTCAGTTTTCTGGCCTGGAATTAACAAAGACATTGAAACACTCATAAGTAAATGTGAAACATGCCAGAAACACAGGAGCAAGCAAAGCAAAGAGCCTATGGTGGTGGCTGAGGTGCCGACAGCACCATGGCATAAAGTCGGAATGGACTTGTTTCATCTCAGAGGTAAAGACTATTTAGTGGTAATAGACTACTACTCAAACTTCCCCGAGATGGCGCTGCTGGCAAACTCGTCATCAACCTGTGTCATAACTCATGCAAAATCTATCTTCGCCAGGCATGGCATTCCACACACTGTGGTGAGTGATAATGGCCCCTGCTTCAACAGCAAAGAATGGCAGAAGTTTGCAGTGCAATATGACTTCAAGCATGTGACGTCAAGCCCACACTACGCACAGTCAAACGGGCAAGCAGAAAAAGGAGTTCACATTCTCAAGCAGCTCCTAAAGAAAGCCGCTGACAGTGACTCGGATTCGTATCTGGCTTTATTGAGCTACAGAGCATCACCTCTTCAGTGCGGTCTATCACCAGCTGAACTGCTGATGAAGATTAAGCTCCGAACAACCTTGCCGAGTCATCCTAATGTCAAATTAAAGCAGAAGAATCCCTCAAAGATTGAACATAAGCTACGACAGCAGAAAATGATGCAAAAGTCATTCTATGACAGAACAGCCAAGCATCTTCCTCCACTGACTACCAACAACAAAGTCAGGATTGAAGATGCTGATGGATGGAACACAAAAGCGACGGTCCTGCAAGAAGTTGCCCCACGATCATACACTGTGAGAACGGATGATGGACAGATCCTCAGACGCAATCGTCGCAGTCTGTTAAAAACTCCACAAGGGGTTGGTGAGCTCAGTGCAACCTGTGATGAATCTCAGGGAATTCCCACTCCTGATATGGACTGTAACACTGACTCACACTCACCTACTCCAAGTGAATCTGAGTTAAGGAGGTCCACAAGAGAAATCAGAAAGCCTGATAGATTGAACTTATAAACAAAGAAAATTCAATATACATGTTAAACATCTCGATCAAACTGTATATTGGTTGATGTTATGAATGTGTTCTCACTGGTCTAGTGTTAGCGTAGATTTGGTTTATGCAATCTGATACTGTTTATACTGCCGATGTGTAGCAGGGTTAGGCTGAATGGGAAGTGGTTAAAATAACGGACACAGCTAATGTGATAGTTCATGTTAATACATTTTGCCTGAGAAAAAGGGGGATGTTATGATTGGATGTTATTACATGTCTGACCGCTAGGCGGCAGTACTGTTGTGTAGTCAACGTACGGTACTATAATAACCAGGTAGAGCAAGACTGCATAAAATAACACATGTATGTTGTTGAGAACAGCGTTCATTAAAATAAGTTACTTGCTAACAAAAGAGCCTCATCATTGAAACACGAACATGACACTCTGCGCCTCCATTAGAGCAGCTGCCCACCCAATCCTTTAGTATAGAGACTGTGTCTGTCCCCCGTCCACCTACATTATTTAAAGATAAAACAAACAGAGGAGGAGCTCATCATAAAAACCTAATACAAATTAAAACAACATCTCCAACAGTCCAAAATAAGAGAATTAAATGTGGATTCTTGAATATCAGGTCTTTGTCCTCTAAAGCTGTTTTAGTCAATGAATTAATATCTGACTATGATATTGATTTATTTTGTCTCACTGAAACCTGGCTGCAGGAGGATGAATATGTTAGCTTAAATGAATCCACTCCTCCCAGTCATTGTAATACTCATATTCCTCGAAGTACTGGTCGAGGTGGTGGAGTTGGAGCCATATTTGACTCAAGTCTATTAATAAATCCTAAACCTAAACTAAATTATAATTCATTTGAAAAGAAAGTCTTGTTCTTAGCCTTACTCACCCAACCTGGAAAACATTACAGCCAATTCTATTTGTTACAGTATATCGAGCTCCTGGTCCTTACTCTGAATTTTTATCTGAATTTGCAGAATTTGCATCAGGCTTGATCCTTAAAACAGATAAAGTAATTATTGTAGGTGATTTTAATATTCATGTGGACAACCACAATGATAGTCTTAGTACTGCGTTTATCTCTTTGTTAGATTCAATTGGCTTCTGTCAGAGTGTAAATAAACCGACTCATTGTCTGAACCACACTCTTGATCTTGTTCTCTCATATGGCATTGAAATTGATCATGTAATAGTCTTTCCACAGAATCCTCTTCTGTCAGACCATTTTTTAATAACCTTTGAGTTCATATTACTGGACTATAAGCCTTTCTGCAGAAACTCCTACAGCAGATGTTTATCTGATAGTGCTGTAGCCAAATTTAAGGAAGTGATTCCTTCAGTATTGAATTCAATGACTTGTCTCAATGTAGCAGAGGACTTGTCTGCTTCCTTTAGCCCCTCACAAATAGATCATCTGGTTGATAGTACTACAGGCTCATTACGAACAACTCTAGACTCTATTGCACCTCTGAAAAAGAAGATAATTAAACAAAGGAGGTTAGCACTGAATTCTGATAAAGAAAGTTTGGAAACAGCTGTAAAACCTGATATATATTTAGACTGTTTTTCTCCCACTGACCTTCATCAAATAACTTCAATAATTTCTTCATCTAAGTCGTCAACCTGTCTCTTAGATCCCATCCCAACCAGGCTGGTCAAGGATGTTTTACCTCTAGTTAGCCCTTCTTTATTGGATATGATTAATCTGTCTTTATTATCAGGATATGTACCACAGTCCTTTAAAGTAGCTGTAATTAAACCTCTTCTTAAAAAGCCCACTCTAGATCCAGAGGTTTTAGCCAATTACAGACCGATATCAAACCTTCCCTTTCGCTCTAAGATACTTGAGAAAGCTGTAGCCAATCAACTGTGTGACTTTCTCCATAAGAACAGTTTATATGAGGATTTTCAGTCAGGATTTAGAGTGCATCATAGCACAGAGACCGCACTAGTCAAAGTTACAAACGACCTCCTAATGGCATCAGACAAAGGACTCATCTCTGTACTTGTCCTGTTAGATCTTAGTGCCGCATTTGACACCATTGACCATCAAATTCTTTTACAGAGACTGGAACATCAAACTGGCATCAAAGGAACCGCCCTAAGCTGGTTTAAGTCTTATTTTTTAGATCGTTCTCAGTTTGTTCACGTCAATGATGAATCCTCCATGCATACCAAATTTTTTCATGGAGTCCCACAAGATTCTGTACTCGGACCACTTCTGTTCAGTTTATATATGCTTCCTCTAGGGAACATTATTAGGAATCACTCCGTTAATTTTCATTGTTATGCCGACGACACCCAATTATATTTATCGATCAAGCCTGATGAAACCAATCAATTAACTAAACTCCAAGCATGCCTTAAAGATATAAAAAGTTGGATGACCTTCAATTTTCTGATGTTAAATTCAGACAAAACTGAAGTTCTTGTAATTGGACCCAAACACCTCAGAAACTCTCTCTCTAGAGACTTAGTTACCTTAGATGGGATCACCCTGGCCTCCAGCTCCACCGTAAAGAATCTTGGAGTTGTTTTTGATCAGGATTTGTCCTTTAATGTCACATAAAACAAATTTCGAGGACTGCATTCTTCCACTTACGTAACATCGCCAAAATCAGACGCATTGTATCTCAAGCAGATGCAGAAAAACTAGTCCACGCATTTGTTACTTCTAGGCTGGACTATTGTAACTCTTTGTTATCAGGCTGCTCTGTAGTGATAAGTCCTGCTAGGTGACTTTAGAATGTGAGGGTTGTCATGGGAACAATAAAGAGAGCAACGTTTCCTGCACCTAACAGCTGGTGTGTCTCCGATATGCTCCTGCCTCCTTACGTCTTGACTTAGCAATAACGCTAAAACATGGTGTCAGAAGTTAATTAGTCAGAAGTTAATTAGTCAGAAGTTAATTAGTAGCCAAGTGAGTCGTCAGCTGGCGGTTTGTTATTTTTTTCGTTAAAAAAGTGTCTTTTTAGTGTCAGTGTTGCCAACCGCTGCACGGAGCTTACAGCAACGTTACTAGCTTACAGCAATGTTACCAAGGCAATGACTCTACCAGGATCGACAGCGTTCATCATGAACCAGTTTCAAGTTGCTCCACCGGAGAAATTCTCATTTAAAACAGAGGACTGGCCGAAATGGATCAAACGATTCGACAGATTTCGCATCGCTTCAGGTTTGGAAACCCAAGCAGATGAAAATCAAGTGAATGCTTTGATCTACACAATGGGCGAGGAGGCGGAAGACATTCTAACGTCCTTGCACCTAACGGCTGATGAAGCAAGTGAGTACCACACAGTCAAAGAGAAGTTGGACGCTCACTTCGTCGCTCGCAGGAACGTCATATATGAACGGGCTACGTTTAATCAACGGCAGCAAGAGTCGGGCAGGTCAGCTGACTCGTTCATCACTGCGGATACGGTGCGTTACATGACAAGATGGTGAGAGACAGACTGATCGTGGGTCTGAGAGACAAACATCTATCAGAGAGATTACAGCTGGATCCTGAACTGACACTACAGAAAGCTGTCACTTTAGTTAAACAGAGTGAACAGGTGAAAAAGCAAAACGAACTGCTAAAAGCTAACTGCAAAGGAGACCTGATGAACACACAGCTGGACAGCATGCATGCACAGCAGTGTGGTGGTGCAAAAACAAAACAGGCTCAACGACGGTCCAAACCAGTGTTCAGTAAAGCACAGAACAGACCATGCAGAAGGTGTGGGGACACAAGAGGACACAGCCTAGACCAATGTCCAGCAAAGGATGCAACATGCAACCAGTGCAGAAAAAAAGGACATTATGCTCGAGTCTGTAGGACAAAAACGTTACATGAGGTGAATATGGCCACAATGTCACACACACAGGATAGTGATGAAGAATATGGAGTTTCTTTCCTGGGCTCAATGTCAGCAGAGACAGGGGATAGTGCTGGTCCCTGGATGACTGAGCTAAAAATGGATGACCACAAAGCAGTGTTTAAAATTGACACAGGCGCAGATGTGACAGCCATACCCAAAAAACTGTACGACGAGGGCCAGTACGATCAGCTATCAAAAGCTACATTGGTTCTAAGAGGGCCAGGAGGAAACCCTCTAAAAGTGATGGGCAAGTTCAAAGCCACTCTCAAAAAGAGAAATAAAACCAAGAAAGAGACTTTTGAATGTTGTGGATGGGCTGAGGACACCACTGCTAAGCCGAGCAGCCACCACAGAGCTGCAGCTGGTCGTCAGGCTGGACAACGTCAGCCTGGATACAAGCGAGGTGGTGAAGCAGGAATTCCCAAAGCTCTTCTCTGGACTCGGAAAAATGGGGGGTGAGTACACCATCGTACTCAAGACAGATGCAAAGCCTTTTGCAGTCTCAACACCTAGGCGAGTCTCACTTCCCTTCCTTCCCAAAGTCAAAAAGGAGCTAAATCGCATGGAGCAGCAAGGTGTCATCTCAAAAGTGGAGCAGCCCACAGCATGGTGTGCGCCCATGGTGGTCGTTCCTAAACGCACACGAGAAGCATTGTGCTGAAGGATGGCCAGACAAGTTCTCAATAGGCCAGGTGCTCCAGCCATATCTGCCATTTCAAGGAGAAATGACAGTTCAAAGTGGCTTGCTTCTCTACGGCAGCAGACTTGTCATCCCGCCATCGCTCAGAGCAGATATACTAGCCAAGCTGCACGGGGGTCATCTCGGCATAACCAAATGCAGGGAGAGAGCCAAGAGATCAGTATGGTGGCCTGGACTCAACAAAAAACTGACAAAACTGATAGAGAGTCGTGATACATGCGCCAGAGAGAGAACAACCCTGAGAGAAACAATGTCGCCCACTGAGTTCCCGCAAAGGCCGTGGTCTACAGTAGGAGCAGACCTGTTTCAAATGAAAGACAGACAGTATTTAGTCATAGTGGATTATTATTCTCGCTTCTTTGAAGTAGCATGGCATACCAGAAGTGGTGCGCACAGACAATGGCCCACAGTTTGCTTCAGAGAAATTTCAGAAGTTTGCACAGGATTGGAGCTTCAGCCACGTCACCTCCAGTCCACACTTCCCACAAAGCAATGGAGAGGCAGAGCGGGCTGTGAGGACGATTAAAAATCTCCTCAAGAAATCCAGTGACCCCTATCTGGCCCTGATGGCCTATCACTCTGCTCCTCTGGCCAATGGATACAGTCCCACAGAGCTACTCATAGGAAGGAAGATCCGCACAACAATTCCTGTCCTTCCCTCCCAGCTCAACCCATCGTGTACAGATAGGGAGGACTTGAGAAGAAAGGAGCAAAGCTACAGACAGAAACAGCAGCAGAACTACAACCGTCGCCACGCAGCACATGACATGCCAGAACTGCAGCCCAGCGACCATGTGTGGGTCAAGGACATGCAACAGAGAGGCACCGTGGTGTCCACTGCAGGAACACCCAGATCCTACATCATGGAGACTTCAAGAGGCAGCCTGCGGAGGAACAGATTCCATCTCTCGCAGACTCCTGTGGCGCCTGCCACACCCACCCACACCCATTTCCTTGAAATGCAGGTAAATTAAAGGTATTTGTTTATAGACTCATGAAAACTGTCTACCAGATGTGTTGGTGTTATTGACGGTTAGATTTACTCCAACGTTTACATCGGTAAGCTGAGGAGCCATGAAGGAACTTCCACTCTGAACAGTACCTGTGATGATTCCTGCTTCCCTCTTACGTTTCTGAGGTTCAGCTGAATCCTTCACATGTTTCTCTGCTGAAACAGACAAACAGAAAAGAAATGAGAACTTTTGTCATCACTAACTGAACTGTTTCAGAGATGAAGTTTTGTCTCATCTGACTGATTAAAAATCTGACAAATCAAGACAAAACTGAAAATAAAGAAATGACAAACATTTCTTTATCTTACAGATGTGAAAATAAAACAGAGTATATCAAAGTATACATCAAAGTATATAATCTAACTTGAAGTCAAAGTTCAACATTTTGGGAAATATCTTCTTATTTTCTTTCTGGCAGAGTTCAATGAGAAGATTGAGAACACTCTCATATCTGCCCATTCAATATAAGACCACAAGCAGCAGCCAGTTATCTTAGCTGAGCATAAAGACTGGAAACAAGAGGAAACAGTTAGCCTGGCTGTCCTGAATCCTCCAACCAGCACCTCTACAGTTCTCTGATTAACATGTTATATCCTGTTTGTTCAATATGGACAAAAACAAAGTAGAAAAAAAACGAGTTGCTGTTTTTACTGCCGTTAAGAATATTTGAGTTTTTTATCTCCATGTAGATATGGAAGACATTGGCACAGGATGAATCTCATGAATGACAGACTACAACTGTTAATGAAATAAACTGTATGAAGAAATGTACCTTTACCATCAGACTACAATATGATCAATATGTGAAACACTGAACAAATGAACAACATACAGTGTGTTCCTGTCAGATGTAACACATCCTACACGTCACTGGGATAAAGAAGCACATTGTATTCATAAGACAAATAAACTGGAGACCTCATCTCAAAATGACAAACAATCTCCTGACAAACATTGTTATCACTCTTTATTTCATGCTTTATATTGATAGCTAATGGTGCTGTAGTCTTTAGACAGGGTCAGAAATGTATTGACGCATTTCTGATGCACGACTTTGTATCCATGAAGGATCCAATGCAAGGATACTATGATCTTCTGTACTGAGAAAGCTTATAGTTAGTGCTGGCTCAGGTCATCCCTTAGTTATGCTGCTATAGGACTAGACTGCCGGGGGACTCCCCCTCCCTCCCCTCTTTCTCTCTGTCTCTCTCTCTCTCAGGGTTATGCCTAGTCAGGCACAGTATTGGTTGAAGATGCAGTCACATCTTCCTTTACTGAACCCCCCCCCCCCTCTCTCTCTCTCTCTCTCCATCTGTAAACATACATGTCTCATTAATGCATGTTACTAACTAAACTTATTCCCTGGAGTTTCTGTGCTCTCTCGTCCAGCAGGTTCTCGTGGATCGTGGCTGCTGCTGTGGTCCTGCACGACGTCCACTACACTCTCCCTCTCTTTAACTCAACCGGTCATGGTGGATGACCGTCTACCAATGAGCCTTGTTTGGGTCTGCCCGAGGTTTCTGCCTGTTAAAGGGAAGTTTTTCCTCACCACCGTCACCAAGCGTTTGCTCATGGTGGAACTGTTAGGATATTGTTATGATGTGCCGCTATATAAATAAAATTGAATTGGATTGAATTTTTCCTTTAAGTATTGTGTCACTCTTTATATCTGAAAATATAAAAATAAGAAATGTGACTGACCTTCTGGTCCTGAGCTCGTCTCTGACAGACTCTGGACCAGATCGTTCCTGTTGATCTTCTCTAAAACCTTCTTGGTCACCTTCAGAGCTCCATGAAGTTTATAGGTGTTCACCATCAGATCCACGATGTCCTGTCTGTCTGCCTTCTCCAGCTTGGACACTTTGATGGTTTGGTATCCATCCAGGACGTTAGGCTGCTGCAGATACCATTTGAATTTCTTCAATTCATCGGCTGTCAAATCCTCCAGAGTGTTCAAAAGGTCCTCTGACGTCATCGTGGCTAAAATCAGGCAGTATCGTCAACCTGAAGGAACAGTATGACACAAATGTGTCAGAGCAGCAACAGGAGTTGTGATTGGCTGACACAGGAGCTGTGTTGGAGTCTGGCCTGTTAGAGCTCCTCCTGCTCCTCTATGGGCTGGACATGTGTTCACCGCTTACATCATTGAGTCAAAGCAGCACTCAGTGCAAACTGTGAATGTTCAAGCAGGATGCTAATGACACATTTAAAGTCCTGTCACCTTTTCTGTTGAAATAAAGACACTGCTGTTATTTTTAGCTAGCAGCACAGCTCATGACACCAAACACCGCTGTACAAGAAAAATAAAGTCATCATGGAGCTTTAAAGTGAATTCATCTAAATATGAATTACAACAAAAGTTCTTAGATGTTAATGTCAAAAAGCGTCCAATGTTCTATCAACATGAGTCGACAACATCATCAACAAAATGGCTTTCTGTTTCCTAATCTGTGTATCAGATGAAATAAGAACCAGACCAAGTGACTGCAAGGACTGTCCATTGTTCTGAAAAATGTCCCACTGGACTGAAAACCCATTTGTGTGACGGTCGGTATCCAGAAAATAAACATCATTGATCTGTTGTTCTGAAAATACACTTCTGTTTCTACAACACTGTGTACTATGTATATGTCCCCCACTGACGTCCCTGCAGACTGTCTAAAACCTGGACGTAGTCTCCGTGACGTCCCCGCAGACTGTCTAAAACCTGGATGTAGTCTCCGTGATATAAAGCTGACGATACTGCAGAGTAGACAAACAGTAAACGAGTGCCATTGCACTGTGTGCAGTGATGTATAGATACATCAGAAATGAAGAAGATGGATCCTGGAGGTTGGCACGGTGGTGATGATAAACTTATCAACGGTGTACTGCTCCTTTGCTCCAGACCCCATGACCCCGATAAAGATAAGCAGCTACAGAAAATGGATGCATCCTAGAGTCAGGTAAAATCAGGTGTCACCAAAAAAACAGAACCACGTAAAGTCTGTGAAGGTTCTCAGTTGTCCAGATCAACTTTTTTTGAGATGAATCAATGAATGAATCAACAGATTTACACTTCTGATTGGATGAGATTACCTGGCAATCAAAAACAGCTTCCTGTCTCTGCACCGACCTGACAAATAAAACTCAGGAACACAACACAAGCCCCGCCTCCTAGAGGATGTGACATCACTACATAAATTTTCCTAAATGAGTCTCCAGGTAAAGACAAACAGTTCTTTGTTCTTTGTTTTCTACAGTCAGAGAATAAACAGCTGATCAAGTTTAAAGATAAAAAGTTTTCAGGTTGTCAGACCAGTTCTGAGTCTCCCTCAGTTCTCAGCAGTGAGCGTCAGTTTAGATTCAAATCTAACTTGTTTCCTGGTGCTGATTAAACTAAACATGAAAAGACTCATTTGGACCAAAAAGTCACATCTCACAGAATAATGAGTGAATGAATTCATGAATATTCAGACCTACAAACAGTCAATAACTGCTCTCATCTACAAGTATATTATGTAAGCCCAAAATGAAACCACTGACAGCAGAGTGTCTTCATCAGGTGTGTCATGTTACCTGTCAGGGTTCTCACCTGTTAAAGTCCAGATGAGCTCAAAGAGGCTTTCTTTCTACCTTCGTGTGCAGACGCTGACAGACGCTGCTGGTGTCTGTGTTCATCTGACCGACAGCCGTCACATCCTCATACCTTCAAATCCAAATCCAGAAACGTCAGTATGACGTCAGAGCAGAACCCCAGTCTGAGCTGTAGTGCTGCCAGTCAGCAGCAGGTGTCACTGTTACAAAAGGTGTGTCAGTCAGCACTCTTTTCTAAACAAAGCACAGCATTCACACAGACAGGAGAAAGAAAGCAAACACAGAGCATTAGTCCACCATCTGTCTGTGAGGCCGCTGTTTACAAGTATGTAAGTCCCCACTTCTAAGACCTGAAGCAAGCTCATACTTTAAAATCTAATCAGAAACCTGAACATGTTATCTGTACATTATCTGTACTTTGTCACCAAACCAGTCCGACTGGTTGACTCAGTGAGTTTGAGTCGTCTCTGCCCTTTTAAACATCAGTTTACTATTTCAGCTGTGAATTCTTAAAACCATTTTCTTTGTCTCAAACATTTATGTGCTTAATTATACTCTCCATGATAACATGTAACTGTAAGAGCTGCAGCAAAATCCAACCAACTACAATAAACACATTTAGTGTTTATATGTGTGGTATTTGTTCAGTTTGTGTTTATATGTGTGGTATTTGTTCAGTTTGTGTTTATATGTGTGGTATTTATTCAGTTTGTGTATATGTGTGGTATTTATTTAGTTTGTGTTTCATATGTGTGGTATGTATTCAGTTTGTGCTTATATGTGTGGTATTTATTCAGTTTGTGCTTATATGTGTGGTATTTATTCAGTTTGTGTTCATATGTGTGGTATTCAAATTGGACAAAAGTTTTATGAATTACAGCTCTTTGATATGTAGCTCCCTCTTTTTCAAGAGACCAAAAGTAATTGGACAGTTGACTCAAAGGCTGTTTGATGGACAGATGTGAGCTGTTCTTTTAGTATTTCTTCATCAATTAAGCAGGTAAAAAGTCTGGAGCTGAATCCAGGTGTGACATTAACATTTGTACACTGTTGCTGTGAACCCACAACATGCGGCCAATGAAACAGGCAAAATCCGTCAGAGAGATATGAGGAACATTAGGAGACATCAACAGAAAGAAAAACCCCTTAACAACATGAAGCCAACTCTGCAGGAGGTAGACACATCCTTCTCCACGTCGACCATAAAGAGAACACAGAGCGTTCACCACGAGGTGCAAACCATTACTAACCCTCAAGAACAGACTCAGATAACCAGCCCAGTTCTGTAACAGCATTCTTTGGACAGATGAAATATCAACCTGAACCAGAATGATTGGAAGAACAAAGTATGGAGAAGGCTTGGACCAGCTCATGATCTGAAACATACCACATCAACTGTAAAACACGGTGGAGGCAGTGTGTGGCATGGGCATGCATGGTTTGTAATAACACTGGGTCACCATGTTTATTGATGATGTGACAGAAGACAGTATCAGAATTGACTGTTTGATCAGATTCAGACTAATTCAGCGACGTTGACTGGACGGTGCTTCACTTTACAGACGATGATCCAAAACAAGACAAAGAAGTGAAATATTCTGCAATGATCAATCAATCACCTGATCTCAACCTGATCAAACATGAAGACAAAACTGAAGGTAGAATGAATATGAATATTATGAATATGTTCATTTGTCTAATTATAGTACATATATATAAAAAAGTTTGGTTTGTTTGAGTTGTATGACTCTCATGTTTTTAACATCACCTATATGTCTACAATCTGTGTGTTGGTGTGGAGCCCAGGAAGATGAGCTGGTTGCCATGGCAACAGCTGATGTGGATCCTTTAATAAATACTGAACACACAGACTGAAACACAGTGAAGTCAGCTGACTGAAGTTATCTGGTGTCTTATCTTGGAGTGATAGTCCTGTTCTACCAGATCAACACAAACTGTCCCAGCCAATCACACCTCAGCTCCACACAGGCCACGCCCTCTTTGTCCATATTAGGATTTCCTGGCTCCAGTGACTGACAGAGACGGTGTCCAGTGTTCATCTCAAATCAAATCAATGAAAACAGATTGAGACTTCTGATTGGATGAGGTCTGTGACACACACCTTTCTTCCTAAATGAGTCTCCAGGTAAAGACAAACAGTTCTTTGTTCTTTGTTTTCTACAGTCAGAGAATAAACAGCTGATCAGTTCTCAGCAGTGAGCGTCAGTTTAGATTCAAATCTAACTTGTTTCCTGGTGCTGATTAAACTAAACATGAAAAGACTCATTTGGACCAAAAAGTCACATCTCACAGAATAATGAGTGAATGAATTCATGAATATTCAGACCTACAAACAGTCAATAACTGCTCTCATCTACAAGTATATTATGTAAGCCCAAAATGAAACCACTGACAGCAGAGTGTCTTCATCAGGTGTGTCATGTTACCTGTCAGGGTTCTCACCTGTTAAAGTCCAGATGAGCTCAAAGAGGCTTTCTTTCTACCTTCGTGTGCAGACGCTGACAGACGCTGCTGGTGTCTGTGTTCATCTGACCGACAGCCGTCACATCCTCATACCTTCAAATCCAAATCCAGAAACGTCAGTATGACGTCAGAGCAGAACCCCAGTCTGAGCTGTAGTGCTGCCAGTCAGCAGCAGGTGTCACTGTTACAAAAGGTGTGTCAGTCAGCACTCTTTTCTAAACAAAGCACAGCATTCACACAGACAGGAGAAAGAAAGCAAACACAGAGCATTAGTCCACCATCTGTCTGTGAGGCCGCTGTTTACAAGTATGTAAGTCCCCACTTCTAAGACCTGAAGCAAGCTCATACTTTAAAATCTAATCAGAAACCTGAACATGTTATCTGTACATTATCTGTACTTTGTCACCAAACCAGTCCGACTGGTTGACTCAGTGAGTTTGAGTCGTCTCTGCCCTTTTAAACATCAGTTTACTATTTCAGCTGTGAATTCTTAAAACCATTTTCTTTGTCTCAAACATTTATGTGCTTAATTATACTCTCCATGATAACATGTAACTGTAAGAGCTGCAGCAAAATCCAACCAACTACAATAAACACATTTAGTGTTTATATGTGTGGTATTTATTCAGTTTAATGTTTATATGTGTGGTATTTATTCAGTTTGTGCTTATATGTGTGGTATTTATTCAGTTTGTGCTTATATGTGTGGTATTTATTCAGTTTGTGCTTATATGTGTGGTATTTATTCAGTTTGTGTTCATATGTGTGGTATGTATTCAGTTTAATGTTTGAATGTGTGGTATTTATTCAGTTTGTGCTTATATGTGTGGTATTTATTCAGTTTGTGCTTATATGTGTGGTATTTATTCAGTTTGTGCTTATATGTGTGGTATTTATTCAGTTTGTGTTCATATGTGTGGTATTCAAATTGGACAAAAGTTTTATGAATTACAGCTCTTTGATATGTAGCTCCCTCTTTTTCAAGAGACCAAAAGTAATTGGACAGTTGACTCAAAGGCTGTTTGATGGACAGATGTGAGCTGTTCTTTTAGTATTTCTTCATCAATTAAGCAGGTAAAAAGTCTGGAGCTGAATCCAGGTGTGACATTAACATTTGTACACTGTTGCTGTGAACCCACAACATGCGGCCAATGAAACAGGCAAAATCCGTCAGAGAGATATGAGGAACATTAGGAGACATCAACAGAAAGAAAAACCCCTTAACAACATGAAGCCAACTCTGCAGGAGGTAGACACATCCTTCTCCACGTCGACCATAAAGAGAACACAGAGCGTTCACCACGAGGTGCAAACCATTACTAACCCTCAAGAACAGACTCAGATAACCAGCCCAGTTCTGTAACAGCATTCTTTGGACAGATGAAATATCAACCTGAACCAGAATGATTGGAAGAACAAAGTATGGAGAAGGCTTGGACCAGCTCATGATCTGAAACATACCACATCAACTGTAAAACACGGTGGAGGCAGTGTGTGGCATGGGCATGCATGGTTTGTAATAACACTGGGTCACCATGTTTATTGATGATGTGACAGAAGACAGTATCAGAATTGACTGTTTGATCAGATTCAGACTAATTCAGCGACGTTGACTGGACGGTGCTTCACTTTACAGACGATGATCCAAAACAAGACAAAGAAGTGAAATATTCTGCAATGATCAATCAATCACCTGATCTCAACCTGATCAAACATGAAGACAAAACTGAAGGTAGAATGAATATGAATATTATGAATATGTTCATTTGTCTAATTATATTTGAGCCCCTGAAATAATAGAACTTTTTTTAATTCATTGTTTTGTTGAACCTCTTGAATCAAAGCTGAGTCTCTTCATTTGTTTTATTTCAGATCCACTGTGGTGACGTGCTGAGACAAAATGATGAACATTATGTCACTGTCCAAATATTTCTGGACCAACTGTACGAGACTGTGTAAGAACATCTGTATCTGCACATACTTTGTCCTCATGAAGCAAACAAACACGAACACATTGACTGTTGACGGCGTGCTTTATTTAAAATGTAGAAAACAGTGTCAGTGTAAACAGGACAACGTGTTCACTTAAAATCAAAGTTAAAATGTGATCTTCAAACTTATCTGAATAAAGTAATTACAGTGCTTTTATTTTGAAAAGTAAACCGATATATATTCAAATCATCAGCCTAAAATATTAAATCAAACATGAAGGTGCAAACATGTCGATGATGATCAGAAACATTAATAACTTCACACCAGTCAAACTTAATGAAGGACCTCATGCAGCAAAATGATTTAAAATCATAAATATGTAAATATGACAGAAATCAAACTTTAATTAAACTTTCTAACTTCATAAATCAGAAACTTTAAGTTCAAAAAAATGTTTAAAACACAGCTTCAGCTTCAGATATGTGATTTTATTTTGAAAATATGAAATGTAAACTGCAGGTCACTTCCTTTCAGATATTCAGACACTAACTTCATATCTATTTATTTTATGGAATAAGTAACGATTCATGACTTTGTTATGTTTACCCTGAAGTGTAAAGTTACACTCAGAATCAACAATAATCGACCTGATTCATGTTTTCATAGATTTTAATGAAGCTGCTCGAGAAATATTTTAAATGATTTTCATAGATTAACTCTGATTAAATATTCACTCTACAGAAAAAAAAAACAGCATTCGTGATTTGTAATAAAATCTTTTGTTTCCACATTAAGAAACATTTTGTTGTTTTTTGAAACTTTGCTCTCGACCAATCAAAGATGGACGTCACAGAGAGTCACATGACACACGTGTGTCACATGTTGAGGAGGAGCGTCACACGGACCAATGAGTGAACGTCTGATATGTTTCCTGTTGAAAATCTTCTTCTTCTCTCAGTCACATGTTCACGCTCATGTTGGTATAAAAATGTCAGTTTGCAGTTTAACGGGAGGTTTACGTGTCACAAAGGAAATAATCTGCACCGTAAAAACGTTTCACGTCAAACTTTTCCTTTAAAACGTGCAGATCAAGTTAAATGTTTTATACTCCTCAGAAACATCACGTCATTCAAACGTTTCGTTTGGAGTTTCATGTGATTCGCAGCAGACTGGAGAACTCTCGTAGGCGTGTTGGTTTTACTTTGGCAGCGACTTCTTGTAACACATACAGGTTAATTAATATCTACATATAAATGACATGCACTCAAATATTGCAACTGATCGACTGAAGCAAGTCATCCAGAGTTGCATCATGGGTAATATTCTGTGATAATCACGTTCGATGTTGAAGGCACATTCAGTGATAGAGCGGTCAGTGAGATGCTACGTTGGTCTTAAACAATCATTTCAGTAAATCCTCTTTTTCTCTGTCTGCTCTGAGACCGCTCAGCTAAGCTAAGCTAAGCTAAGCGGCTCAGTTAGCGTAGCGACATTAACACTCGTTCCTCTCTCTCTGTTCAACGTGAAAATATAGTTTGAAAATACAAACTAAGCTTAAATCTTTGATTCATTTTCCAGATAAGTCGGGAAAACACTGAAATGCTGTTTTGTTGAACACGGGATCAAATCCGTTACCTCGTTTTGAGCCTGCGCGGCTCGTTAATCCAAGTCCAACACCGTTAGCTATCGGCTAAATAGTTTGCTCTGTAAATCATGCATGACCTTTGAACTGTGACTGTCTGTTATGTTGAGGTGGTACTTGGATTAAGACTTGCTGCAGCGAGAAGAACTCAATGGCAGATTAAAGTTGATCCAGAGTTTAGTCCTTACTCGTCAGTGTACTGTTGGTGCAGCTCACTGCATCATGTGGAAGAATATATGTGGACAAAACATGCCTCACATCGTACGAAGGAAGGCTGCTGCACACGTTAACGTGACAATGAACTGCATCTCGTGTCCAAGAAATAACATTTCAAGCGCTTGATGTGCCTCAGTATATATATTTAGATATCTGTCCTGTGTATGGCCACGCCGGGCCTCTGTAAGCAGCAGCACTGTGACGGCTCGCAGAGATGGGTGTAATCACACGAGCGCTCGCTACTTCCAAACAGAAAAAGGCCACGATCAGAAGGTGAAGAGCTCGGTGTCCTCAGACATTAAAGAGAGGTTCTCAGTGAACGCTGCTCCGTGTCCCAGAAAAGACGCGTTCACAACCTCAATACAACTTACATCAGAACATTAGCTGCACTTCAGATATGCACGCTTTACGACGCTCGTCTCAAGATCAGTGTATGAATCTCTTCAAGGCAGCAAACAATCATTGCTTTTACTCAACCAAAGATCGTCTGAGGCATAAATTTGATAAGAACACGCTGAGAAATAAACCTCAGGTTGTCGACAGCATCTGATTTAACAGTGGCAGCAGAGAAGCAGCCGCTCGGCTGAAGTCAGCAACTCGGATTTAAGAAGTTCAACTCAGTCAGGTGCATGTCAGCTTTCATCCTGATGCCTGAAGACGCTTCACCTGCAGAGATACTGGCAGAGTGATCCAGAAGGCGCCACGTCAGGAAAGAAAAGTCGAGTTCAGAGGAGTTTGGGCCTGGACGGATTGGCCCTGACGGAGGAATAGGCCCCGATGTGGGTGATGAGGTTAGGTTCCACACTGTGAGACCGCTCCCCGGGGATCGTCCTCGCTATCTGATACAGAACCATGTCTTTGGCATTCCCCTTGACGCAGAACGAGCCATCCAGGTATTCTGCCACCCTGAGCGAGGAGTTGCCGGGGAAGAGCATGGCGGGGGTGCAGCACTCCGTGGCCGGGGAGACGGCGTAGAGCTGCGGGGAGAGTCTCCGCACCTCCAGGAGGTAGTGCCGGCCCAGCAGCTCCGCGGCAGCCATGAAGTAGAGGGTGAAGAAGAGGAGGTGGCCGGACGACAGCGTGAAGGAGAAAGAGCAGGAGTTCCAGTAAGGAAAGCTGAGCAGGAGGGCCGTCGCTCCGACCAGCCCGAGTCCGACCCACTCCAGGATGCGGTAAGGCTCGGGGTTCCAGTAACGCTGCAGCCGTTCGGGGTGATACAGCTTGATGTAAAGAGTCTGGAGGGCAAACCGACGTGACAGCAGGTCCTGCACCACCGTGAAGAAGTCCTGCCTCGGCAAAGCGTCGTCTTCCAGGACAACCATGTTTCTGGGCTTCACCAGCTCCCATCCTCTGCGGAGACAAAAGACGTAGTCCCTCTTCTCCCTCTCAAAGGTGTTGATCCGCTCCCTGTTCCACCGCCGCTCCTGGGGGGAGCGCCGCACCACCTTGAAGTGGGCCTCCAGCAGGTTTGCGTCCTGATTTTCCTGTGGACCACTTTCCACGTCACAGATCAGCACCTCCGCACAGCGCCGCTCCCCACAGCCACCCAGGATGCCGCTCAGCTGCTGCATCACCTGGAGAAGGTAGTGGAAGTCCCGCCCCTCGTTCCGCCTGGCCGTCACCACGGTAACCAAAAGCTCAGGATGCTGAGCGATGTCACCGAATCTGGAGGACACCGCCGCTGCGGCAGAGGCGCTCTGCCAGAAGCGCAGGGCATCCTGGCCTCGCTCGAGGCTTTCCCGCAGGACCTGCTCGCTCATGGAGTCCAGGTACATGGACCTGATGAAGAAGTAAGAGTAGAGCAGCCGGTGGCAGCACAGCGGCAGCACCACGCAGAACGTGACGACGGACAGGACGAGGGCTTGAGTGACGCCGCTGGACCATCGCAAGTGCTGAGCGAAGAACGCTTTCCATCGAGGCATCGGTGAAACGGCTGGCTGGAACCCAGAGCGACAACAAGAACTGTGCTCAGGTCAGCACTCACAGCCTCAGCAGGGACGGGCTGTGAACTGATACCTCTGTGGGATCCGAGGCCGGTGTTGGCACGCCGTCTGCTCGTAAACAGAGCGGTGAGAGTTTCAGCTCCGTCCTGGTCGTCTGTAGAAAGACACGAGAGGTTTTCGTTGTCAGTCAGTTTGAAACACGAAGCCACAGGATCAAAATATTTTCCAGCGTTTATCATCTTTACAAATATCACACAAACACAAGCGCTCTGATTTACAGAGGTCAGTAAATGTCTCATTTACATCGTTCAATGTCAGAGTGAAAAAAGACTGCAGCTAACAGACAGCAGCTAACAGACTGAGCGAACAGACTGAGCTAACAGCAGCTAACAGACTGAGCTAACAGCAGCTAACAGACTGAGCTAACAGACTGAGCGAACAGACTGAGCTAACAGCAGCTAACAGACTGAGCTAACAGACTGAGCGAACAGACTGAGCTAACAGCAGCTAAAAGACTGAGCTAACAGACTGAGCGAACAGACTGAGCTAACAGACTGAGCTAACAGCAGCTAACAGACTGAGCAGCTAACAGACTGAGCGAACAGACTGAGCTAACAGACTGAGCTAACAGCAGCTAACAGACTGAGCAGCTAACAGACTGAGCGAACAGACTGAGCTAACAGACTGAGCTAACAGCAGCTAACAGACTGAGCGAACAGACTGAGCTAACAGCAGCTAACAGACTGAGCTAACAGCAGCTAACAGACTGAGCTAACAGACTGAGCTAACAGACTGAGCGAACAGACTGAGCTAACAGACTGAGCTAACAGCAGCTAACAGACTGAGCGAACAGACTGAGCTAACAGCAGCTAACAGACTGAGCTAACAGCAGCTAACAGACTGAGCTAACAGACTGAGCTAACAGACTGAGCGAACAGAGCTGACAGAAGCTAACAGACTGAGCTAACAGACTGAGCTAACAGCAGCTAACAGACTGAGCTAACAGACTGAGCTAACAGACTGAGCTAACAGCAGCTAACAGACTGAGCTAACAGCAGCTAACAGACTGAGCTAACAGCAGCTAACAGACTGAGCTAACCGACTGAGCTAACAGCAGCTAACAGACTGAGCTAACAGACTGAGCTAACAGACTGAGCTAACAGCAGCTAACAGACTGAGCTAACAGCAGCTAACAGACTGAGCTAACAGACTGAGCGAACAGACTGAGCTAACAGACTGAGCTAACAGACTGAGCTAACAGCAGCTAACAAACTGAGCTAACATGAGCTAACAGCAGCTAACAAACTGAGCTAGTATTAGCTAACATCAGCTAACAAACTGAGCTAACATGAGCTAACAACAGCTAACAAACTGAGCTAACATGAGCTAACAGCAGCTAACAAACTGAGCTAACATGAGCTAACAGCAGCTAACAAACTGAGCTAACATGAGCTAACAGCAGCTAACAAACTGAGCTAACATTAGCTAACAGCAGCTAACAAACTGAGCTAACATTAGCTAACAGCAGCTACAGTTGTCAGCAGTTTACTTCACTGTCCCTCATAAACTCTGTAAATCACAGAGAGTTGAGGCGGAGCAGCCGGAGGACATCAGAGGGAAAACCAGAAAACATTTTCTCCATAAAATATGATCCAGTTTCACCAAAATCAGTGAAATAGTTGGTGGTGTGTGACTTAGTGCCGTAAAGCGTTACGTACTTCTCCCGACCCGGAGCCCAAAGTTACATAGTGTGAGAACAGACGTACGAATGACAGAGACACCATTCACCTGATCACAGGTCAGTGTGGATCAACAGGAGGTAACAGACTGTCAGTTTATTAAAGTTTAATATGTTTAAATCTCTCTCACATCAGCTCAAACACATGTCAGGTGTCTGTCCTGTGTTTTACCTCCATGGTCCAGCTCAGGTGTTCAGATGTCCTCAGGAGACAGACACGGTGTCCTCTAAACACGTCACGGAGCAGCTGGACACAGCCCGCCGCTTCCGGTACCGCGTGTCCAGATCAAAGATCACCTGAATCAGCTGCGTGCTAATGTTAGCAGCGGGCTAACCGACAGGCTAACCGACAGGCTAACCGACAGGCTGCTGACACACTGAGCAGACCGTTTAAAAACCAAAGAAGAAGAAGG
Source organism: Argyrosomus regius (assembly GCA_946959425.1). Classification (NCBI taxonomy): domain Eukaryota; kingdom Metazoa; phylum Chordata; class Actinopteri; family Sciaenidae; genus Argyrosomus; species Argyrosomus regius. Next base: position 3,211,698 of record OX336883.1, read on the forward strand.
AGAGACTCACGCGGGGCTGTGGAGCTGCTGTTTGCTGCCGCTGGCTGCCATGTCCTCACAGGTACGGTAATGTAGAGCCGCGGCTCAAATACCGTAACTCTGCGACTACAGGCGCAGGGGGATGTGCTGCTCCTGACCAGCAGGTGGCACTACAACACCTGAGTCAGAGAGCCATTGAAACAGCGTGACTGCCTCTGATTGGCTACACTGTCACCCTGTGGTCTGCATTAGGCACACAAGTCTTAAACTAATACCAGCAATAAATATATACAGTCACAGAGACTACGTCCAGGTTTTAGACAGTCTGCGGGGACGTCACGGAGACTACGTCCAGGTTTTAGACAGTCTGCGGGGACGTCCAGGTTTTAGACAGTCTGCGGGGACGTCACGGAGACTACGTCCAGGTTTTAGACAGTCTGCGGGGACGTCACGGAGACTACGTCCAGGTTTTAGACAGCCAAAATTGAACTGAAAAAATTAATAAACTCACAGTTCTTCCAACTTTTCTTTTTTACATTGCAGCTTTCAAACATTCTGTGTGTGTGTGTGTGTGTGTGTGTGTGTGTGTGTGTGTGTGTGTGTGTGTGTGTGTGTGTGTGTGTGTGTGTGTGTGTGTGTGTGTGTGTGTGTGTGTGTGTGTGTGTGTGTGTGTGTGTGTGTGTGTGTGTGTGTGTGTGTGTGTATGTGTGTGTGTGTGTGTGTGTGTGTGTGTGTGTGTGTGTGTGTGTGTGTGTGTGTGTGTGTGTGTGTGTGTGTGTGTGTGTGTGTGTGTGTGTGTGTGTGTGTGTGTGTGTGTGTGTGTGTATTTATATGTGTCTGTGTGTGTGTGTGTGTGTGTGTGTGTGTGTGTGTGTGTGTGTGTGTGTGTGTGTGTGTGTGTGTGTGTGTGTGTGTGTGTGTATTTATATGTGTCTGTGTGTGTGTGTGTGTGTGTGTGTGTGTGTATGTGTGTGTGTGTATTTATATGTGTCTGTGTGTGTGTGTGTTTTATCAGGAGCCCCATCTCTGATGTGTACGTCTGTCTGACGTTGGCGTTGCGTCACTAACGTTTCAGGAATGTTTGAGATCAGAGATTCAGATGATCAGCAGATCGTGACGACTACTCACATCAAAGTATCATGAAGAAGTAATCGATTACTTTGTAAGAAGTCTGCCCCTCCTAGCTCTTCTTTGTCTCAGTGACTGAAAGATGAATCACTGATGAGACTCAGTGATCACTGCATGTATCACTGTACTTTATAATATGATTGTTACATTCACATAACATTAACGTTAGACCAACGTTTGTCTTACATTATTACAAAGATACCAGGAGGACAGTACCAGGACAGTACCAGGACAGTATCAGGAGGACAGTACCAGGAGGACAGTATCAGGAGGACAGTATCAGGACAGTATCAGGACAGTATCAGGAGGACAGTATCAGGAGGACAGTACCAGGAGGACAGTATCAGGAGGACAGTACCAGGAGGACAGTATCAGGAGGACAGTATCAGGAGGACAGTACCAGGAGGACAGTATCAGGACAGTATCAGGACAGTATCAGGAGGACAGTACCAGGAGGACAGTATCAGGACAGTATCAGGACAGTATCAGGAGGACAGTATCAGGAGGACAGTATCAGGAGGACAGTATCAGGACAGTATCAGGACAGTATCAGGAGAGTATCAGGAGGACAGTACCAGGAGGACAGTATCAGGACAGTATCAGGAGGACAGTACCAGGAGGACAGTACCAGGAGGACAGTATCAGGACAGTATCAGGACAGTATCAGGAGGACAGTATCAGGAGGACAGTATCAGGAGGACAGTACCAGGAGGACAGTATCAGGAGGACAGTATCAGGAGGACAGTAAGGAGGACAGTATCAGGACGTATCAGGAGGACAGTATCAGGAGGACAGTACCAGGAGGACAGTATCAGGAGGACAGTACCAGGAGGACAGTATCAGGAGGACAGTATCAGGAGGACAGTATCAGGAGGACAGTACCAGGAGGACAGTATCAGGACAGTATCAGGACAGTATCAGGAGGACAGTACCAGGAGGACAGTACCAGGAGGACAGTACCAGGAGGACAGTATCAGGACAGTATCAGGAGGACAGTATCAGGAGGACAGTATCAGGAGGACAGTACCAGGAGGACAGTATCAGGACAGTATCAGGAGGACAGTACCAGGAGGACAGTACCAGGAGGACAGTATCAGGAGGACAGTACCAGGAGGACAGTATCAGGACAGTATCAGGAGGACAGTACCAGGAGGACAGTATCAGGACAGTATCAGGAGGACAGTACCAGGAGGACAGTATCAGGACAGTACCAGGAGGACATTACCAGGAGGACAGTATCAGGACAGTACCAGGAGGACAGTACCAGGAGGACAGTATCAGGACAGTATCAGGAGGACAGTATCAGGAGGACAGTATCAGGAGGACAGTACCAGGAGGACAGTATCAGGACAGTATCAGGAGGACAGTACCAGGAGGACAGTACCAGGAGGACAGTATCAGGAGGACAGTATCAGGAGGACAGTATCAGGACAGTATCAGGAGGACAGTACCAGGAGGACAGTACCAGGAGGACAGTATCAGGAGGACAGTACCAGGAGGACAGTATCAGGACAGTATCAGGAGGACAGTATCAGGAGGACAGTATCAGGAGGACAGTACCAGGAGGACAGTATCAGGAGGACAGTATCAGGACAGTATCAGTGTTATGGGAATTTTTTAAGAGAAGGACCCTTCAATAAGGAAGACCGGATTCAAAGTATTAAAGTTTAAGTTGAATTTATTATTCTTGTACAAGAAGGAGCGTTTAACAGTGCAACGCACAAGAGGGGTTACAGAGAAAAGGCTCCCTGAGGAGCTCTATCAGTTGGTTCTTATACATTCTTTACTGGGCTGTCTCGGACACCTCCCCACTGCTACAAATAACATCATAACGTCATTGCCTGGTTCTCTACTCCCTAACGAACAGGACTGGTTCTTGTCTACCTGTCTTCCTTATCCTTAAACCATCACTAGTAATTTATAGTTGAACTCTATCTCACCCTGCCAGCCTCAGTAAACCATAAAGCAGATAAGAGAAGTGCACAAGACATGTAAAGAACAAGTTAAAACACATATGAATTAGAACATCTGAACCCCAGTGTAATCCTAATTTTTATAACATTTCCCCCCTGTTTGTACTAATTTTAAAAAAGGTACAAAATGTAATTACAAGAATAAAAATTAATCAGTGTTAGATAGTTGATTCAAATAGTCATGAATGATGTGGGAGCCAAAAACCTGTCTGGCAGCTCTCTGACATTCTTATTGTTTCATACTGTTACTTTCTAGACAGGAAAATTCTCCACACGGCCCCGCTGCCCCGGCGGCCAACAATTTGTGTTAATAATTGTTACAATCACATCAGTATGTGTAATCACACATAAAAATGTAAAATATAAACGGAAAAAATATCATTTCTAACAACAGCAAATGTATAAGTACATTTATGAATCTAATAAAGAAAAATAAGTGTCCTCAGCCGGGCTGATCGACTCAGTGGACCCAGCTATGGGGACCTTTCCCTGCCTACGGGTGCTGTCCCTGAAACGAAGAAAAAAAACAAAACCTTTAAATGTATATACAGTTTGCCGTCAGTCTTTTTCTCTTAAGCATACATTACATCAGAACACTATAACTTCCTTCAGATTTTCTATAGGTTCTTCATTGTGCTGTGGAATAAAGACTAAACAAGTTCGTCATCTTCAGCAGATGCTTCTCTTCTTGTGGGCATGTAAATGGACTCTTCTACTTGCTCGAGCTGAGCCCATTCTTCATACTCGTTCTCGCTCCCGTATTTCATCACAACCTGTCCTTCAGTCTCCTCATGCCTCTCGAACTCATCATCTATGGAGACAGGCTGATACAACAATTGTTGTTTCGTTAGTGCAGTAATAATCAGTCTTTGTATCAATTCTCTCATACATGGAATACAACAACATCCACAAGTGACCAAGACAGCAATTGCAATTCCTACAGACATTATCAGTACCTTTAGGATGTTTCCCCATCTCCCAAACATGTCTTCCATCCATTTTGTGATTGGATCTGTAATACCTGAATTTTCTGCCAGCTCCTCTGACAGTGTGGTCAATCCTTCCAGTGCCTTTGTGATACTGCCATCAGGTGCTGTGTTATTTGGGATGAAAGTACAACATAGATCTCCAAAAATCCTACACACGCCTCCTTTTTCAGCCAATAGCATATCTAAAGCCATTCTGTTCTGCCAGGCCATCAGACTAGTTTTATCTAATTGTTCGTGGATGCCTTTAAATCCATCACGAGTATAATTAATGAAGCGTTGTTGGTTGTAATAGATATAATTTATCCAATCCACATTTTTATTTATCGTAACCCACCAGGCAAAGAATGACTCAAAACCTGCTGTCACTTGGTTTCTAGCCTTAAACTCACCTGGGACCCCTCTGGGGACCCCAATTGAATCCAAATAGACTCTAGTATCAAATGAAGTGGGTATTAGCTTATCACGTTTAACTCTGTGCATTTCTTCTGGCGTTAGTTTAGGAAACTGTGGACTCATGGGAAGCAAGTATGTAGACATTGTTATAACCTTGGGTGGTTAATAATGCACGCACACTTTGGACGGTTTACGGACTTTACTTAACGTCTGCAACAGCACTCCACAACAGATAGCATCTCGCAGGTAGCAGCACATGTCAACAGGGTGGGGTACACCTCTAAACATTCCTGGGGGTCCCTTGTTAATTAATAAAGGTTCCGGGGTGCAATTCCCTCATAACACAGTTAACACAGTTTCAGTCTGTAACAGACATCATTAAGTGAATTAGAGCACAGGTACCATACCAGAGTTTAGGCAACTTAGGTCTTAACTTATCTCCTCCACAATACCACCATATATCTGATCATGCATAGTCGTGATCCGTCATCAGCTCATCAGTGATCCCATAGGGATTTCTACCCACTGTGATTATAGTGCCACAACCTGTCAGGAATCCTGTATCTTGTCCTCCGCTCACTCCTTGTTTCCTAGACAGGCAGGTATAATTCCCCTCGTATGGTGTGAACCATGGCGGAATAACCTTAGTGGAAACAGCTGGAAAGAGATACCTAAGAGTGGTACAGTTATTTTTTGGAGAATCAGTTTTGTACAGCTTAAGCAAACATTTAAATCCTTGAAGATCATTGTAAGGATTAAGAGGAAAAGGAACTGTTCCTAGTGATGGTCTTGCCGCTGCACAAGCTATACAATCAGTTGCCAGTCCAGAACTCTTAGTGGTAAAAGAAATCCATTGTAACCATGCATTATTATCCTTATATCCTGTCTCTAATTCAAGCACCTCCTGTATGCTGTCAACCTTTATGTACTGCACTGGGTCGCTTCTATCGATTAAAGCAGGCGGTAGTGTAGTCATAGTATGGGAGTGGTCGTCTGGTTCTGCAGATGGTGGGGGAGGAGTTGAGTCAAAAACCTCTAAACTTATGTGTCCCTTAGGATCCGTACCTTTAACATACGCTGCAAGAACAAAAGTCATAGAGTCATCAGGACAAGGATCTTTTATTGTTATAATCAGGGGATTACACTCCCCTACTCCACAACCTGGTTGATGTGTAGGTTTTAATATGGAGAGTCTTTCTAACAGCGATGGTCGTCTCCCTCCACAGGTCTCTGTCTGTGCTATCCATGGCTTGTACCCCCAACTCTTCCCTGTGTTCCACCCCACCAGACCCCATTCTTCACACCATGCTCCATATCCACCTCTTTCATTTAGATGTCTAGTTACACATAGGTACTTGTCTGCCTTTGCTAAAGCTTCCTGATTTAACCGTCCGCAGGGTGCTACATCACAAAAGTCAATTTTAGCCACACAGGGAGATTCCCAGTGTTTACAGTAGATAGTCACCTTAGGGGTTATGTTGCCTCGTTTTGCCCTGAAAAGCGGACGTGGGTCGTCCTTTTGGGTCTGTGTCACATTAGTCGTTTCTTTATAGTCATTCTGCTCGAAGAGTCGGATGATTAATATCGATATAACTATTGAAAGTAATACAAAAACACTTATGGACCCCTTCATTCCGCATCTTAGTCTTCTGAATGGGTGCCATGGACTCTCTGCCATCCTGCCTAAGGCGTAGGTGACTGTTTTATTTATTACTTATCTGTAGGTATCGGTGCTCGTTTGCAATGTGTCAAATGTATCCACGTTGTTCTCTCAGCTATGCGTACTGCTGTGGGTGTAGCGAGTAGTACTTGAAATGGACCTTCCCACCTCGGAGAACTCCAATTCCTCCGTTTAAGCGTTTTGGTAAATACCCAATCTCCTGGCTTCACAGGTGTCTCTTGGTCAAGGACCGGCTCTGTGGGTGAGAGAACTGTAGACATCGTTTCTTTGTTTTTTAACATTCTACTCATATAATCTACAATTGTTTCTGTAAATTCTGTATCATCTCCCTTGAAATTAATCAAAGGTACTCTGTAAGGTCTACCATACAAAATTTCAAAAGGTGACGGTCCTGTATTATTAGGTTGTATGTGAAGACTTAGCATTACTGCCGGCAAACAGGTCACCCATCCTTTCCCTGTCTCGTCCATGGCTTTCCTATGTTTAGCCTTGATCGTACCATTCGCTCTCTCCACTAGTCCTGCCGATTGTGGATGATAAGAACAATGATATTTCATTTTGATGGAAAACAGTTCACTCAGTTTAGCAATTACATCATTTCTGAAATGTGGTCCATTATCACTATATATTATTTCTGGAAATCCAAATCTTGGTGCAATATGTGTTGCTAGAGCTTTAGCTACTGTTATTGCATCATTTCGTGTGGTTGGAATAACTTCAACCCATTTTGAGTATAAGTCTATGATCACTAGACAATACTTCATTCATTCAGTCATTTCCATAACTCATTATCAGATAATGTCGCCCCCCTGTTCGCCCACGATCGTTTCTCTGATTCGGGTGAGCTCCGCTGCATGTCTTTTAAGATGTCATGGTCAATGTGTGTAATTTCCTCAGCTGTGTATATGTCTTCATATTCTTGCCTAGTAGCAGCTATTTTCGCTTCCTCATCTGCTTTACGGTTACCTTGTGAAACTAAATCTGTCCCTGTTGTGTGGGCTGCACACTTACATACTGCTATCTGAAGTGGCAATTGTACAGCTTTCAATAAAGCTAAAATCAGATCTGTATGCAAAATCGATTTGCCTGTGGATGTAATCATATCTCTATTTTTCCACTGTTGTGCAAAAACATGTAAGGTATTGAAAGCATAAGCACTATCAGTATAGACAGTTATTCTCTTCCCTGCTCCTAACTTGCATGCTTCAGTCAATGCAATCAGTTCTGCTGCTTGAGCTGATAAATGGGGTGCGAGTGCTCTAGATTTTAACACTTTATCTACAGTTACCACTGCATATCCACTACTATTTGTCCCACCTGGGTTCTTTTTGCATGATCCATCTACAAACATCACTACATCCAGGTTTTGCAACGCAACGTCAGTCAAATCCGCTCTTGGCAATACTTTTTTTGTTGTTTCAGCTACACAATCATGTTTAACACCTTCTGTTTCATTCGGTAATAGCGTCGCTGGATTTAAAGTTGTACACCTTTCAATAGTTAGATGAGGCTGAGAGAGCAGGATAGTCATACAATTGAGATGTCGAGCTGGAGACATGAAAGCTATTTTTGTTTGTGTTAGTAAGGCGTCTACAGCATGTGACGCCTTCAGTGTCAATGGATGAAACAAGACAATTGTGGCTGAACTCTGTATTGCTAAGGCTGCGGCCTGTACAGCTTGTAGACACTGTGGCATTGCTCTGGCTATTGGATCTAATTTAGACGAATAGTATGCTATGGGTCTGAGTTTTCCTCCAAAAGGTTGGGTTAGCACACTGGTCATAAATCCATTTCTAACATCACACATTTGTATAAATGGTTTCTTATAATCTGGGAGTGCTAAAACCCCTGAACCCACTAATAATTGTTTTACTTGCTCGAACGCATGTTCTCCCTCTGGAGTCCATGTGATCACATCATTAGCTGCCATGGGTTGATCATAGATAAGCATTTGACGTGGGTGTGTTACGTCAGCATAATTTGCAATCCACGCTCTACAGAAGTTAGTCATTCCCAAAAAGGACATCATTTGTTTTTTTGTCTGTGGTTTGGGTGCACATAATATTGCAGTTTTTCTGTTTTCATCCAGATGTTTACCTTCAAGAGAGATATTGAAACCTAGATATTTCACTACTTCTTTCCATAGCTGCAATTTATTTTTGCTTACTTTATGGCCCTGTTCTGCTAAGTATGTTAATAGAGCAACCGTGTCAATTTTGCAATCCTGTTCATTTTCTGAAGCTAACAAAATATCATCAACATACAATAATAGTTGGCTCCCTCTCGGGGGAGTGAATTGTGCTAGATTAGATGACATTGCCATTGAAAAGATAGTTGGGCTTTCACAATATCCTTGTGGAAGTCTTGTGAATGTATACTTTTTCCCTCTATATTGAAATGCAAACCAAGATTGATCTTCCTCATGAAGCGGTATAGAGAAAAATGCATTAGCTAAATCCACCACTGTAAAATATTTAGCTTTTGGATTGAGTTCATTTAACAGCGTGTGTGGATCTGGAACGAGGGGAGCACGTGGTATTACTGCTTTGTTTACTGCTTGTAAATCCTGTACCATCCTCCATCCTGTCGATGGGGCGGCTTTCTTTACAGGGAACAAAGGACTATTACATGCTGCATTTGGGCACTCTCTAATAACTCCTGCACTCAGTAAATCCTGTATTATTGGTGCTATTCCTTCTTCAGCTTCTGGTTTAAGTGGATACTGTCTCTGATACGGCCTGTACGAGTTTTTTGGAGTTATTTTAACTGGTTGTACCCCCTTAATGAGTCCCACATCAGCTGACCCCTTGGACCACAACTCCTGAGGTATATTGGTTAGTTCTACCTCTTCTTCAGCCGTTAGGGTGTATCAATCAACGATAGAGTCTTGGCTAGCATGTCCACTGAGGTGAACAGCCTTGACTGCTTGTGTGACCCAGTTTAAACGGGTACAATACACGTTCAATTTAGGTGCGAATAGCACTTTCCCTCCCACTTCTATCCATTCACAGTTTGAATTTTTTACTTTTGAGATAAACCCACCCAATTCCTTCCACTGTGAATTAATCATCTTTGAACACGAAATGTGTGGTGTGAGACCCCCTCCAAATAGTTTCATTTCTGGTTCTTGGAGGCTCACTGCACAGGCACAGTTCCCTTTTTTGTCCCAGTATAATTCAGTGAGAGTTACTTTACAGCTGGGCTCTTTAAAGAATTTATCATAATATTCTTTGTCTGGTCCGTGCTCATGTCGAAAGTACATTGTGCAATGTAACTGTTCGGGTTTGTTTATTTCAACATTCTTCATCTCAGCAGGAGGAATACAGGTTTTTACCAATTTCATTAATTCCTGAGTTATGCTACTCGGTCCTGTTTGAATTAAATCTAAACTGTACCAGTAATTCAATGTTAGTCCTTTGCGCACAAACGTTTCTATTTCGTCCTGGTCATCATTGTCTGCTGTTTTTAGATTTACACGGCACGCTTTCATACCAGAACCATTTTGGTCTGGTACTACTGCTATCCCTAATTTTATCATCAGATCTCTCCCTAAGAGGTTAACGGGACACAGTTGTGATAGCGCCACTGAGGCTAGAATGCTTTTCTTTGTTTTAGGATCGCTTATTTCTAGAGGTTTGGTCAAAGGTTCAACAGTTACGTGCCCTGTGGCTGACCTTACTCTCAGACCGCTGTTTGGTTGCAAGGGAAAATTTGTTTCTGTTTCGTTACATCGCACAACTGTCCTACAGGCTCCAGAATCACACAAAAATGTTATTAATTTCCCTTGCACCTTTAATACTATCCATGGTTTAGTTCCTTCCTGTGATAGTAAAACTTCAGCTGTTTGTAACGATAAAATCTCATCTACCTCTGTCTCATCATCTATTGCTGTGCTTGTCTCTGCGATATCATCTGTCTCTGTGTATGCGTATGTGTGTGTGTGTCTGCATGACCTGCTTCTGGAGTCAGTCATGCAGTGGGAGGGTTTTCCCTCCTGTCCTGCCTGGGCCCCGCTCCTACGCCTCTTCCCGCTCCCCATCCTCCTCTCCTCCATTTCCTCCTTGGAGCTCTGCAGTTTCTCGCATAATGTCCGGGTTTTCCACAATTGTAGCACACATCCGGCCTGTCGTCCACTCCTCTGTTCTCACCGCCTCCCCGTCCTCTCCTCTCCTCATTATCTCGGAAGAGAATATCATTATTGTCATCATCATCACACAAAAATGTATTTGCAATTTTCTTTTTTCTCTTTGTTTCAATTGTCTCTTCTGCGTGAATTGCATAATCAATGGTTCTCTGCAATCCTTCATTTTTCCAAGCAATTAAATGTTTGGTTATGAACCGACTGATTTCTGGTCTGAATCCAATCATAAGTGCATTCTTTAACTGCATGCTGTATGGGCTGTTATCAGCATTATTTACGGGTATTCCACTGTGTATACGGAATACCTTTTTCATCCTCTCAACAAAAAGTGGCACTGACTCTGCAGGTCCCTGTTTGCATTCTGACACTCTTGAATAATTTGCCTGTCCTCTGTAATGTGCAACCACTCTTCCCAGTAGTGGGTCTACCTGAGCAGCATAATTTGCATGTCCAAATGGAATCGGCTCTTGGTTAATAAGGGGGTCCCAATTTCCCCTTATTTGGCACCATATCTTTGGCACTATTGTTCTGACTGCTCTTTCTACTTCTACAGCATTTAAACCAAAACTTTTAAAGAGCTGATTCATTTCTTCAGTAAAGGCTTCGCCATCCTCTTCAGGACGAGTTATAGTTTTTGTTGCATCTCTAACATCCTGGTCTGTCCATGCTCTAAACACGCTCACTGTGAGTGGCTGCACTGCTCCATTTACATTTATGCCTGCTCTAGGATTTGGTAACTCAATCATGGGTGCAATGAGAGTCGTGTCATCTTCATCATTATCTAAATTCATTCCTGTGTTACTCTGTGTCTCATTTGCATGTGTGGCGTGCCTATATACTGTACCGCTTCGTGTCTTTGGAGGAGATTGAGGGATCTGTGGAGCCATCTCTTTTTTTCGTGGAGTGATGTAAACCCTCAAGAAGGGGTTGTGGGGTGAGTGGGTGGGAGGTGGTGGAGCAGTCGGTGGTATCGGAGGAGGAGGAGGAGGTCGAGGTGCAGGATAAGGCGGAGGATCCGGACGGAGCCCATATGGCACGTACTCGTTATCACCCTGAGGGTCTCGGGCAGAAAACAAGACAGGATATATGTTAGTTTGTTCCTCGCTGCTCTGTTGAGCTTCTTTCTGTTTACCTACATTTTCTTGTCTTTTTGCAACCCTCTCTTCTCCTTCTTCTTTCCTTCTCTGAATACCGGCTTGTCTGGCCCTAGCTTCTATCAGCCACAACTTAGCCTGTAACAGTCCTTCTTTCCTTGACTTACCTTTCCTTTTCTCCTTCTCACAAATAGCCTTCACTAACTCCTCACACTCTTTTACATCTAATCTTCCTACGAAATCATACTTCTCCTGCCATCTTTTGAGGTATTTAACATTATCAGGATTTAAAGTTGCCATACGTTTGGCATCTCCACTATATCGTTCTATTTTACGACTTTGAGAACTACCCATTTTGAGGGTTATTATATATATATATATATTTTTTTCTCTGTATCTACTTATTATTTATTCTTATTCACTTGTAACAAAATTACTTTATTTTCCCCTTAACAGCCAACCCACTTATATAGAGTTCACACTAACAACTGTCTGATCAGTAAAGTATGTGGACTCTCTGTTGGCACCGCAATGGTCTCTAGTCCTCAGATAATGCACCGAAACCCTAGTAATAGCTATCAAACCTTATTCTATTTTTAGCCTGTATAGAATTTATATCTATTTTAGGTATATATATCTATATATACACAAACTCTAAAGCATGCTTTATCTCGGAGTCCCTGACTCCCAGTGTTACCTTTAAATCTCTGACTTACAAGCAACACTATACTGCCGAAGTCCCTGACTTCTCTCGACGTCTTTTGTTTTCTCAGGCCTGAGGGATTGAATTTTTCCAGTTGTCATTCCAAAGACATTAGCTTCTAAGTGCCTGACTTAGGTTTACCTTACCTTCACTGTTAAGTCCCCTCTAAGTCCTTGACTCAGATATAAGTGATTAGATTTCAACTTACCCTTCTTTTCTTTTTTTTTTCCTTCTGCTATTCCATGGGTCCGTCTCCTTTTTTTTTTTTCCCTCTGTGGTTGGCCCCGTCACTGTCTCCTCTCTCAGCTGGTCCTGGCCTACGCCAAAACGGGGTTTTAAGAACCTCGTGGCGGAGGTTTTTGTCAATATACCTGCAGGTTTTTTTCCAGTGCCGTTGCTTCCAGCGGAGAACAGATATTGGGGCCCCACGTTGGGCGCCAAATGTTATGGGAATTTTTTAAGAGAAGGACCCTTCAATAAGGAAGACCGGATTCAAAGTATTAAAGTTTAAGTTGAATTTATTATTCTTGTACAAGAAGGAGCGTTTAACAGTGCAACGCACAAGAGGGGTTACAGAGAAAAGGCTCCCTGAGGAGCTCTATCAGTTGGTTCTTATACATTTTTTTACTGGGCTGTCTCGGACACCTCCCCACTGCTACAAATAACATCATAACGTCATTGCCTGGTTCTCTACTCCCTAACGAACAGGACTGGTTCTTGTCTACCTGTCTTCCTTATCCTTAAACCATCACTAGTAATTTATAGTTGAACTCTATCTTACCCTGCCAGCCTCAGTAAACCATAAAGCAGATAAGAGAAGTGCCCAAGACATGTAAAGAACAAGTTAAAACACATATGAATTAGAACATCTGAACCCCAGTGTAATCCTAATTTTTATAACAATCAGGAGGACAGTATCAGGAGGACAGTACCAGGACAGTATCAGGAGGACAGTATTAGGAGGACAGTATCAGGAGGACAGTACCAGGAGGACAGTATCAGGAGGACAGTATCAGGACAGTATCAGGAGGACAGTATTAGGAGGACAGTATCAGGAGGACAGTACCAGGAGGACAGTACCAGGAGGACAGTACCAGGAGGACAGTATCAGGACAGTATCAGGAGGACAGTATTAGGAGGACAGTATCAGGAGGACAGTACCAGGAGGACAGTACCAGGAGGACAGTACCAGGAGGACAGTATCAGGACAGTATCAGGAGAACTGTACCAGGAGGACAGTATCAGGAGGACAGTACCAGGTGGACAGTATCAGGACAGTATCAGGAGGACAGTATCAGAAGGACAATATCAGGAGGACAGTATCAGGAGGACAGTATCAGGAGGACAGTATCAGGACAGTATCAGGAGGACAGTACCAGGAGGACAGTATCAGGAGGACAGTATCAGGAGGACAGTATCAGGAGAACAGTATCAGGAGGACAGTACCAGGACAGTATCAGGACAGTATCAGGAGGACAGTACCAGGAGGACAGTATCAGGAGGACAGTACCAGGAGGACAGTATCAGGACATTATCAGGAGGACAGTACCAGGACAGTATCAGGAGGACAGTATTAGGAGGACAGTATCAGGAGGACAGTACCAGGAGGACAGTATCAGGACAGTATCAGGAGGACAGTACCAGGAGGACAGTACCAGGTGGACAGTATCAGGAGGACAGTATCAGGAGGACAGTACCAGGAGGACAGTACCAGGAGGACAGTATCAGGAGGACAGTATCAGGACAGTATCAGGAGAACTGTACCAGGAGGACAGTATCAGGAGGACAGTACCAGGTGGACAGTATCAGGAGGACAGTATCAGAAGGACAATATCAGGAGGACAGTATCAGGACAGTATCAGGAGAACAGTATCAGGAGGACAGTATCAGGAGAACAGTATCAGGAGGACAGTATCAGGAGGACAGTATCAGGAGAACAGTATCAGGAGAACAGTATCAGGAGGACAGTACCAGGAGGACAGTATCAGGACAGTATCAGGAGGACAGTATCAGGAGAACAGTATCAGGAGGACAGTATCAGGAGGACAGTATCAGGACAGTATCAGGAGGACAGTATCAGGAGGACAGTATCAGGAGAACAGTATCAGGAGAACAGTATCAGGAGGACAGTACCAGGAGGACAGTATCAGGACAGTATCAGGAGGACAGTATCAGGACAGTATCAGGGCAGTATCAGGAGAACAGTATCAGGAGGACAGTATCAGGAGGACAGTATCAGGACAGTATCAGGAGGACAGTATCAGGACAGTATCAGGAGAACAGTATCAGGAGGACAGTATCAGGAGGACAGTATCAGGAGAACAGTATCAGGAGGACAGTATCAGGACAGTACCAGGAGGACAGTATCAGGACAGTATCAGGACAGTATCAGGAGGACAGTATCAGGACAGTATCAGGACAGTATCAGGACAGTATCAGGACAGTATCAGGGCAGTATCAGGAGAACAGTATCAGGAGGACAGTATCAGGAGGACAGTACCAGGAGGACAGTATCAGGACAGTATCAGGAGGACAGTATCAGGAGAACAGTATCAGGAGGACAGTATCAGGAGGACAGTATCAGGAGAACAGTATCAGGAGGACAGTATCAGGACAGTACCAGGAGGACAGTATCAGGACAGTATCAGGACAGTATCAGGAGGACAGTATCAGGACAGTATCAGGACAGTATCAGGACAGTATTAGGAGGACAGTTCCAGGAGGACAGTATCAGGAGGACAGTATCAGGACAGTATCAGGAGAACAGTATCAGGAGGACAGTATCAGGACAGTACCAGGAGGACAGTATCAGGACAGTATCAGGACAGTATCAGGACAGTATTAGGAGGACAGTTCCAGGAGGACAGTATCAGGAGGACAGTATCAGGACAGTATCAGGAGAACAGTATCAGGAGGACAGTATCAGGACAGTATCAGGACAGTATCAGGAGGACAGTACCAGGAGGACAGTATCAGGAGGACAGTATCAGGACAGTATCAGGACAGTATCAGGAGGAAAGTACCAGGAGGACAGTATCAGGAGGACAGTATCAGGACAGTATCAGGACAGTATCAGGAGGACAGTATCAGGAGGACAGTACCAGGAGGACAGTATCAGGACAGTATCAGGACAGTATCAGGAGGACAGTATCAGGACAGTATCAGGACAGTATCAGGACAGTATTAGGAGGACAGTTCCAGGAGGACAGTATCAGGAGGACAGTATCAGGACAGTATCAGGAGAACAGTATCAGGAGGACAGTATCAGGACAGTACCAGGAGGACAGTATCAGGACAGTATCAGGACAGTATCAGGACAGTATTAGGAGGACAGTTCCAGGAGGACAGTATCAGGAGGACAGTATCAGGACAGTATCAGGAGAACAGTATCAGGAGGACAGTATCAGGACAGTATCAGGACAGTATCAGGAGGACAGTACCAGGAGGACAGTATCAGGAGGACAGTATCAGGACAGTATCAGGACAGTATCAGGAGGAAAGTACCAGGAGGACAGTATCAGGAGGACAGTATCAGGACAGTATCAGGACAGTATCAGGAGGACAGTATCAGGAGGACAGTACCAGGAGGACAGTATCAAGACAGTATCAGGACAGTATCAGGAGGACAGTATCAGGACAGTATCAGGAGGACAGTACCAGGAGGACAGTATCAGGAGGACAGTACCAGGACAGTATCAGGAGGACAGTATCAGGAGGACAGTATCAGGACAGTATCAGGAGGACAGTACCAGGAGGACAGTATCAGGAGGACAGTACCAGGACAGTATCAGGAGGACAGTATCAGGACAGTATCAGGAGAACAGTATCAGGAGGACAGTATCAGGACAGTATCAGGAGGACAGTATCAGGAGGACAGTACCAGGACAGTATCAGGAGAACAGTATCAGGAGGACAGTATCAGGACAGTATCAGGACAGTACCAGGAGGACAGTATCAGGAGGACAGTATCAGGAGGACAGTATCAGGAGGACAGTATCAGGACAGTATCAGGAGGACAGTACCAGGAGGACAGTATCAGGAGGACAGTATCAGGAGGACAGTATCAGGACAGTATCAGGAGGACAGTACCAGGAGGACAGTATCAGGAGGACAGTACCAGGACAGTATCAGGAGGACAGCATCAGGACAGTATCAGGACAGTATCAGGAGGACAGTATCAGGACAGTATCAGGAGGACAGTACCAGGAGGACAGTATCAGGAGGACAGTACCAGGACAGTATCAGGAGGACAGTATCAGGACAGTATCAGGAGAACAGTATCAGGAGGACAGTATCAGGACAGTATCAGGAGGACAGTATCAGGAGGACAGTACCAGGACAGTATCAGGAGAACAGTATCAGGAGGACAGTATCAGGACAGTATCAGGACAGTACCAGGAGGACAGTATCAGGAGGACAGTATCAGGAGGACAGTATCAGGACAGTATCAGGAGGACAGTATCAGGAGGACAGTATCAGGAGGACAGTATCAGGACAGTACCAGGAGGACAGTATCAGGACAGTATCAGGAAGACAGTATCAGGACAGTATCAGTAGGACAGTACCAGGAGGACAGTATCAGGAGGACAGTATCAGGAGAACAGTATCAGGAGGAGAGTATCAGGACAGTATCAGGACAGTATCAGGAGGACAGTATCAGGAGAACAGTATCAGGAGGACAGTATCAAGAGGACAGTATCAGGAGGACAGTATCAGGACAGTATCAGGAGGACAGTATCAGGACAGTATCAGGACAGTATCAGGAGAACAGTATCAGGAGGACAGTATCAGGACAGTATCAGGACAGTATCAGGACAGTATCAGGAGGACAGTACCAGGAGGACAGTATCAGGAGGACAGTACCAGGACAGTATCAGGAGGACAGTATCAGGACAGTATCAGGAGAACAGTATCAGGAGGACAGTATCAGGACAGTATCAGGAGGACAGTATCAGGAGGACAGTACCAGGACAGTATCAGGAGAACAGTATCAGGAGGACAGTATCAGGACAGTATCAGGACAGTACCAGGAGGACAGTATCAGGAGGACAGTATCAGGAGCACAGTATCAGGACAGTATCAGGAGGACAGTATCAGGAGGACAGTATCAGGACAGTATCAGGACAGTATGAGGACAGTATCAGGAGGACAGTATCAGGAGGACAGTATCAGGACAGTATCAGGACAGTATCAGGAGAACAGTATCAGGAGAACAGTATCAGGAGAACAGTATCAGGAGGACAGTATCAGGACAGTATCAGGAGAACAGTATCAGGAGGACAGTATCAGGACAGTATCAGGACAGTACCAGGAGGACAGTATCAGGAGGACAGTATCAGGAGCACAGTATCAGGACAGTATCAGGAGGACAGTATCAGGAGGACAGTATCAGGACAGTATCACGAGGACAGTATCAGGAGCACAGTATCAGGACAGTATCAGGAGGACAGTATCAGGAGGACAGTATCAGGACAGTATCAGGAGGACAGTATCAGGAGGACAGTATCAGTAGGACAGTATCAGGACAGTATCAGGAGGACAGTATCAGGACAGTATCAGGAGGACAGTATCAGGAGGACAGTATCAGGACAGTATCAGAAGGACAGTATCAGGAGAACAGTATCAGGAGGAGAGTATCAGGAGAACAGTATCAGGAGAACAGTATCAGGAGGACAGTATCAGGACAGTATCAGGAGGACAGTATCAGGAGGACAGTATCAGGACAGTATCAGGACAGTATCAGGAGGACAGTATCAGGGGACAGTATCAGGAGAACAGTATCAGGAGGACAGTATCAGGAGGACAGTACCAGGAGGACAGTATCAGGACAGTATCAGGAGGACAGTATCAGGAGAACAGTATCAGGAGGACAGTATCAGGAGGACAGTATCAGGAGCACAGTATCAGGACAGTATCAGGAGGACAGTATCAGGAGGACAGTATCAGGAGGACAGTATCAGGACAGTATCAGGAGGACAGTATCAGGACAGTATCAGGAGGACAGTATCAGGAGGACAGTATCAGGACAGTATCAGAAGGACAGTATTAGGAGGACAGTTCCAGGAGGACAGTATCAGGAGGACAGTATCAAGGACAGTATCAGGAGGACAGTATCAGGAGGACAGTATCAGGAACAGTACCAGGAGGACAGTATCAGGACAGTATCAGGACAGTATCAGGACAGTATTAGGAGGACAGTATCCAGGAGGACAGTATCAGGAGGACAGTATCAGGACAGTATCAGGAGAACAGTATCAGGAGGACAGTATCAGGACAGTATCAGGACAGTATCAGGAGGACAGTACCAGGAGGACAGTATCAGGACAGTATCAGGAGGAAAGTACCAGGAGGACAGTATCAGGAGGACAGTATCAGGACAGTATCAGGACAGTATCAGGAGGACAGTATCAGGAGGACAGTATCAGGAGGACAGTATCAGGACAGTATCAGGACAGTATCAGGAGGACAGTATCAGGACAGTATCAGGAGGACAGTACCAGGAGGACAGTATCAGGAGGACAGTACCAGGACAGTATCAGGAGGACAGTATCAGGACAGTATCAGGACAGTATCAGGAGGACAGTATCAGGACAGTATCAGGAGGACAGTACCAGGAGGACAGTATCAGGAGGACAGTATCAGGAGACAGTATCAGGAGGACAGTATCAGGACAGTATCAGGAGAACAGTATCAGGAGGACAGTATCAGGACAGTATCAGGAGGACAGTATCAGGAGGACAGTACCAGGACAGTATCAGGAGAACAGTATCAGGAGGACAGTATCAGGACAGTATCAGGACAGTACCAGGAGGACAGTATCAGGAGGACAGTATCAGGAGGACAGTATCAGGAGGACAGTATCAGGACAGTATCAGGAGGACAGTATCAGGAGGACAGTATCAGGACAGTATCACGAGGACAGTATCAGGAGCACAGTATCAGGACAGTATCAGGAGGACAGTATCAGGAGGACAGTATCAGGACAGTATCAGGAGGACAGTATCAGGAGGACAGTATCAGTAGGACAGTATCAGGACAGTATCAGGAGGACAGTATCAGGACAGTATCAGGAGGACAGTATCAGGAGGACAGTATCAGGACAGTATCAGAAGGACAGTATCAGGAGAACAGTATCAGGAGGAGAGTATCAGGAGAACAGTATCAGGAGGACAGTATCAAGAGGACAGTATCAGGAGGACAGTATCAGGACAGTATCAGGAGGACAGTATCAAGAGGACAGTATCAGGAGGACAGTATCAGGACAGTATCAGGAGGACAGTATCAGGACAGTATCAGGAGAACAGTATCAGGAGGACAGTATCAGGACAGTATCAGGACAGTATGAGGACAGTATCAGGAGGACAGTATCAGGAGGACAGTATCAGGACAGTATCAGGACAGTATCAGGAGAACAGTATCAGGAGAACAGTATCAGGAGAACAGTATCAGGACAGTATCAGGAGGACAGTATCAGGACAGTATCAGGAGGACAGTACCAGGAGGACAGTATCAGGAGGACAGTACCAGGACAGTATCAGGAGGACAGTATCAGGACAGTATCAGGAGAACAGTATCAGGAGGACAGTATCAGGACAGTATCAGGAGGACAGTACCAGGACAGTATCAGGAGAACAGTATCAGGAGGACAGTATCAGGACAGTATCAGGACAGTATCAGGAGGACAGTATCAGGAGGACAGTATCAGGAGGACAGTATCAGGACAGTATCAGGAGGACAGTATCAGGAGGACAGTATCAGGAGGACAGTATCAGGACAGTATCAGGAGGACAGTATCAGGACAGTATCAGGAAGACAGTATCAGGACAGTATCAGTAGGACAGTACCAGGAGGACAGTATCAGGAGGACAGTATCAGGAGGAGAGTATCAGGACAGTATCAGGACAGTATCAGGAGGACAGTATCAGGAGAACAGTATCAGGACAGTATCAGGAGGACAGTATCAGGAGGACAGTATCAGGAGGACAGTATCAGGAGGACAGTATCAGGACAGTATCAGGAGGACAGTATCAGGAGGACAGTATCAGGAGGACAGTATCAGGACAGTATCAGGAGGACAGTATCAGAACAGTATCAGGAAGACAGTATCAGGACAGTATCAGTAGGACAGTACCAGGAGGACAGTATCAGGAGAACAGTATCAGGAGAACAGTATCAGGAGGAGAGTATCAGGACAGTATCAGGACAGTATCAGGAGGACAGTATCAGGAGAACAGTATCAGGAGGACAGTATCAAGAGGACAGTATCAGGAGGACAGTATCAGGACAGTATCAGGAGGACAGTATCAGGACAGTATCAGGACAGTATCAGGAGGACAGTATCAGGAGGACAGTATCAGGAGGACAGTATCAGGACAGTATCAGGACAGTATCAGGACAGTATCAGGAGGACAGTACCAGGAGGACAGTATCAGGAGGACAGTACCAGGACAGTATCAGGAGGACAGTATCAGGACAGTATCAGGAGAACAGTATCAGGAGGACAGTATCAGGACAGTATCAGGAGGACAGTATCAGGAGGACAGTACCAGGACAGTATCAGGAGAACAGTATCAGGAGGACAGTATCAGGACAGTATCAGGACAGTACCAGGAGGACAGTATCAGGAGGACAGTATCAGGAGCACAGTATCAGGACAGTATCAGGAGGACAGTATCAGGAGGACAGTATCAGGAGGACAGTATCAGGACAGTATCACGAGGACAGTATCAGGAGGACAGTATCAGGAGCACAGTATCAGGACAGTATCAGGAGGACAGTATCAGGAGGACAGTATCAGGACAGTATCAGGAGGACAGTATCAGGAGGACAGTATCAGTAGGACAGTATCAGGACAGTATCAGGAGGACAGTATCAGGACAGTATCAGGAGGACAGTATCAGGAGGACAGTATCAGGACAGTATCAGAAGGACAGTATCAGGAGAACAGTATCAGGAGGAGAGTATCAGGAGAACAGTATCAGGAGGACAGTATCAAGAGGACAGTATCAGGAGGACAGTATCAGGACAGTATCAGGAGGACAGTATCAGGAGAACAGTATCATGACAGTATCAGGAGGACAGTATCAGGACAGTATCAGGAGGACAGTATCAGGAGAACAGTATCAGGAGGACAGTATCAAGAGGACAGTATCAGGAGGACAGTATCAGGACAGTATCAGGAGGACAGTATCAGGACAGTATCAGGAGAACAGTATCAGGAGGACAGTATCAGGACAGTATCAGGAGGACAGTATCAGGAGGACAGTATCAGGACAGTATCAGGACAGTATGAGGACAGTATCAGGAGGACAGTATCAGGACAGTATCAGAAGGACAGTATCAGGAGAACAGTATCAGGAGGAGAGTATCAGGAGAACAGTATCAGGAGGACAGTATCAAGAGGACAGTATCAGGAGGACAGTATCAGGACAGTATCAGGAGGACAGTATCAGGAGAACAGTATCATGACAGTATCAGGAGGACAGTATCAGGACAGTATCAGGAGGACAGTATCAGGAGAACAGTATCAGGAGGACAGTATCAAGAGGACAGTATCAGGAGGACAGTATCAGGACAGTATCAGGAGGACAGTATCAGGACAGTATCAGGAGAACAGTATCAGGAGGACAGTATCAGGACAGTATCAGGAGGACAGTATCAGGAGGACAGTATCAGGACAGTATCAGGACAGTATCAGGAGAACAGTATCAGGAGAACAGTATCAGGAGGACAGTATCAGGACAGTATCAGGAGGACATTACCAGGAGGACAGTATCAGGACAGTATCAGGAGGACAGTATCAGGACAGTATCAGGAGGACATTACCAGGAGGACAGTATCAGGAGGACAGTATCAGGACAGTATCAGGAGGACAGTATCAGGACAGTATCAGGAGGACAGTATCAGGACAGTATCAGGAGGACAGTATCAGGAGGACAGTACCAGGAGGACAGTATCAGGACAGTATCAGGAGGACAGTATCAGGACAGTATCAGGAGGACAGTATCAGGAGGACAGTACCAGGAGGACAGTATCAGGACAGTATCAGGAGGACAGTATCAGGAGGACAGTACCAGGAGGACAGTATCAGGAGGACAGTATCAGGAGGACAGTATCAGTCCACACAGACTCCACACCTGTCAAATACCTGCCAGGTCGGTTCACTGGTGACAGACTGTCTGATAACTAAAACCTTCAACTCACTGCTGCCAAGGAGCCCTCGAGCAAGACACCCAGGTCCAGATTACCAGAACAAGCAGGTCAGATGATGCAGTGTTGGTACTGATCCAGGACTGCAGCGTTTATCATCCTATCAGATTAGATTAACACGGTAGCTCATTATCTGATAACACCTGCAGTTCAGGTACAAACTGAATCCTGGAATAACGGGAAGCGTTTTTTCATGTCTGACACATTTCTACAACATATATGACATATAAAGATGTCTGTCCCTCAAACAGCCCTGACCCGTCCAGACCTGGTTTCTCCATGAATCAGACTTGTTTGATGCTCAGCTGGATTGAGATCTAAGAAAACCTGATCCATCGGACCAGAACACCTTCTTCCATCGCTCCGTGGTTCCAATGCTCGCATTGGGTCTTTGAGCAGTGGATGGGTCAGCATGGACACCCTGACTGGTCTGTGATGGACTGTGTGTTCTGACAGCTTTCTATCAGAACCAGCTCGTCTGTGACCCTCTCTCCGGTCCTTGGACCACTGCAGACTGGGAACACCTCACACAGGCTGGAGATGTTCTGACCCGGTCATTGAGCCATCACAGTTTGGTTCTTGTCAAAGTTGCTGCAGTCTTGACGCCCGTCCATTTCTCTGCTTCTTGTATATGTGTGTTCACGTTAGCTGTTACCTTGCAACAGTTGAACATCATCATCAGTTTTTAATCTGCCTTTACAAAGATAATTAATGACAGTGTTTTAATTTAACTACATGTTGACTGTTTGTTTCATTACAGGGAGGTGTTTCTAATATTTTGGCCACACCTTTCAGCATGATGCAATACAACAGCTCCACCCACTACGAGCTCATTAATAATTAATGAAGTAGATTACGACCTTTGTGACACATTAGACCTAATGAAGAGGCCGGTCCAGAATGTGTTCTGTGGTCAGGTTTAAGTAAACTTTGGTTCAGGTTATGTCCGAGGTTAGATAATCATGATGATGAATATTAATAATGCTGTGGTCACGTTACATGAACATCTCCTCATTCTGCTCATAGAAAACATCAGTCAGTGTTTCCTTCTAAAATAATTAGTTGTATATAAAATTCCCTGAATGAAGATGAATGAGGCGTCATGTAAAATGTTCCGATGCATGGAAACATGTTTGGTGTTGGTGTTGGTGCTTCCTGCGTGATGAGTCCTTCACACAGATGTTGAAGTTTCAGGCAGCAGATCAGATGACAGCAGCTGAAACCAGATCCAGCTCAGCTATTATCCGAGGTGTTTGTCCAACAGCTCGTCTGCCAAATGAGAAGCTTGTTTGTTTCCATGAAAGTCTGCAGACTCACCAACGCGCCTCATGTTAAATACAGGTCAGGATAAAGTTCTTATATTAGAAGACTGGAAGTGGGTGGAAACTGAGTGTAGCTCCATCAAAAGAGGAAACAGCCACCTTCACCCACAACTCTGCCTTCAAACCAGCAACCTGACTTAAGCAGTATTACATGAGAGGGTGTGCTGTTGACACGACAGTCATCATCACTAAAGTCTCCATGGAGATACACAGGGTGTGACTGTTAAATCAAATCAATCTGTCCTTAGACCCTCTGTCCTTAGACCCTCTGTCCTTACACCCTCTGTCCTTAGACCCTCTGTCCTTACACCCTCTGTCCTTAGACCCTCTGTCCTTAGACCCTCTGTCCTTAGACCCTCGGTTCGAGTGAGGAAAAACTTGCCCACAAAAAACTTTTAACAGGAAAAAAGGTGGAAGAAACCTCAGGAAGAGAGAGAGAGAGAGAGAGAGAGAGAGAGAGAGAGGGTTTTCAGTAAAGGGAGATGTGACTGCATCTTCAACCAATACCGTGCCTGACTAGGCATAACCCTGAGAGAGAGAGAGAGAGAGAGAGAGAGAGAGAGAGAGAGAGGGGAGTCCCCCGGCAGTATAGTCCTATAGCAGCATAACTAAGGGATGACCTGAGCCAGCCCTAACTATAAGCTCTATCAAAAAGGAAATTCTTAAGTTTACTCTTAAAACTGTTGACCGTGTCTGCCTCCAGAACCCAAAATGGTAGTTTGTTCCACAGAAGAGGAGCTTGATAGCTGAAAGTTCTGGCTCCCAATCTACTTTTGGAAACTATAGGAACCACAAGGAACCCAGCATTCTGAGAGCGCAGTGTTCTAGAGGGGTAGTAAGGTACTATGAGCTCTTTTAGATATGATGGTGCCTGACCATGAAGAGCTTTTTATGTAAGGAGAAGAATTTTAAATTCTATTCTAGATTTAACAGGTAGCCAATGCAAGGAAGCCAAAATGGGAGAGATGTGATCTCTGATCTTGGTTCCTGTCAGAACACGTGCAGCAGCATTCTGAATTAGCTGCAAAGTCCTCAGAGACTTATTGGAGCAGCCTGATAACAATGAGTTACAATAGTCCAGCCTAGAAGTAACAAATGCGTGGACTAGTTTTTCTGCATCCGCTTGAGATACAATGCGTCTGATTTTGGCAATGTTACGTAAATGGAAGAATGCAGTCCTCAAAATTTGTTTTATGTGGACATTAAAGGACAAATCCTGATCAAAAACAACTCCAAGATTCACTGGAAAACAATCAGTCCTCCAGAACCTTCCAGTCCATCAGTACCAGAACCTCACACCACAAGAACAGTCTTTACCCGACTGCAGCTGGACTCATGAAGGAGGCCCGGGACCCCCTCTGACATGGACCTCCAGCCCAGACCCAATACGTTACACTAACGTTACTTTAACGTAAGATCCTCTGAATGTCTTTCACACTGAAAATATTCTGCAGACCTTAAAACATTTATGTTCATTATTATTATTATTATTATTATTATTAATATTATTATTATTATTATTGCTGCTGTTGGGACAGGAAGTGTCCTCTGTGTTTATTTAGATGAGAATTTGTATAATATTTGTTATATAATAATTTTATGATTTCAGATCATTAAAAACATTCAGACTGTGTGTGTGACATCAGTGAATTAATAAATGATTAAAGATGTAATTTGTTGTTGTTGTTGCTGTTGTTGTTGCTGCTGTTGCTGTTGCTGATGGAGGCGCAGCTGCTGCCGGTTGTCATGGTGATAAGACACCGATAAGTCGGTCTGGACCTCCGGACCTGCCGTGAGGTTCTGCGGGATAAATGAGCTCTGAGCAGCTCCGGGGTGTGTGCGGGCCGGCGGGCGTGTCTGCGGGAAATCCGGTTTTTCCTGTCGGCTCCTCCTGGTTTAAACCGCAGCAGCTCCGAGCCTCGCTTCAGTCAGAGCAGCAGCAGCAGCAGCAGCAGCAGCAGCAGCAGCAGCAGCAGCAGCAGGATGGCCTCCAACACCGCCACCATGTCGAACCTCCCCCGGGGGATCGGGATATGTACGACCATCCCAGACATCCTCTACCTGCCAGAGCTGGTGAGATTCATATCATACGCCAGTTTGTGTGTGTGTGTGTGTGTGTGTGTGTGTGTGTGTGTGTGTGTGTGTGTGTGTGTGTGTGTGTGTGTGGTTAAAGATAAAAACAAACAAAAAAAGTTGTTTTAAAAGTTTTATTTCACTTTTTTCAAAGACAAATGATTCAAGATGAAACTGAGAACAAGTGGAGTCACTTCAATAAATAAATCTCACAGAGAAATGATGCAGGTTACTGAGCCGAGCCGAGCTGAGCCGAAGCTCAGGTTTAGTGATTTGGATGATGTGAGTGTTTCCATGGTTAGGTGACCTTTATTCTGAAAAACCTCTTTGAGAGTGAAGCAATATGTGACAAGTGACTCAGTGTGTGTGTGTGTGTGTGTGTGTGTGTGTGTTGTTGCCGTCTTGTTGAATTGGTGTATTTATTGTATTTTTTAATTATTATATATTTTTAATTCATTTTAACATTTTATGATTTATTTTTGCAAACTTCACTTCTGTGTCAGTTAACTGAATGAATGAAGACTGATCAGATTTATATGAAGTATAAATGTTGAAGACTGTACAAACACCTCATGATGACTGACATCTTTTTGAAATTGGTCTAACTAATCTTCACTGGTCTGAGTCTGATGCTGACGTTGACTGGCTTTGTTAGGAGGTCAGGGGTCAAAGGTCGCAGCAGCCAGACGTTAGACAGGACAGATATTATTCCTGGAGTGAAGCTGCGTGACGGACGACAGATCAGAAGGAAAACATGAGCTGATAAGAAAAGATAGAAACATTTCTATTGTCACACCCGGCAGTCTGAACGGAGGAGGAATGCTGCCGCTGTTTTCACACAAAGTCATGCATGAACACACACACGCACACACAGGTGGAGTCTGGTGGAGCTCCATGAATAATGCAGCCTGTCAATCATCAGAGGTGTAGAGTGAACGACGCCCTGCTCTGTACAGCTAACAGCTAACAAAGACTTAAACCCTGAAATAACAGAGGCTGCTCCACAGGTCAGATCAGCTTAATGAGCCCTCAAACAACAACCTAACTATAGTCCAAGGACTAAACTAACTAAACCAGGCACTGAAACATTCAGCTTTATTCATTGAAGTCAAACTTGATGTCTCATATTTTTCTCCTCCAGCACTGACACAGTCATGTTTTCAGTGTGTTCAGGTATTCTTCATGAGTTTGTCATTCCCTGTTAGACTGGACACCAGTGGTTCCAGAGGTTCTGTTCGGTCCGGCTGGGTTCACTGGAAGCTAGATGCTAACACTAGCTCATAGCGCTAGCTGACAGTTAGTCTGTCGTCCGTTAGTCTGTCATCAGTTGGTCTGTCGTCTGTTAGTCTGTCGTCTGTTAGTCTGTCGTCTATTAGTCTGTCGTCTGTTAGTCTGTCATCTGTTAGTCTGTCGTCAGTTGGTCTGTCATCTGTTAGTCTGTCGTCCGTTGGTCTGTCGTCCGTTGGTCTGTCGTCCGTTAGTCTGTCGTCAGTTAGTCTGTCGTCCGTTGGTCTGTCGTCCGTTAGTCTGTCATCAGTTGGTCTGTCGTCCGTTGGTCTGTCGTCCGTTAGTCTGTCGTCAGTTAGTCTGTCGTCAGTTGGTCTGTCGTCCGTTAGTCTGTCATCAGTTGGTCTGTCGTCTGTTAGTCTGTCGTCTGTTAGTCTGTCGTCTATTAGTCTGTCGTCTGTTAGTCTGTCATCTGTTAGTCTGTCGTCAGTTGGTCTGTCATCTGTTAGTCTGTCGTCCGTTGGTCTGTCGTCCGTTGGTCTGTTAGTGTGTTAGTCTGTCGTCTGTTAGTCGTCGTCTATTAGTCTGTCGTCTGTTAGTCTGTCATCTGTTAGTCTGTCGTCAGTTGGTCTGTCATCTGTTAGTCTGTCGTCCGTTGGTCTGTCGTCCGTTGGTCTGTCGTCCGTTAGTCTGTCGTCAGTTAGTCTGTCGTCCGTTGGTCTGTCGTCCGTTAGTCTGTCATCAGTTGGTCTGTCGTCCGTTGGTCTGTCGTCCGTTAGTCTGTCGTCAGTTAGTCTGTCGTCAGTTGGTCTGTCGTCCGTTAGTCTGTCATCAGTTGGTCTGTCGTCTGTTAGTCTGTCGTCTGTTAGTCTGTCGTCTGTTAGTCTGTTCGTCTGTCATATATTACTCTGTCGTATGTTAGTCTGTTAGTGTGTTAGTCTGTCGTCTGTCGTCTGTTAGTCTCCCGCCTGTTAGTCTGTCATCTGTTACTCTGTCGTCTGTTAGTCTGTTAGTCTGTCGTCTGTTAGTCTGTCGTCAGTTGGTCTGTCGTCTATTAGTCTGTCGTCTGTTGGTCTGTCGTCCGTTAGTCTGTCGTCAGTTGGTCTGTCGTCAGTTGGTCTGTCGTCTATTAGTCTGTCGTCTGTTGGTCTGTCGTCCGTTAGTCTGTCGTCAGTTGGTCTGTCGTCAGTTAGTCTGTCGTCCGTTAGTCTGTCATCAGTTGGTCTGTCGTCTGTTAGTCTGTCGTCTGTTAGTCTGTCGTCTGTTAGTCTGTTCGTCTGTCATATATTACTCTGTCGTATGTTAGTCTGTTAGTGTGTTAGTCTGTCGTCTGTCGTCTGTTAGTCTGTTGTCTGTTAGTCTGTTAGTCTGTCGTCTGTTAGTCTGTCGTCAGTTGGTCTGTCGTCTATTAGTCTGTCGTCTGTTGGTCTGTCGTCCGTTAGTCTGTCGTCAGTTGGTCTGTCGTCAGTTAGTCTGTCGTCCGTTAGTCTGTCATCAGTTGGTCTGTCGTCTGTTACTCTGTCGTATGTTAGTCTGTTAGTGTGTTAGTCTGTCGTCTGTCGTCTGTTAGTCTCCCGCCTGTTAGTCTGTCATCTGTTACTCTGTCGTCTGTTAGTCTGTTAGTCTGTCATCTGTTAGTCTGTCGTCAGTTGGTCTGTCGTCTATTAGTCTGTCGTCTGTTGGTCTGTCGTCCGTTAGTCTGTCGTCAGTTGGTCTGTCGTCAGTTAGTCTGTCGTCTGTTAGTCTGTCGTCTGTCATCAGTTAGTCTGTCGTCCGTTAGTCTGTCGTCAGTTGGTCTGTCGTCTGTTGGTCTGTCGTCTGTTGGTCTGTCGTCCGTTAGTCTGTCGTCTGTTGGTCTGTCGTCCGTTAGTCTGTTAGTCTGTCGTCTGTCGTCCGTTAGTCTGTCGTCAGTTGGTCTGTCGTCTGTTGGTCTGTCGTCCGTTAGTCTGTCGTCTGTTAGTCTGTCGTCCGTTAGTCTGTCGTCTATTAGTCTGTCGTCAGTTGGTCTGTTGTCTGTTACTCTGTCGTATGTTAGTCTGTTAGTGTGTTAGTCTGTCGTCTGTCGTCTGTTAGTCTCCCGCCTGTTAGTCTGTCATCTGTTACTCTGTCGTCTGTTAGTCTGTTAGTCTGTCGTCTGTTAGTCTGTCGTCAGTTGGTCTGTCGTCTATTAGTCTGTCGTCTGTTGGTCTGTCGTCCGTTAGTCTGTCGTCAGTTGGTCTGTCGTCAGTTAGTCTGTCGTCCGTTAGTCTGTCATCAGTTGGTCTGTCGTCTGTTACTCTGTCGTATGTTAGTCTGTTAGTGTGTTAGTCTGTCGTCTGTCGTCTGTTAGTCTCCCGCCTGTTAGTCTGTCATCTGTTACTCTGTCGTCTGTTAGTCTGTTAGTCTTTCGTCTGTTAGTCTGTCGTCAGTTGGTCTGTCGTCTATTAGTCTGTCGTCTGTTGGTCTGTCGTCCGTTAGTCTGTCGTCAGTTGGTCTGTCGTCAGTTAGTCTGTCGTCTGTTAGTCTGTCGTCTGTCATCAGTTAGTCTGTCGTCCGTTAGTCTGTCGTCAGTTGGTCTGTCGTCTGTTGGTCTGTCGTCTGTTGGTCTGTCGTCCGTTAGTCTGTCGTCTGTTGGTCTGTCGTCCGTTAGTCTGTTAGTCTGTTGTCTGTCGTCCGTTAGTCTGTCGTCAGTTGGTCTGTCGTCTGTTGGTCTGTCGTCCGTTAGTCTGTTGTCTGTTAGTCTGTCGTCCGTTAGTCTGTCGTCAGTTGGTCTGTCGTCTGTTGGTTTGTCGTCCGTTAGTCTGTCGTCTGTTAGTCTGTCGTCTGTTAGTCTGTTAGTCTGTTAGTCTGTCGTCTGTTAGTCTGTTAGTCTGTTAGTCTGTCATCTGTTAGTCTGTTAGTCTGTCGTCTGTTAGTCTGTTTGTCTGTCATCTGTTAGTCTGTTAGTCTGTCGTCTGTTAGTCTGTTAGTCTGTTAGTCTGTTAGTCTGTGGTCTGTTAGTCTGTTAGTCTGTTAGTCTGTCATCTGTTAGTCTGTTAGTCTGTTAGTCTGTTAGTCTGTCGTCTGTTAGTCTGCCGTCTGTTAGTCTCTTAGTCTGTTAGTCTGCCGTCTGTTAGTCTCTTAGTCTGTCGTCTGTTAGTCTGCCGTCTGTTAGTCTGTCGTCTGTTAGTCTGTTAGTCTGTCATCTGTTAGTCTGTGGTCTGTTAGTCTGCCGTCTGTTAGTCTGTTAGTCTGTCGTCTGTTAGTCTGTCGTCTGTTAGTCTGCTGTCTGTTAGTCTGTTAGTCTGCCGTCTGTTAGTCTGTTAGTCTGTCATCTGTTAGTCTGTCGTCTGTTAGTCTGCCGTCTGTTAGTCTGTTAGTCTGCTGTCTGTTAGTCTGTTAGTCTGCCGTCTGTTAGTCTGTTAGTCTGTCATCTGTTTGTCTGTCGTCTGTTAGTCTGCCGTCTGTTAGTCTGTTAGTCTGTCATCTGTTAGTCTGTTAGTCTGTCGTCTGTTAGTCTGCCGTCTGTTAGTCTGTTAGTCTGTCATCTGTTAGTCTGTCGTCTGTTAGTCTCTTAGTCTGTCGTCTGTTAGTCTGCCGTCTGTTAGTCTGTTAGTCTGTCGTCTGTTAGTCTGTCGTCTGTTAGTCTGCCGTCTGTTAGTCTGCCGTCTGTTAGTCTGTTAGTCTGTTAGTCTGTCATCTGTTAGTCTGTTAGTCTGTCGTCTGTTAGTCTGCCGTCTGTTAGTCTCTTAGTCTGTCGTCTGTTAGTCTGCGTCTGTTAGTCTGTTAGTCTGTCGTCTGTTAGTCTGTCGTCTGTTAGTCTGTTAGTCTGTCGTCTGTTAGTCTGTCGTCTGTTAGTCTGCCGTCTGTTAGTCTGTTAGTCTGTCGTCTGTTAGTCTGTCGTCTGTTAGTCTGCCGTCTGTTAGTCTGCCGTCTGTTAGTCTGTTAGTCTGTCGTCTGTTAGTCTGCCGTCTGTTAGTCTGCCGTCTGTTAGTCTGTTAGTCTGTTAGTCTGTCATCTGTTAGTCTGTTAGTCTGTCGTCTGTTAGTCTGCCGTCTGTTAGTCTCTTAGTCTGTCGTCTGTTAGTCTGCCGTCTGTTAGTCTGTTAGTCTGTCGTCTGTTAGTCTGTTAGTCTGTCGTCTGTTAGTCTGCCGTCTGTTAGTCTGTTAGTCTGCCGTCTGTTAGTCTGTTAGTCTGTCGTCTGTTAGTCTGTCGTCTGTTAGTCTGCCGTCTGTTAGTCTGTTAGTCTGTCGTCTGTTAGTCTGCCGTCTGCTAGTCTGTCCTCAGTTAGGTCAGTTAGAGGTTTGAAGTAGAACGTGAAGATGTCATCCGTAAGCTGTCATCAAACATTTGGATGGATACATTGAGATTCATCAATAATGAAAACAAAGCGTTGGAGGTGATGATC
Organism: Argyrosomus regius; assembly: GCA_946959425.1. NCBI lineage: Eukaryota > Metazoa > Chordata > Actinopteri > Sciaenidae > Argyrosomus > Argyrosomus regius. Next base: position 3,242,976 of record OX336883.1, read on the forward strand.
AGCTGTGTTTCCTGTCTTGTGTTCCTGCAGATCTTCGGTGGTCTGGTGTGGATCCTGGTGGCGTGCACTCTGGTGGTGCCGGCGAACCCTCAGGGCTGGGTCATGTTCGTCTCCGTCTTCTGCTTCATCATGACTTTCATCTGGATGGTGGTGTTCGCCTGCGGGGGGCATTACAACAAAAGCAGCTGGGCTGCAGCAGTAAGTCATCTTTACTCCACAATCTGGACCACTGCAGCTTTTAGTCCTGAACCCGTCATCATTGTCCAGATCCTTTAACACTGTTTCACTTCATTTCTATAGCAGCAACGTGAGTTTGGACACAAAAGCACCATTCACATATGATGTGTTCAGTCTAGAGCTGCTCAGTGTAAAGTAATTATTCATATATAATATGATACAAAGAAGCAAACATAAAGAACAACATACTAACGTTAGGTCAGATACGTAATGTAACTGTTTCACAATGTTAACGTTTCACAACGTCTCTGTGAGGCCTCCACAGACTGTCTAAAATCTGGACGTAGTCTCTGTGACGTCCCCACAGACTGTCTAAAACTTGGACGTAGTCTCCGTGACGTCCCCACAGACTGTCTAAAATCTGGACGTAGTCTCTATGACGTCCCCACAGACTGTCTAAAATCTGGACGTAGTCTCTATGACGTCCCCACAGACTGTCTAAAACCTGGACTTAGTCTCCGTGACGTCCCCACAGACTGTCTAAAATCTGGACGTAGTCTCTATGAAGTCCCCGCAGACTGTCTAAAATCTGGACGTAGTCTCTGTGACGTCCCCGCAGACTGTCTAAAATCTGGACGTAGTCTCTGTGACGTCCCCGCAGACTGTCTAAAATCTGGACGTAGTCTCCGTGACGTCCCCACAGACTGTCTAAAATCTGGACGTAGTCTCTATGACGTCCCCACAGACTGAACTGTGTTTGTGTCATGCTCACTAAACTCAGACTTCATGCTTGTCTTCCTCTTCCTTGTCTGTCAGGACTTTGTGTATCACGGCATCGCTGCCTTCTTCTACCTTAGTGCTTCGGTGGCTTTGGCCAAAGTGACCCTGGAGATGAAAGATGGGACCAACTTCCAGAACTACCAGCTGGACATCTCTGCAGTGGTGAGTTTGGCTTCATGTTTCATGTGTTAGTGATTGACAATGATTATCTCGTCCAAACCAATAAAACCAAAGCACACAGACCTGAACCTGCAGGACCTAAATGTGTCCAGAAAAACTGAATATTAAATGTTTCATAAAGTCAGAACATCCTGACATCTTCAAACTGACTTCAGTGATCATCAAGTCCTTTGATGAAAATTCATCAGCTGATGGTTGTGTGAAATCTAAAATCACACCTCTTAATAGTCGGAGGGCTCGTTGGCTGAAGAACCATGAATTTATGACGAGCTCGTGTTCTCTGACCACAGGTCGACTTCCTCTTCCTGTCTGTGACTGAAGTCAAGAAACGAACGACGACATGTTCTTCAACAGAATCATCTGATTTCAAATAAGACCAGAGATTATGCTACAATTACCAAATGAAATAAAACATATAATCTGATATAATATTCATATATAAACATTTTTTACTTGCCACCTACACGGAGTCTGACTAATACCTGGAAAACAATCAGTCATAGCTGTAGACTCTCGTATGTAATGAACCCAGTTTACTCCTCCAGCAAGTAGTCTGACCCTCAGTAAATTTACATGTTACATATTTTCATTTGCAGATGGTGGAGTAATATTTTTAGTGATGAGTCAGGTGTGATGTCATGCTGATTTGAGCATGTTCAAAAAGTCTAGTTGACCAATCAGATTGCTCGGTCGGAACGACTTGTTGTATAAGTGTAAATGGACAACCAAGCTGTGATTTGATGCATTATGTCATTAATGACAAATTAAAGTTATTTGTCATTTTTGTCCAGAAAACGACTTCATTATTTATACAGTATTGTTTGTTTCTGCTTCCTTAAATGACAAACAGATGACAATAATTATCTGTAATTAAATATGTAGCTCATTAAATAAATGTTCTTGACCATACAAATATCTGAGCTTCTCACAAGCACCTGAACACACCGCACAGGAAATATAATTAGAATCGAATTATAATTGTTAATTAAATAAGATTTCTGTGGATTCTCCCGTCGACTGTCATTCAGGTTCACTGATGTCCTCTTTGTTGTCGTCAGGTTTTCTCATACGTGGCGACTCTCCTCTACTTCGTCCACACCATCCTGTCTGCCATCCGATGGAAATCTTTCTAGAGGTTTCTGAACTGAGTTTGATCCTTAAAGCGGTGACACGCTGACATGAAGGGAGGACCGACTGCTGGAAGACAGAGCTGTGAAAAAACATCTGGATCATCACAGCTGTCTGAAGCAGGATTCGGCCGACCCGGATGGTTCGTGTCACAGAGCTGGTCTGTTAATATCCACAGACACTCTGAAGCTCTGTGTTCAGATACTGCAGAGCCTCTTATTAAGATCAACTTCCACGAGCCATGAAAGAAATTCAAAATCATGATTTTTCATTTACTTCTGAACTTTTTCTGAGGGTTTCTATTATTTTGTCCACACACACATGTCGTAGTCTGCTGGTCTGGAGGTTCTGGTCTGTTCTGGTCTAGTTTGTTTTTCCTTTAATGAAGTGCTTGAATTGTTTTGTTCTCAGCTGATTCATGAAAGTGTCTGATGTGGCTTTTATATTTTTATAAGTTTCCAAACAAAAGATTCCTTGTTGATCAGAACAGGATGTAAATTATGATTTTTGTTTTTATAACTGACTGCTTCATTTTTGTAACATTTTGAGATTAATGAATTCATCAATTTAATAAAAGTGTTTGTTTTGAAACATTTAAAACTGGTTTACTTTATTAAACGAGTCAAATAAACTCTAAAATACTAATTACTTTTATTAAAATACTAACATGTAAGGTGTCATACAGGAAGTGGAATTTGTAGTAAGTTCTGCACTGTTGTTGTCGTTATGTGTATGTGGTCATGTTTTCAGTGTTTTCAGGTGTTCTTCATGGTATTTTAGAGTTTGTCATTTCCTGATAAACTATAAAAAGTTATTAATTAATAGTTAATTAATAATATAATTAATAATAATTTTCTATCCAATGAAACGCTTCCCTCCGTGTAGTCGTTTGTTTCTTGTTCATTTATTAAAAGGACATTTAATGACCTCCACCATGTTTTTTAAATTTTGAACTTGATTAAATGAAACAAATTGACGCTGTTGTTGCATCGTATCCAAGTATTCAGTTTGGTGTATTTTAAAGTGGAGTCCAACCAGCAGATGAACAAGAGGAACATGAAACCAGGTTTAATGGAGTATGGCAGGGAGTAAATACACACACACACACATACACACACACACACACACACACAGTGTAAAGCTGATTGGACAGTGTGGCAGGTCAGTGAACTGTAGCCGTCATGTATAATTGATGAGGGAAGGCAGCAGGTAATAATAATGAAGAAGCCAGAAGCTGAGAGGCTGCAACTCATCAGAGAACTTCATCTGTTTTTACATCTGCACTCGGTCCACCGTCATCCGGGTTCTGCTCAAGGTTTCTGCCTCTTAAAGTTTTCATGCTCATGGTGGAACTGCTGAGTCTCTGTAAATAATTTGATCTAGACCTGGTGGTACTCTCTGTGGTACTTGTGTTGTAGCTCAAAGAGGCTACATACCTACATCAAACATCAATGTGGTCATACACCTGTGAATGTGGTCCACATGTGACACATGTTAATGTACAGGTGTAAACAGGAAATGAGGACTGCTGTCAGTGAAACTGCTGAGCTCAGCTGATCTTTATATTTTATATGAGGACTCTGTCACATGTTGTCATGACTCTACAGACTGTTCTTCAGCTGTTTCCCTTCCTCTTCTTCTTTGTGAGGCTTCCATCTTCCTGCAGCTTGACGTTAACACTCACCACCGTCAGCCAGGAAATCTCTAATAATTTGCTAACATATTGAAAGCATTGAAACAACGTTTCTGTGACGTTTTGAAGGAGTTAGTCAGTTTTGAGTAGTAGGATCCTCATTTAGTAACAGGATGAGTGAACTGTGTCAGATATTTTCAGTAACTGAAGATGACGCATTCCAATCTCGACCAATGAAATGACACGGTATTGACTTCCTGTCTGTTGAGCGCTGTTGTCGTGATCGTCGTGTAGATGATGGAAGCAGATCGGGTCAGAAGGTTCTTTAAGTTCTAGTTCAGTTGTTATCGATCATCTTTGGTGAAGCAGACCGACAGAGAGAAGAGATGTCTGAGCTGCTGGGACAGAGACAGATCTCCAACAAGGTTCATTTTCTCCTGTTTTCTCTGAAAAATGTCATTTTAGTGTCAGAATGTTCAGAAGATTTGTGTCTTATGAAAAATGAGTCCAATATTTCCTTCAGTGACTCTGCGGAGAGAGAAAGAATGGCTCATAATCTGAGCTCACGTTCACTTCACTCCCATTCCAGTTGTTGAGAAGATTTTCTGCATCTGTTGTTGGTATTTGTCTCCAGATGCTTTATTAGAAAACAATGACAAAAGACCAAAAGACAAAAAGAAAGAAAAGTTCAGACAGGAATATTGTCAGATTTATGTTTATTTACTCATTTATATTTTTATATATCTTTATTATATTCTTATCTTGATGTCATTATGTTAGAAGGCGGGTTTCTATTGACCTGTTTATGATGTTTACCTTTTAAAATGGGGTACACAGGAAAACCATGAAACCACATGACCTTATTAGGATCTAGCTGCAGGTTTCCTGTGCAGGTGTTCAGCATGAGGTGAAGATCACGTGTTCACGTGAACTCACAGCAGAGGTTCATGTGGGTTGTCCTGATCACAGAGAGAAAACAAGAGCTTACATCTCTGTGACAGCATGACACACAAACACAGAGAAAAGGACTATTGCTCCATCTAGTGGTTGTCTTATTGTTGGCTGTTATTTCAATAAAATGGCCACAATCTCTGCAAGATAGAAGTGAACCTTTAAACCTGTCAGGTTTGAAAATGAAGACTTAAAAACTTTCAATGACGTAACAGTCAGATGTTTGCTGCAGATCACTTCAAGTAACATTGATTGTTAATAACTCTACTACAGACATCACAAACGTCACATACTCAGCTCATTATTTCAGTTTTAACCCAATACATCCAGTTAAAACTTGGTGGAGTCATGGTGGAGTCGTAGTGGTGGAGTCGTAGTGGTGGAGTCTTGGTGGAGTCGTAATGGTGGAGTCGTGGTGGAGTCTTGGTGAAGTCGTGGTAGAGTCGTGGTGGAGTCTTGGTGGAGTCGTGGTGGAGTCTTGGTGGAGTCTGAGCTGTCATTAGTGGAGTCAGAGATGAAGTGTGTTGGTGGTTGTTGAAGTGTTCCTCAGCCCATGCAGTGATGTCCACGACAGAATCCTGTCTGTGTTTGATGCTCTGCTGTCTGCAGGGCCTGAAGATCAACGACACACATGATTGGTTCTTGGCCACCGAGTTGTAGATTTTCTGTAAACTGCAGAAAATCAATATGTGTGTGTTTTTAAGTGTGATGAAGTTCATGAGCTCTTGGTTGATTCCAGTGACTGAGGAGACATTTATACTCAATAGACAGAAAGGGAACTCAGTCTCTCGCCTGCTAACGTCGTTCTGATCTCAGACCATCATGTTGGTGTCTTGTAATCCCATGTGGGATGGGCCAGATGTTTGCCATGACAGATACTTGTCATGGTTTGGGGTTTTGGTTTAGTTTAGTCTGTTTTATTTTGATAGTTTAAGTTTAATTTGTCAGGTCGCTGCAGAGACACAAAGTTATTTTTGATTGGCAGGTGTGTGTCACAAACCTCATCCAATCAGAAGTCTCAATCTGTTTTCATTGATTTGATTTGAGTTGAACACTCGACACCGTCTCTGTCAGTCACTGGAGCCAGGAAATCCTATTCACTAGCACGGACCACACCATCAACAAGATATGTTAAAATGATTTATTGACAAAATGAATGATTGAGAGTGAAGTAGGATCTCGTGTAGTTCTTGTCCTGAAGCTGCGGTGTGGGGAAGCTTCGATAGGGACTCTGCCGTAGCACCCGGGCATGACGGACCCCCAAAACGCTTCCAGTTACTTAATTCAGTGATGATCAGGGATGCTATGTGGAGAGCCAAAGTGACTGCTCAGGTTCTGAAGGAGTGACTGGAGTAGTAGACAGGAGAATGCTGGACAAGGAGATTACATGCATGCGAGTAGCGATTGTCCGGACTTGGAAGGAGTGGGCGTAGGTTAGACTTTGAAGAGAAGACGAATGTAAACTGACCGGATTAACGGTTTGGTTTGATGACACTTGAACTACTATGGAGTCATCTGGCAATTAAGATAGGTAAGAAATGCAGGTCTAACAAAGTGGGTCGACGTGAAGGGTAGAAACTCAAGGACAGAACTCAAATGACTTAGGAACCAAATAATTATGACCGTGTTCGAGCGACTTGGGAGTGTATCGCCCGGATGACTTGGACATATAGTGAGTCTGCGGCAACGATTTCGAGCCGCTCTTGAATAAAGATGCTCTCTAGGAAGTGAAGTTAACAGAGAGTTAACTAGATAGTTAACTAGACTGTGTGCGTGACGGCCATGGTTAGAGACCAAATGATGGAAGGGTTATGTTGTACTGAAAACAGCAGCTGTTGATGATGACTAGGAGTATGGGTAAGGTTTTATAGTTCGGACCTTAGAAGAGAATGAATGAGAAACAGTAAGAACCACAGTGATGGAATGATCAGGACATAATATGTGCCGATTGTATTAGTGTGTAACAGAGTGCCATATTAGGCAGGGATGGACGACACGGGCGGACGGCGTGGACAGGCGCTGTAGCGACTTGTCGATTAGTGTATGAGGACAGACTTGCTAAAGTGTTTATGGCGGAATAGCCAGAATACGTAATAGCTGTGGCTATTGGGGTAGATTTCGAAAATCTGAGAAAGCATCTTGGCTTTTGCTCGCGAATTGTTTGGAACCCCCAAAATCGACAGACGGAGCAGCATCCCCATGGGTGGATGCTGTGTAAATAAGACATGTCGGGCACTAGCATCTTAGTGCCAGAAACAAGGTTAGAGGATCCTGCTATGGATGTTTGAAGCGAACGGCTGTGGGCACTGGCATCCCGGTGCCAGGAGCCCAAACTACCTGCTGTGGTTGTTTGGAGTGGACGGCAGAGGGCGCTGACATCCCGGGGACAGGAGCCCAGGTTACCTACTATGGTTGGACGGTGGATTAACATTTACATTTAGTAGAGAGGGACACCCCTGTTCTGGTAGGAACTGGTAGGACGTTCCGCCAACATGGAACAGCAGACGAGAAGTTTGGATTACCTTGAATGAACAGGTGGGCTGATGAACGGCTGGTTACCTGCTATGGTCGAACGGCTGGTGAGCGGCTGTGGGCCCTGGTGTCCCGGTGCCAGGAGCCTGGGTTAAGTTAGTATGAAGAAACCTGTGCACTTCCAACTACTGTTTGGGTAGGTTTCTTTGGCACGGGCACGGTACTAAAATGAAATGTGGAGATAAGTCTGCCAAGTGAGGTGACAGTATGATCACGTTTTTGAAGGTGACTGGGTAAATTGCATATAACAAGTCAACAATGACTTAACTTTACAGAGCAAAGCACTGTCTTCCTCTATTTATGTGTGTGTGTGCGTGAGTGCGTGCGTGCGCACGTACGTGGGGGGCTTGCTGTCAGCCTCTTGATGGAAAGTCTTACAGCCCTTAAACAGCGGAGGAATGCGTGGTGACGTCACCCATGCACGTGCACGTGAGTGCATGTGTACATGCGTGAGGGCTTGTTCGGATATACAGTAGGTGCGTGGTGACGTCATATGCATGCGTCCAGACATACGTGAGGGGCTTGTGGCCAACCTCTTGGTAGAAAGTGATTTGGGGGAATGCGTGAATTGGCAGAGGGAATGCCGAAAAACATTTGATTGTATTGTTGACCCTGTGTTACTTGCACATGACGAATAAACCTGAAACTTGAATGATCCTTGAACAGCGGAGGAATATGTGATAACGTCACGCATGAGTGCGTTCGTATCTGTGTACGTGAGGGGTGAGAGGTCAAATCAAATTCAAATCAAATTTTATTTGTATAGCCCAAAGTCGCAAAATACATTTAGCCTCCGAGGGCTTCACAATCTGTACAGGGAGTGACACCCTCTGTGATGACCTTTGACAGCGAACGCGCGACGATGTCACCCGGAACGTGAAATGTTGACGGAACTTAGACCATGACACACTGAGCGTCAAGTTTTGATTTGTCCCTTATGTTAAAATATTTCTACAACAAGTGGCTTGTGAAGAATAGGATAGGTTAGACATGATGAAGGCTGGACGTCGGAGGACCTCACAGGAGCGTGGTGCCGCTGCTACCGGCTGACGTTGTGTAGCTGAGCCGGTGTAGTTGGGACGATGGCGACGGGCCTGAGTTGTCTCCGGAGACGGTGAGTTGGAGAACTGAAATGATGGACTATCGTTGGATGTCTCGTCTCTCGTTCTGAAGATGGAGGTGAGCTGGGAGGCACGATGAATTCAACAGGTCAAACCAGGCGGGAAACGGACCGTGAAAGAGACTGAGTGGAGCCTCGCTGGATTGACTCGCTTCTTAAACGGCTTTTGGATTACGGGAAGAGGGGCCTCATGCACGGAGGCCGCGGAGAAGTTTTCAGCTTCTGTTGCTGGATCTGCTGGCGTGTTTTGATGGAAACTTTGGATGCGGTCGTCCTGATTTCGTCCGAATAATTTATCCTCCGATGGAAAGTGAGGCGAAGTTCATATTCAGGATGAGGTGAGTGAATGAATGAAAGTTACTCGTAGACGGGTGGTAGGACGCTTTCCTGAGTGTGCTCGAGGTGGTGTGGCGTGTTTCCGAGACGCATGCGGAATACGTGAGCGAAGGGAACCAGAGGGTTAGGAGGGTATTTATAGGACTGTCGGAAGTGGCGCGGTTGAGGTGTGGTCCGGCTCCTGAAATTACGCTTTAAGCTCCAAATATGGACAAAGAGGGCGTGGCCTGTGTGGAGCTGAGGTGTGATTGGCTGGGACAGTTTGTGTTGTTCTGGTAGAACAGGACTATCACTCCAAGATAAGATACCAGATAACTTCAGTTGGCTGACTTCACTGTGTTTCAGTCTGTGTGTTCAGGAGTTACCTGTAACTCCTCCTACTACTAAAAATAACAGCAGTGTCTTTATTTCAACAGAAAAGCTGACAGGACTTTAACATTCACAGTTTGTACTGAGTGGTGCTTTGACTCAAAGATGGCTCTCTTTAATTGAAAGAAGTGTAAGTGGTGTGCCACATAGAGGCGCAGGAGGAGCTCTAACAGGCCAGACTCCAACACAGCTCCTGTGTCAGCCAATCACAACTCCTGTTGCTGCTCTGACACATTGTGTCATACTTTTCCTTCAGGTTGACGATACTGCCTGATTTTAGCCACGATGACGTCAGAGGACCTTTTGAACACTCTGGAGGATTTGACAGACGATGAACTGAAGGACTTCAAATGGTATCTGAAGCAGCCTGACGTCCTGAATGGATACCAAACCATCAAAGTGTCCAAGCTGGAGAAGGCAGACAGACGGGACATCGTGGATCTGATGGTGAACACCTATAAACTTCATGGAGCTCTGAAGGTGACCAAGAAGGTTTTAGAGAAGATCAACAGGAACGATCTGGTCCAGAGTCTGTCAGAGACGAGCTCAGGACCAGAAGGTCAGTCACATTTCTTATTTTTATATTTTCAGGTATAAAGAGTGACACAATACTTAAAGGAACAGGGTGCATCAGAAATGCGTCAATACATTTCTAAAAAAAATAATAATAATAAAGAGTGATAACAATGTTTGTCAGGAGATTGTTTGTCATTTTGAGATGAGGTCTCCAGTTTATTTTTCTTATGAATACAATGTGCTTCTTTATCCCAGTGACGTGTAGGATGTGTTACATCTGACAGGAACACACCAGTGTTTCCCCTATATTCATTCAGTAGCGGCGCAGCGCCGCTGCTAGATTACGAGCGCCGCTGCTGAAATTTCACAAGATCATTAATATCAATGCGCCACTAATGATTTTTACTCTTTGCACCGTGTGAGCGCAACAACACACGCCATTATTCTGGACTTGTTTTGAGTCATTAACTAGCGCAGGAAATCATGTCGGACCCTCTTCTCATTCTTCAAAGGACATCTACGTAAAAGTTAACGTTCAAGTTTATACACGTTAGAGTAGTGAGTAGCGTAGGTAGAGTAACATTAGCGTAACGTAGAGTAGCAAAGCTCCTTATGGCAGTGTGCAACAAGTGAGCGAGCAGAGAAAGTGACGGTGACGTGGTAAAAGTGAACGGAGCAGCAACAGTACAGAGAGAGAGATTAGCAGGAAATGTAGTTTGTCAGTTAATAAATGCTACAGCCTCTCAAGCTAACGTTAATAGTACGTTTTTTAGCTGCTAAGTAGCGCTAGCTACATTAATTAGCTGCTTGTCATTACTACCTGTGTGAGTCCAGAGGAGCAGAGAGAGGAGTGAAGAGAGGAGTGAAGAGGAGCGAGGAAAGGAGCACAGAGAGGGTCAGGGAGTGATGCAGGGAGAGAAGCGAGGAAAGGAGCAGAGAGAGGAGCAGGGAGTGATGCAGGGAGAGAAGCGAGGAAAGGAGCAAAGAGAGGAGTGAAGAGAGGAGTGAGGAAAGATGCAAGGAGAGGTGCAAGGAGCAGGACCTAGAGACTTTTCCACACTGAATATAGTTAATCTTAATAGAATTCATTATTAATTGTTTTCTGGACTCACCCTCATGATTTGTATTTGTTGTATTTCTATAAGACTGACCTGAGAACAGACTACAGGGAGAGCATCTGGCCACTTGCATACGTGTGAGTATCAGTGGCTGCCCCAGTGCTGAGCTCTGAAACTATTCTCACTCGCATGAATACGGGTCGACGTCGTATCCTCATGGACACGGACATAGCAGCACCGCTGCTGAAAAAAATTCTAGGGGAAACACTGGACACTGTATGTTGTTCATTTGTTCAGTGTTTCACATATTGATCATATTGTAGTCTGATGGTAAAGGTACATTTCTTCATACAGTTTATTTCATTAACAGTTGTAGTCTGTCATTCATGAGATTCATCCTGTGCCAATGTCTTCCATATCTACATGGAGATAAAAAAACTCAAATATTCTTAACAGCAGTAAAAACAGCTAAGTTACTAATAAGTCGTGAAATAGAGAATATAACTCATAATGTCTCTCTCTCTCTCTCTCTCTCTCTCTCTCTCTCTCTCTCTCTCTCTCTCTCTCTCTCTCTCTCTCAGGGTCAGTGAATGTGGATGATGTTGGAGAGACTTCAGAGAACAGAGGACCTTCCTCCTCTCAGAGTGAAGGTAAAGCTGCTGTATTCTTTGGTTTGTATGGAAGCCCTGACAGACCAAATGTAGTTTCTAAGTTTGAAAAGATAAAGTGTCAGTTTGTTTTACTTTCTGTGTCAGATATTATGACTCTGTTGTCTCTTTAGTTCATTGATGCAGTAATAAGTCATTCATACGAAACATACAGTCACAAAGTTTAAATATTAAAAATGTGGAATCATTTATTTTTGGTATTAGTTTAAGGCTTCTGTGCAGTGATTAATAGGTCAAAGGTAACAAGGAAGTAACCTTCGAAGAAGTTTGTTTTGTGAGCACAAGAGTGATGTAATGCCGTGCTTTTGTCAGTGTAATAATGAGCAGTCTGTTCAGTAAAAGGTGAATCGTGACGTTTAGCTCATTTTCTTTTCATTTTCCAACTGCCAGGTAGTTCTGGTTTAAATAAGGTTGATTCATCAAATTGGTGACTGGGGATTGGTGGGTCAGGGCACATGCTACTCCAATTCTGGTCTTCCAGGTCTCCAAGAAGGGATGATGAAGGTGGCCATGCCTCCTTCAGCTGGGGCCTAGCAGGGGGCAGCAAGCAGACTTCTAGCTTTGCATCCAGAATCACACATTACAAGCAAAGTTATACACGCTGCAACAGATTGGACTGAACATGGATAATGGATGTGGTTGAATAGTCTATTTTGTTCAGGAAGGTGTTGTGGATTAATTGCTGAAATCAATGGTCAATGGTCAATGGTGAGGTCAGGAGGGAAGAAAGTGTTCAGGAGCCTCTGATGTCTTATGCTGTAGTATTTAATGACGCTTGGCCAAGGAGAATTAGAGACACTCTCAAAGTACATCAGAAGTGCCTGAGTCTATCTCACATTCTGCTGAACTCGTGCTGGTGGTCAGACTTTAAACCTCAAGATAACACCACAAATACTATACGCCCAGAATGAGACAAAGAGAATGTTTTTACCCATGTTAGTGTTACTGTCAGCATATTCTAGTCTGGAGACACTGTTGTCTGTTCATGTTAATGGAACGTCAACGGTTAGCTATCTATTATGTCTATGTAGGCAAAGAATGTTAACTGATGCTCATGAGAGAAGATGCATCTATAGACATGCAGTCTAAATGCAGTCTATGTTGTTTTTTCCATTCATGTCACAGATGGGATTGTTCAAGTACCAAAGCCACGACACATCTCATATTATCAACAGCAGCTACAATCAAACCTCAAGGATAAGTTTGAGTGTGTACAACAGGGGTGGTTACAGAAGAAGGATGAGGAATGTCTGGATGATATCTACACAGAGCTGTACATCACAGCCACATCAACACACAGCCACATCAACACACAGCATGAGGTCATACAGATCGAGGCGGTGGTGAAGTCAGCAGATACAGAGAAATCAATTAAACCCAGTGAGATGTTCAAACCTCCCTCTGGAAAAGAAAGACCCATAAGAACAGTGCTGACCACTGGAATCGCAGGAATTGGAAAAACTGTTCTTGTGAACAAAGTTGTGTTGGACTGGGCTGAAGGAAGAGCCAATCAAGATGTGCATCTCATATTCCTCTTCACCTTTCGCCAGCTGAACTTAAAGAAGGGACAAAAGTTGTCTTTGACAGAGCTCATTCATAAATGTATCACAGAGGCCAAAGTCATCCCAGAAGAAGCTCTTAATGAGATCTTTACAACTCTGCAGTCATCAGGAATCACCAACTATGACAGAAGTAAATTCAAAGTTCTGTTTGTTTTGGATGGACTGGATGAGAGCCGACTTCAACTGGACTGCTCTACCAATGAAAACCAGGCAGTTAAGATCAATGTTACAGAGTCGACCTCAGTGGATGAGCTGCTGACAAACCTCATCAATAGAAAACTGCTTCCTTGTGCTCGCCTCTGGATAACCACACGACCTGCAGCAGCCAATCAGATCCATTCTGATTTTGTTGACATCATGACAGAGGTCAGAGGGTTCACTGACCCACAGAAGGACGAGTACTTCAGGAAGAGATTCAGAGATGAAGAGCAGGCCAGCAGAATCATCTCCCACATCAAGACATCACGAAGCCTCCACATCATGTGCCACATCCCAGTCTTCTGCTGGATCACTGCTACAGTTCTGGAGGATCTGTTGAAGACCAGAGAGGGAGGAGAGCTGCCCAAGAGCCTGACTGAGATGTACACAGAATTCCTGGTGTTTCAGATTGATCGGACCAAAGACAGGAATAATCAAATACAGTGTATTCAGTACATCAAGTCATTATCAAAACTGGCTTTCCAGCAGCTGGAAAAGGGCAACCTGATCTTCTACGAGAAAGATCTAGAAGAGAGTGGCTTTGATGTCAGAGGAGCCTCAGTGTGTTCAGGAGTGTTCACAGAGATCTTTAAAGAAGAACGTGGGAAGAAGAAAGAAGATGACAAGATGTTTAGCTTCATCCATCTGAGTGTTCAGGAGTTTTTGGCAGCTTTACATGTAGAGAGGAAACTCATTAACAGACGCAAGAATGTGATGTCTGAGCCAGGGCAAACGTTTGGTGAACGTGTGCGAATGTTTTTCAGCAAAACATCGGTGACAGAGGTCCACAGGTTTGCTATTGACAAGGCCTTACAGAGTCCAAATGGACACCTGGACTTGTTCCTCCGCTTCCTCCTGGGTCTTTCACTGCAGACCAATCAGACCAATCTCCCTGAAGGCCTACTGAAAAAGAAAAGAAGCTCACAGACCAATCAGGAAACAGTCGAGTACATCAAGAAGAAGATCAGTGAGAATCTGTCTCCAGAGAGAATCATCAATCTGTTCCACTGTCTGAATGAACTGAATGATCTTTCTCTAGTGGAGGAGATCCAACAGTACCTGAGTTCAGGAAGTCTCTCCACAGATAAACTGACTCCTGCTCAGTGGTCAGCTCTGGTCTTCATCTTACTGTCATCAGACAAAGATCTGGACGTGTTTGACCTGAAGAAATACTCTGCTTCAGAGGAGGTTCTTCTGAGGATGCTGCCACTGGTCAAAGCCTCCAACAAAGCTCTGTAAGTGCACAGAAACCTGCAGATATGAACTGTATCACATATAATCATTTATATATCTATACATCTATCTATGTTAATAATTCCTTAACAAATTGATGTCTTCAACTGATAAGATCTAGTCAAATGATTGTTTAGTGGATAAATTGAACAGTCTTAAAATTGTTTCTTTGATTCAACCTCTACAGATTAATGTAGCCATGCAAGACAAAAAAAAATACATTGCAGTTCATTAGGATAGAATTAAGGATAAAATTAATTTCTGTAGATTGTTATAATTCTACATTTCATGATTTTTTTTTCAATTGCTGTTTTTTTAAGAAATATGATGTTTTTTTATATTGTCCATGGCAGAAACAGCAACAGTGTTTGTCTTCACTAACTCTCTTCAGGTTGAGTGGCTGTAATCTGTCAGAGAGAAGCTGTGAAGCTCTGTCATCAGTTCTCAGCTCCCAGTCCTCACGTCTGAGAGAGCTGGACCTGAGTAACAACGACCTGCAGGATTCAGGAGGGAAGCTGCTCTCTGCTGGACTGGAGAGTCCACACTGTACACTGGAGACTTTCAGGTCAGATCACACTTTGTGTAACACTGTTTCCCTGTTGTTAAAAAAAATAATTGATTGACATGTATTTCTGTGGTTTCTACTGTGAACTGATACTGAACATATCTGGGATGTTAAAGTAAAACATGAAGGTTAAAGTGTTTCATTTTGTTTTTAATCAGGTTAAATCAAACCAGGCTCACAGAGAAATGCTGTCAGGAGTTCTCATCAGTTCTCAGCTCCCAGTCCTCACGTCTGAGAGAGCTGGACCTGAGTAACAACGACCTGCAGGATTCAGGAGGGAAGCTGCTCTCTGCTGGACTGAAGAGTCGATACTGTACACTGGAGACTCTCAGGTCAGATCACACTGTGATGCATTTGTGTAACACTGTATTTCCCTTGTGGTGCAATGGTAACACTGTTGCCGGTTCCTATTGCCTATATGTTCAGAGTTTGCATGGTTTCTCTCCGGGTACTCTGGATTCCTCTCACCGTCCAATGACATACAGTTAATAGGTTAATTGGTGAGTCTAAATAGCCCATAGGTGTGAATGTGAGTGTCAATAGTTTGTCTCCATATCAGTCCCACTGACAGTATAAAGAATGGACAGTACATGAGTGAAGTCCCCACAGGTTTCTGAAGCGCTGTTTTGAAGCTTAAAATATGTGGCGTTGGCTGTCTTGCCTCTTCCGTCTCCTGGCTAATCTAACAACTGGCAAAGATGTGGATCATGGGTGGACCTGAGGTGGGCTGAATGAAGCCTGGATGCTCTAGTAAGTCATCTGTAATGGCACCCACCTGTCAATCAATGCGTCCACGCTCGTAATTCTGCATAACTTTAAGCCTTAATATAATTTGAACAGGTGAACTGTAAACAGGTTTATTTCTGTTGTGAAGTTGGATATTTTAACATGGGGACTAATGAAGACTGACTCACTTCTGTAGCCTCAAGCAGCCTCTTAAGGTATTACCGTTTTTAGCACTTCTGCATTGGCTTAATTTCCCAGCCACGAAAGTTGTTGCTTGGTCAGTCCTGTGATGAACTGGCGTCTTGTAGAGGGTGCACCCCACCTCTCACCCAATGCCAGCTTCCTGTGACCCTGATAAGAAGAAGCAGTTATAGGAGATGAATTCACTAGCAAGGAACACGCCATCAACAGGTAAGTTTGAAAGATTTATTTACAACAAATTAAATGAGGATGTGCTGTGGTCGTGGATCTTCGAATGCGCTGTGGGGAAGCTTCGAAAGGGAATCTGCCGTAGCTCCCAGGCACGATGGACCCCCTATGGCCCTATGGAGATTGGAATGAAAGTTAGAGTAAAGGAATAGAAGAGGTGGGGGGGAGGGGACGCAGAATGCGAGAGCGAAACGGAGGACATGGTTAGGCATGGACTTATGATGCTGTCGGTACAGGCGTGGTTAAGGTGTGTTCCAGCTCCTGAAATTCCACTTTAAGCTTCAATTCACAAGCAAGGAACACGCCATCAACAGGTAAGTTTGAAAGATTTATTTACAACAAATTAAATGAGGATGTGCTGTGGTCGTGGATCTTCGAATGCGTTGTGGGGAAGCTTCGAAAGGGAATCTGCCGTAGCTCCCGGGCACAACGGACCCCCAACACGTGTCTTCTAAAGAAGGATAGATTGAGTGGATCAAAGATCTTTGAGGTCGGAGTGGATGTATCTGGTAAGCTTGTGAGGACCAGCGACCTAATATTTGTATAAGATGTTCAGGAACGCCGTTACAAGAGTAATCGGATTTACACGAAGAATGTCAACTCCGAAAATGGAGGAACCGGTGTGGGGTGTGGATCGGCATCGGGGGCCAAGTGTCTGAAGTTTGTCTAATATTTGTTTGCGGAGCCTGGTAGGTACCGGGGAGGGACAGGAGATGCGTTAGGATTGTGGATGGGAGGATTGGCTGTTGCCAGAGTGAAGGTGGCGGATGGTTGCTGAGCTAAAGGGTATTGTGAAGGAAGCTGCTGGGCTGGAGGAAGAAGGCTGAAAGATGGCATAGCTGTGCCAAAGGATCCGGCCGATGGAAGATGCTGAGGGTATGGGGCTGGGGGCCCCAGCATCCCAGTAGTGAACGCCCCTGCTGCAGTAGGGAGCTGTGGCTGCTGCATGTGGGCTGTGGGTGATGCTGGCATCCCGGTGCCAAACGCCCCCGCTGCAGTCAGCTGCTGTAACTGCTGTGAGTGGGCAGCAGGTGGCGCTAGCATCCCGGTGCCAAACGTCCCCGCTGCAGTCAGCTGCTGTAATAGCTGCAAGGGGGAAGCAGGTGGCGCTGGCATCTCTAACTGTTGCTGGAACTGTTCCTGCAGCGTGCCGTCATGAGGATATTGAAAAGTTTTGCCTTGTTGTCGGCTCTGTGGAAGTAGATACCTTTATCCCTCAGTGTCTTCTGCAGGGATGCTACTGTCCAGTCGGAGATGATTGGCGTGGCTTGATGGCCGGGAGACCTGGCTGGAGTGTGGTGGCGTGTGGTGATGAGGCCGGGGTGGTGGGTGAAATGGCGTGGGATTGAGGTCCGTCTAGTAGGCAAAGGTGTCGGGAAAGGTTGACGGCGGCTGCTACTAATTATCCACATCAACCGACTCCTGCTGGTGTAGGTTGATGTGGATAATTGAGGGGACCGACCTGGTTCGGCCGGAACAGGTCGTCATCCAAAGGAGACAGCGAGATGCAGTCCATATTGGGACGGGTGAGTAGATTTGGCCATTTCGAGAAACGCTTTAACTTTTAGTTATGGCTTGCTAGCTCGAAGGTGCTGTCGGGTCTGGACCTGACGCAGAATGCGAGAGCAAAACAGAGGACATGGTTAGGCATGGACTTATGATGCTGTTGGTAGAGGCGTGGTTGAGGCGTGTTCCAGCTCCTGAAGTTCTGCTTTAAGCTTCAATGTATTTCCCTGTTGAAACAACAAACAAACATGTTTGCTGACAAAATCCATTTGACTGACATGTATTCCTTTGGTTTCTACTCTGTTGATATATATATGCCCGCTAAATCATGGGAAATTCCACAAATTCACTTGATAAATATACTGAACATATCGCGGCTGTGGCTTGGAGGTAGAGCGGGTCATCCACTAATCAGAAGATTGGTGGTTCGAACCCCGGCTCCTTCAGTCTGCATGTCGAAGTGTCCTTGGGCAAGATACTGAACCCCAAATTGCTCCCGAAGGCTGCGCCATCGGTGTGTGAATGTGTATGCATGGTTAGCTCCTAAAACTGATGAGCAGTTTGCACCTTGCATGGCAGCCAATGCCATCAGTGTATGAATATGGGTGAATGAGAGATGTCCTGTAAAAGCGCTTTGAGTGGTCGGAAGACTAGAAAGGCGTTATATAAGTACAGTCCATTTACCATTTACCATATCTGGCATGTTAAAGTAAAACATAAAGGTTAAAGTGTTTCATTTTGTTTTTAATCAGGTTAAATCAAACCAGGCTCACAGAGAAATGCTGTCAGGAGTTCTCATCAGTTCTCAGCTCCCAGTCCTCACGTCTGAGAGAGCTGGACCTGAGTAACAACGACCTGCAGGATTCAGGAGGGAAGCTGCTCTCTGCTGGACTGGAGAGTCCACACTGTACACTGGAGACTCTCAGGTCAGATCACACTGTGATGCTTTTGTGTAGCGCTGTATTTCTCTGTTGATAAGACAAACATACATTTTTACTGACAAAGTCCATTTGACAGACGCATTCATTTGGCTTCTGCTGTGTCATTGATGATCGTACATCTGCCCTTCGAATCATAAGATTCCACAAATTCACATGATAAATGTACTGAACTGATACTGAACATATCTGGCATGTTAAATTAAAACATAAAGGTTAAAGTGTTTCATTTTGTTTTTAATCAGGTTAAATCAAACCAGGCTCACAGAGAAATGCTGTCAGGAGTTCTCATCAGTTCTCAGCTCCCAGTCCTCACGTCTGAGAGAACTGGACCTGAGTAACAACGACCTGAAGGATTCAGGAGGGAAGCTGCTCTCTGCTGGACTGGAGAGTCCACACTGTACACTGGAGACTCTCAGGTCAGATCACACTGTGATGCATTTGAGTTCCACTTTGTTTCCCTGTTGTTAAAAAAACAAACAGTTGACTGACATGTATTCCTTTGGCTTCTATTGTGTCATTGATGATCATACATCTCCACTTTGAATTATGAGAATATTCCAGAAATTCCCTTGATAAACATACTGAACTGATACTGAACATATCTGGCATGTCAAAGTAAAACATAAAGGTTAAAGTGTTTCATTTTGTTTTTAATCAGGTTAAATCAAACCAGGCTCACAGAGAAATGCTGTCAGGAGTTCTCATCAGTTCTCAGCTCCCAGTCCTCACGTCTGAGAGAGCTGGACCTGAGTAACAACGACCTGAAGGATTCAGGAGGGAAGCTGCTCTCTGCTGGACTGGAGAGTCCACGCTGTACACTGGAGACTCTCAGGTCAGATCACTGTGATGTATTTGTGTAACACTGTATTTCAATCAAATAAAGGTAAACATTTGAAAGACATGTATTCCTTTGGCTACTGCTGTGTCATTGATGATCATATATCGGAATTTTGAATCATGAGAATATTCCACAAATTCACTTGATAAATATACTGAACTAAAGCTGAACATATCTGGCATGTTAAAGTAAAACATAAAGGTTAAAGTGTTTGATTTTGTTTTTAATCAGGTTAAATCAAACCAGACTCACAGAGAAATGCTGTCAGGAGTTCTCATCAGTTCTCAGCTCCCAGTCCTCATGTCTGAGAGAGCTGGACCTGAGTAACAACGACCTGCAGGATTCAGGAGGGAAGCTGCTCTCTGCTGGACTGAAGAGTCCACACTGTACACTGGAGACTCTCAGGTCAGATCACACTGTGATGCCTTTATGTATGATTTAGCAGCTGTTTAACAGATGACTTTTTAATTGCTGCTTGACATACGAGTTAATTATTACATAATACCTCCCGTACTATGTAGAATAGAATTTAAAATCCTGCAGCACAGATTTTCTCTGAACTTCTGGGAATAAAGGGTTTTATATGGATTTATATTTATTCATATAAACAAAAAATCAAATTACTAATTACTTAATTAAAGTTGTAGTAGTGTGTTGTAAATGTAAATGCAAGCTCTTGTGGTGCCTTCTCTAATCATGTCACCTCAGTTGCCTGGTCGTGCCGCTTTGCACTTCACAACATAAGACTTACCTGATTCAACGTGCTACCCAACCTCTAGGGATCTCAAAAGTTGATTACTGTAATGCCCTGACAGGCCTCCCAGCCTGCACAGTGAAACCCCTTCAGATGATCCAGAACGTGGTGGTGGTAAGCTCCACTGGCTACCTGTAGCAGCCCACATTAAATACAAACATACATCTCTAATGCTAACTACAAAGTTGTCTCCGGTACTGCACCTACCTACTTGAACGCCCTTATGTTACCTCACATCTGTTGCGTTGGTAAAACTGTGGATTTTGTCTTACCCTCCATTGAAAGAGCATGTGTGTGTGTGTGTGTGTGTGTGTGTGTGTGTGTGTGTGTGTGTGTGTGCTCCAGGCTGTCAGGCTGTCTGATCACAGAGGAAGGTTGTACTTCTCTGGCCTCAGCTCTGAGCTCCAACCCCTCCCATCTGAGAGAGCTGGACCTGAGCTACAATCATCCAGGAGAGTCAGGAGTGAAGCTGCTGTCTGCTGGTCTGGAGGATCCACACTGGAGACTGGACACTCTCAGGTATGAAGAGACAACAAGAGCTCACACACTGTTTCTCTGTCACACTGACAAGCTGAGGACTGTTGGTTCACAGTCTGAACCAGCAGCACTGCTGATAACAGTGAAGACAGTAACTGATGTGCTGAGAGTCCCTGAGACTGGCCTCCTAACTGATACCAGACCAGGATCTGGTGTTGATCATTTATTGATGAATATGACATACATTCTTTCTGACAAATATGGCCAATAAATAAACTAGAATACATTTGTTTCTTCCTCCAGGGTGGATCATGGTGGAGAGCAGAGGCTGAAACCTGGTCTGAGGAAGTGTAAGTGTTTGTTCACTTTGATTCATGAAAACAAGGCAGCACATGTTAAAGTAGTTTAAATCAAAAGCTTGTGTATTTGCATTCAACTCTCAGTTTGAACGAAGATCCAAAAAGACGAGTCATTGTGAAGTTTGGATCTAATTAACAGTCAGTCTGTTAATAAAGCAACAAATAAACCCATCAGGTGTGTAAGATGATAAACTGCTGCTGATTATTGAGTGTTCCTGCAAGGCCACTATTCACTATTCCCCACACTTATTATTCTTACGTATTACAGGAATTTCAGCGTGCTACTCCTCCCTCAGTTTTGGTCGCACATACACAAAAAAGGTATCAAAACGACCGGCTCGGCCGGGAATGGTGTGCTGTGACTTTTCTAAGAGTTTTTGCCACAAATCACCAAAAACCACGCCAACATTTACAATGGGTGTGTATTGGTAGAATGTTCCAGAGCTAGAGTGGGTGACATCATCGCTAGAGTGGAGAGGGAGAGAAACATTTGTGGGAAAATAAATTTGTAAACGGCTCTCATGGCCACAAATGTCACTCTACAGAAATAATTTATACATAGAAACGTAGGAAAATTCGTGGGCTACGCAGCGATATCACTGCTGAAGCTGTCAGACTTATAGTTTTGGCGGGAGATGCACTGATGCGCCAGGATCACCCACCGACAGCCCCATCTACTCCCATGTAAACTGGAGAGGAGAAATTTCCCAAAGGAGCACGGGGCACCTGTTCTTTCTCTCTCTCCCCAGGTCTCATTTTTTAACTTTAGACACTGAAATTCGGCATTCACATGGTCGACAAGATGAGGATGCTCACGGTCATTTGGGCTTTTTGATCCGACCTACCGTTTGGCATTAGTGTCCACTAGTTGGAGGGGGTTCATTTAGAGATTTTCTGTGTCTTTCAGCAGTCACTCACACACAGACAGAGCACAGCTGCAGTTAACTGCTCTGACCTGCAGCTGACCCTGGTTGCTTGGCAACCTCAAGCCTGCCTTTGACTAACTGTATTGAAGTCTCTGTGCTACTGCAGTGTCAATAATAATGTATGTCAGACACACTCTACATTTATTTAGACAGTTTATAGTCTGTCTTGTTCTCTCCATCAGATGCCTGTGAACTCACAGTGGACACAAACACAGTGAACACAAACCTCAAACTGTCGGACAACAACAGGGAGGTGACATTAGTGACAGAGGAGCGGTCATATCCTGATCATCCAGACAGATTTGATTACTGGCCTCAGCTGCTGTGTAGAGATGGTCTGACTGGTCGCTGTTACTGGGAGGTCGAGTGGAGAAGAGAAGTTGATGTATCACTGAGTTCCAGAAGAATCAACAGGAAAGGAGACAGTTATGACTGTTTGTTTGGATGGAATGATCAGTCCTGGAGTCTGCAGTGTTCTGATGGTGGTCGTTACTCTGTCTGTCACAATAACAGAAAAACAGACCTCTCCTCCTCCTCCTCCTCCTCCTCCTCCTCGGTCTCTAACAGAGTAGCAGTGTATGTGGACTGTCCTGCTGGCACTCTGTCCTTCTACAGAGTCTGCTCTGACACACTGATCCACCTCCACACCTTCAACACCACATTCACTGAACCTCTTTATCCTGGGTTCAGGTTCTGGTCATCTGTTTCCTCAGTGTCTCTGTGTCCTCTGTAAGACGAAGAGTGTCCTCCATTTGTTCAAGAGTCAAAGTACAAAAACTACATCTGTACGATCGTTGTATGTTGCTGCATTCAGTCAAATTCAGTCTGCTCAACAGGAAATGCCTTATAACTGATTCTCAGTTCAACTGTGTTCAAACTTTGTTCTTATTCCAGTTATTATTTTGTCCCAACTCTGTGATGAAAGTCTTAAAACGCTTCCATCGTTTAAACACTGAAGCTGAAACTGTACTGAGAATGAAGCCTGTAATACATTCGAGTTTTATTTCATCTGGCCCGGAACCTCTCCTGTAGGTGACTTCATGACACTTTCTGATGGCTGTTTGTTGAACATTGTGCTGTTCAATAAACTCTTATGAATATCTGTAAATATTTTTTATAAACAGTGCTTTTATAAACAAAATACCTGCTGAGGTAATCACATATGACAATGTAATTTTTCAGTTCCATGAGAATAGATCTGTTGCTACAGTCTGCCATGGGTTCTCTGGGATCTCTTGTGAGAGCATTGGCTCCTTTGTGTTAGTGTTCCGATGTGTTTGGCATATGCCACACTTCATTACTGTTTCCTCTATTTGTTGATTCATGCCTGGCCAAAACATTATGTCCCTAGCCCTGTGTTTACTTTTCTCCACCCTGTGTGTATGCGCTGTAGCATGTTGGTTCTGAGCTTGTGTGGAATGATTATCTTCTCACCTTTTAGAAGGAGACCATCTGCCTCTGTGATTTCATTTCGGTGGTTCCAGTATTCGCTGATGCACGGGTGGCCTAACTGAATGACCTGCTTGAGAATGGACAGCTGTTTGTCTTGAGCTGTGGCTGCCTTGATGTCATCAAGCCTGTCTGCACTCACTGAAGCTGCGCTGATGACACTGTGTACCTGGGTCTCCATAGCCTCAGATAACGAACTGTCCTCATCCTCCAAGGATTTTCTTGATAGCATGTTATCCACTGGAATCTCTTTCCCGGGTCTGTGGATGAGGGTTATGCTGTATTTCTGCAGCGCGAGCAACATGCGCTGTAGACGAGGTGGTGCGAGGGCTAGTGGCTTGCGTAGTATACTCTCTAATGGTTTGTGGTCTGACTCCACAGTTATGCATCTCCCGTAGAGGTATTCGTGGAATCTCTTACACCCATATAGGACTGCATAAAGCTCCTTCTCAATCTGGACGTTGTATAATAATAACACGGGACACCGACGTGTTACTTCAGGACGTAACTCTTTACTGTGTACCAGGTAGCGCCAAGACACACACATAGCCTTCTGGGTATTGTAGTCCTACTACTACTACACCTCCCCCTTATAGCTAAACTCTTTCTCCGTTCAAATAAACTGTTGTTGAACTACTCTGTGTTTTACTTATGAACTAAAACTGAAACACAGTATATCATCTTTTTTTTTTCACATTTTAACCTTAGCATACATTTGTGTTTTAACTCAAACTTGTGAACTGTAACATCCCAAATCACTTCTCTCTCTCTTTTTTTTTCTCTTGGGAAACACAACCTGTCATTGTTCACTTTGAATGAATGAAGGAATGCTTTTATTGTCACTAGTCACAAGTACCAGCGAAATGACCATCAACCTGTCCATACATATACATAACATACATACATACATATGACAGTGGGGTAGACAGGACAGGGAGACAGAGCAGGAGAAGAGAAGTACAGCATACATGGGGGAGAGGGGAGGAAAAAAAAACCCCAGACTGTGCTCCTGTAAGGAGTATAGTGTGGAAACAGGAAAAAAATACCTCAGCAACATAAGCACGTAAATGAGTACACCTTACAACATAAAAAACTCATGACTTGCAACAAGGTAGGTAAGGGGGGTAGAGGTAACCCAGTATAGACAAGCAGCCATCCGGTCCTGCAGCCAGCGCTGACCGCTGGTCACAGACCCGCTTGTCACACTGAGGGGTACAAAGCGGCGAAGGCGTTGGATGGGTAGGGGGGGTGGGGGGGCATATCTGTGTAAATGTTCGTGTCTGTGTAGGCCTTGAGAGTCGTCTTCGCCTGGCGTCCCAGACAGAGTCAACAATCAGCAGGTGTCTGTGGGAGTGGGGGAGGAGTGCAAGAGCGTCTCACTGCAGCGTTCTGCCAGGGGAGTTGTTGTTCCAGCAGCGGCCTTGGCCGACGCTAGTGCTGGTTGAGGAGGCCGAAACAGATAAGATTAGGATTGTTTAGGTTTGGGGCGAGTAGCCGCATTCCAATATGCACGGCTACTCTCTGTGTCCATGCTGGTCATCGAAACGATCCATTTTCCTGTCCAGAGCCGCAAGCTTCTCCATGATGTTATCCAAAATGTGGTTTGTAGCCACAGTCTGAGTGCTGGCAGCTCTGCCCATCGCCTCAATCATTGCGGGCAGCTTGAAGGGGCCTTGGACAGCTGCCACGATTTTCTGAATTTCTCGATAAACCAGGCCAGCGCCTAATCCAATCAGCAAAAGACCTGTAATCATGGTTCCGAATATGTAGATGTCTTCCGCGTCCTCCACAGAAAGAGCCGCCAGGCACACGACCCTCCACCTCTCCCACGAGTCCATCGTGTAGCCGGCAGCAAACGTTCCATCAGGACAGTTAGGTTCCCCCGAACCTCGGCTTCTCGTCGAGAAGATGGTGTCAATTGCGTTCAGAGACCAGCTGATCAAATCCATAATTTTGGTTCGGAGAGCAGTGCAGAGAGAGTCTCTCAAGAATAAGACAGTAGACTAGACAAGAGGAGCATAAGCAGGGAAGATAAGATGTAGGCGGACCCTCCAGCGGAGCTCTGGAGAGGGCATCTGCTGTGATGAGTTGCTTCCCTGGAACATGGACAATGGTGTAGGAGAACCGCAGCAGTCGCAGACGAAACCTCAGGATCCGCGGCGGGAGGTCGTCTAATCCTCTTGTGCTCAACAGTGGAACCAATGGCTTATGATCGGTATGTAGTGTGAAATGCAGACCTAACAGGTAAGATGCGAGTCTCTCACATGCCCATGTAACTGCCAACGCCTCTTTTTCTATTTGCGCGTAGCGCTTCTCTGTGTCTGTTAATCCTCTCGAAATGTATGTCACTGGTCGCCATGAGCCGTCAGTCTGTTGCTGGGTGAGGACAGCTCCCAAGCCGTATGGCGATGCATCTGCAGCAACCTTTGTCTCAGCCGTGTTGGAATACTGGGCTAACACATCTGGTGAGCTCAGTATTTGTTTCAGTCTCTGAAAGGCTGTTTCCTGGGGCTCTGCCCATATCCATTCATTCTTCTCTTTCTGCAGTTCTTTTAGTGGTGTGGTTATTGTGGCCAGCTGCGGCAAGAATTTGGCAAGGTAGTTTGCCATGCCCAAGAGGCGCAGCACGTTCTCTACACATGTGGGCTGTGGCAACTGCTGGATAGCCTTGACTTTATTCGGGTCAGGCTCGATGCCCTTTTCAGAGACTTTGTGGCCCACGAACATGACTTCTTCTCTTGCAAATTCACATTTCTCATTCAACGTGAGACCCTCCTGTCGTATCTTCTTAAGCATGCGGTGCAGTCTTTGGTCGTGCTCATGCCTGTCCCTGCCATACACGAGGATGTCGTCCGCATGACAGAGCACTCCATCGCAACCCTCCAACATCTGTGACATTCTCCTCTGAAAATGTTCGGGAGCGGATGCAATACCAAAAGGGAGTCGGTTGAATTGGTATCTCCCGAAGGGAGTGATGAAGGTCGTGAGGGTCCATGACTGTGGTGTGAGAGGAATCTGCCAAAATCCAAATCGAGCGTCAAGTCTGGTGAAAACTTTGGCATTTTTCATCGTTGCTAGTGTTTGGTCCACAGCTGGAAGAATGTGACGCTCTCTTTTCACGACTGAATTCAGGGGTGTGAGATCCACACAGATCCTTGGTGGTTTCTTTCCTGGTTTTGGAACGACAACCATTCCTGAGCACCATTCAGTCGGCTCTGTGACCTTAGAGATAACTCCCATGTCTTGCATTCTGTTTAACTCTGCCCGCACTGCGTCTCTGAGGGGCAAGGGGACCCTTCTGGGTGCTGAGAGAGCCACTGGTGTGGCATCTTGGTCAAGCTCTATGTGGTAAGGCTCTTTTAACTTGCCTAGTCCCTGGAAAACATCTGGATAGGCTGCTCTAAATTCTGTCTCTGTTTCCATGACAGCATCTACTCTCTCTACAAGCTTTAAAGCTGTTAGTGCTGGTCTACCTAGAAGTGCATGTTCTAGTCCTGACACTATGTAGATATCTTGAGAGGTGGTGCGCCCTTTTGCTGCCATGTTTGCTTTGAAACAGCCCTTTACCTGAAGTGGGTATCTGCCTGGCCCTAGCAGTCTCTTTTTTGGCTCCTGTAGTTTCCCGTCTCTCTCTGGCTTGTACAGTCTCTCAGGTATTGATGTTACATCTGCCCCACAGTCTAGCTTGAACTCAACACTCTCCCCATTTATCTGGATTCTTTCCGTCCATGGTCCTGACGTTTCAGTTCCTATGTCTCCTAGAAAATAATAGTCGTTAGTCTGAGTGTCGCCCTGAATTTCTGTGACTTCACGCAGACCTACTGCCCCCCCTGAGCGACATACTGTAGCAAAATGTCCTTTTTTCCTACATTTCCGACATTCTGCATCTCTCGCTGGGCAGTCTTTCCATGAATGTTTTTGTTTGCGGCCACACCTGCCACACTCTCCCTGCGGCTTTTGTTTTTGTTGCCATTTCTGTGTCCTCTCTTTTTTCTTGGTGTTGATGATGGCGTCCATGTTTGCTTTGTTGTCCCCCATTATATCACTGTGGAGTATAGTCTGCTGTTTCTTCACTGTTTCACTTTGTCTGACTTTTTGTATGGCTTTAGAAAGTGTCAGATCAGAGTCCATTTGTAGCTGTTCAGACAGTCTTTTGTCTCTTATCCCAACTACAATTCTGTCCCTTATGAGCTCCTCTCTCAATACTCCAAAGCCACACTTTTCAGCAAGTTTGTGCACTGTTGTGATATAAGCCTCCGCAGTCTCTCCGTCAAGCTGACGTCTGTTGTTGAACTGTGCTCTCTCGAAAATAATGTTGTGCTTTCCGATGTAGTGCTGCTCAAATGCTGCTTTGACAGCCTCATATTTCTTTTTATCTACATCAGTCAGTGGTAAAACTGCTAGCACATCGTCCGCTGCATCACCCATGGCATACAGGAGTGAATTCACCTGATATTCTTCCTCCTTTGTCTCGAGAGCCGTTGCGATGCGAAACCTCTCAAACCTGCGGATCCACCGCGGCCATTCTGCTGGGCTTGAAAAGTCGAACGGGTCTGGGGGTGTTATTTGCACAGCGGTCGCCATCTGCGTTGATTCCCTCGTCCTTTCAAGTTCAGAGTCTGAGTCCTCGGCTGCGTCGTTCATATGGAGCCGCCTCTCGACTCACTCACCGGTGTGCTGGTGCTAACGAGCTAGCGTTCCGCTCCAGTTTCTGCCGTCACCTTCGTAGCGGTCAGTTCCGGTTTAAACTGCACGAAACGTTTATTCGCCAGCTAACACTCTTACTGAAACTACCGCGGAGACGTACAGTTCACCACTTCTGACACCATGTATAATAATAACACGGGACACCGACGTGTTACTTCAGGACGTAACTCTTTACTGTGTACCAGGCAGCGCCAAGACACACACATAGCCTTCTGGGTATTGTAGTCCTACTACTACTACAGGCGTAGTTTTGTTCCGTGTTGTTGAGCAGCTTTGATGCATATGCAACTCGCTTGCCTTCCTGCATGATAGTTGCACCCAGGCCGTTCTTTGACGTGTCCACCTGTAGTGTTACTTCCTTTTTGGGGTCAAAATAGGCTAACACTGGCCCTGGTTCAGCTGTGATAGTCTCTTTCATCTGCTGAAATGCTGTTTCATGTACTGTGTTCCATTTGAACTCTGTGT
The DNA here is from genome assembly GCA_946959425.1 of Argyrosomus regius. Classification (NCBI taxonomy): domain Eukaryota; kingdom Metazoa; phylum Chordata; class Actinopteri; family Sciaenidae; genus Argyrosomus; species Argyrosomus regius. Next base: position 3,271,559 of record OX336883.1, read on the forward strand.
CGCGTCTTAGCAGGTGTCTGAGTGGTGAGGTCACCTCAGCCAGTTTGGGAGCGAACCTGGCAAGGTAGTTCACCATGCTGAGGATCGTCTCCAGCTCTGCCTCGTTTTCTGGTGGTGGCATGTCTCGGATTGCCTTTACCTTGAGAGGGTCTGGTTTCAGGCCGTTGGCAGTGAGTCTATGTCCAAAGTAACTCACTTCAGACACGCAGATGCTGCATTTATCCGGGTTCAGTGTCACCCCTCTCTCTCTGGTTCGGTTGAGCATGGTTCTGAGATTGCGATCATGCTCTTCTTTTGTCTTTCCGAACACTACAATGTCATCCACAATGCAGGCTACTCCCTCAAGGCCCTCATATGACTCGTCTATTCGCCTTTGGAATTCGTCCTGGGCTGACACAATGCCAAAAGGGAGTCTGAGAAAGCGATATCTGCCAAATATCGTGTTAAATGTGGTGAGCAGCGACGACTCCTCACTGGGCTTGATGGCCCAGTAGCCCGATCTTGCATCCAGGATGCTGAAGTATTTCGCCCCAGCCAGTTTGCATGTCACATCCTCGAGTGTAGGTAGGGGGTAATACGGCCTCAGTATCGTCTTGTTTAAGGGCCGTGGATCTAGGCAAACTCGAAGCTTGTGTGTTTTTGGCTTCTCACATGTTACCAGGGCATTAACCCACTGGGTGGGCTCCGTCACTTTGCAGATTATGCTGTCCCTTTCCATGTTGTCCAACTCTGTCTTTAAGCGGTCTCTCAGGGCAAATGGTACCCTCTGTGGCGGGCAGACGACTGGTGCAACATTAGGGTCTATCCGGAAACTGCACTCACCCTGGAATTCACCGATGCCTTTGAAGACGTCTGAGTACTTACTCAGTATGTCAGCTGATTGGGTGTTGCATTTTTCCTCGCTGGTGTCAGTGACTGCGTATACCACCGTGATGAGTCCCAGGTTTTTACATGCTCTGAGGATGGGTGGGCCATTGCACTCCAATATAGAACTTCTGGGTGGTTGACTTATCTTTGTATCTGCCTACTAGACTGCAGTAACCATTCACTTTCAGCGGGTGCCCCCCATAAGCAAGCAGCTTATGTGTGTCAGCCATTAGTGGTGTGCCGGGCATGAGTGTGGCAAAGTCTTTTGCAGGTATCACACATGTTTGTGCTCCATTATCCAGTTTGAATGTCAGTCTTTTATTCTGTGGCCCCAATCCTATGTCTGCATAAGCACTTTCCTCATCCTCACTCTCTGCTGTGACAGTGTCCACAAACAGCTCTGAATCAAACTCCTCATCTTCTTTCTGTACAGCGTGTACATCTCTGTGAACTGTTTTGCTTGGAGTATGGGCCTTTGATTTACATGCTCTTGCAAAATGGTTGAACTTTCGGCACTTTAAGCATTGTTTCCCCTTTGCTGGGCATTCATTTAGCTTGTTGTGATGTCCTCCACATGCACTACAGGCTTTGTTGGGCGTTTTGGGGCTTTCATATTGTCTGCTGACATGTTTCGCAGCGCCTGGCCTGCCGGTCTTGCGGTGTACCGCGTGCACTTCGTGGCTGTCACTAGCCATAATGTCGTGACTTTTCGTGGCTGCTGATGTCGGTCTGTGGATGCTTGAAAAGAAAAGAGCCGCAACTCATCTTGACTTGAATAATTAGGACTTTATTCAAAGATACAAGTGAGTTTGAGATGCATCTCTTTATCAAAAAATACTTCAAATCATCATGCCAAATGTTCCAAATTGTTCTCCCAATTGTCCTACATTGTTGCAAATTCTACTCCCTTGTTCCAAATTGTTCTACCCCCCTTCTCCCGGGCTAGGTCTTATACTCACAGGAGAAACATGAATAAACATTCTTAAAACTGACCATTTAAGGAACCAACTTCCGTCATTATCTTTCATAACTTACTTCACCACATCTGTTTCATTACTTAAGAAAGAGATGGCCAAAGGTCACCTCTCCAACACTATAACTCCAAGAGGGAAAGGTAAGAAGATCAAGAAGATCAACAGATCCTCTCACCATTTTCCCCAGAGAGATCGTAAATATTATAGAATGTTTGTTCTTCATGCAGAGAGACAGAGAGGGAGATCATAAATACTAACGAAAGTTTAGACTTCACAGAGGGAAAGGTCATAGCAGGTTATTTCAAGTATGCACTTCATATACATTCCATATTCAGCTGTAATCTTAGGAGAGATCAATGAAATACTATAGAAGGCCTATAAGAAAATATACTACAATAGCTTTCAGCTGCACCTGTGATAACTCATGGGAGCGAGCTATGTCGATTGCCTTATCTAGCGTTAGCTCCGGGCCCTGACTGAGTAGCTTCTCTCGTATTCTAGGTGAGTTGGTGGCAAATACAATACAGTCCCTGACCATTTCCTCGCTGTTTGCATAGCCACAGTCTTTAACGAGCAATTTAAGCTCTGTTACAAAATGTTCAAATGACTCACCACTCCCCTGCGTCTTCTCATGAAACTTATATCTGGCAAATATGGGGTTAGCTTTCGGCGTGAGGTATGTTGAAAATCCATCATAGTACGTTTTTAGTAGCTTAGCATCGTCCTCCGTTAATATCCAAGTGTTGCTTATGTCCCGTCCTTTGTCCTCGATCCACAGCAGGAGAAAACTGCATTGTTCTTCCTCTGATTTCTTTTTGAGCGTACCTGTGAACATGAGCTCGGCGTGTTGTTTGAATCGCCGCCATGCATCAGGTAAGTTGGATGATTCCCAGTCCATCCGCGGGGTCGGGACACCGAAAGCCTCCATTTCTTCCTATTTCTTGTTTAACGAGTGGATTCGTAGTCTAACTTTCACTCTGACACCATGTTGTGACTATCAGTCTATCTTAAAATAATGCCAGGTCCACGCAGTTGTCCGGGAGTTTTTTATACGTACTTTTTATTTTTCTACCGCTCTGTTGCCTCTCAGGTTACATCCTGCATCCAGCTAACCAGTTCCGGTTAGTTCAATATAATTTCAGAATAAAGGTCTGTGTCTATAACAGTGGTACTAAACATTACAACCTGCACACGGCATGATGGTTAACCTGCACATGGCTCCGTCACATCTGCTGCCAAGTAGACAACGTCTTTTTCAGGGACTTATTTCATCCAGACGATGTAAAACCACATTCTGCACGTGTGATGTCACAGCGCAGCTCTGTGATGTCACAGCGCGGCTCTGTGATGTCACAGTGTGGCTGTTGATGATTTGTGCTAATGTGAGTTTCATAAATGAGTCTTAGTGTTTTAAAGCTCCTGCGTGGATTCTCTACTTTGACACTTTGTCACAATCATTACCAACATTTTCTTTCAAATCTCAGTGAAGCTCCTCCAGATATTTTCAGACTCCAGCTTTCCTTCAGTAATGTATGTCAGTTTTTCCACAGCAACACGTGATGATCCATTCTTAATATATTAATTCATCCTCGGTTCTGTTCTCATTTGTCCATCCTGTAGCTATCGCTGTCTGAGCTTCATCTGTAGGCAGTGAAGTTCATGAGTCAGTAAAAGGGAACGATTGACTGCAGAGTGACCAGCAGGAGGCAGCACCTCCACACAAGCATCATAAGACACAGAGATTTTTCTCAGGTCAGGTCAGTTCAATGTTCCTCTATCAATAATGAGCAAAAAGAAATACTGAATACTCCAATAACAGAAGAAGAGATTAGGGCTACTATCTCATCCATGAAAAATCATCTGGTCTGGATGGCTTTCTGACTGAATATTACAAGAAATGTATATAATATATATAATATATAATATATAGAAGTATCCCAGATAGTTGAATTTCTCTCATTCCTGAAATGACAGATACCTCAGAGCCATTTCATCTCAGACCTGTGAGCCTTCTTCAGGTGGATTGTAAGATTGTGACAAAGACACTGGCGTCACGTTGTCAGACATTATAAAAGGTGATCAAGGTTTCATTAAGAACAGGTTGATAGCATGTGAAGGCTCATAGGTTGGGACCTGGCTTCTGTAACTGGGTGAAGATACTTCATTCTAGCCTGAGCAGCTGTTCTCACAAATGGGCTGAACCTCGAGCATTCAGAGCAGATGTGAGAATTAAAGGTGTGCAGGCAGAGAGCACAAGATAGTTATGTATGCTGATGATAGCAGACATACGTTACCTCAATGTACTACCTACTTGAACGAGCTCTTTGGATAAAAGCGTCTGCTAAATAATTAAATGTAAATGTAAATATACAGAGTTATATTCTAAATAGATATTCGAGGATATCTATGCTGATATCAAATACATGTCACTCTGGGCTTCAAGTTTCGACCTTCAGGTATGAAATATTTCCCAGCATTCAACTTAATTTTATATCTGGATGAAATAATGCTCTGAAATATGGAAAATAAATATGAACCTGGATAAATGGGAAAAAAATAATGAGTTAATATATCAGCACAGCTGTTTAAACACTATGACTAAATATGAATAAAGACTTTTTGTGGGACAAAAAGAGAGCAAGGATTAATATAAAGAAGATGATAAATCTGTTTATTGGAATCAGCTGAGACCTGTGTGTGGAGTGCAAAATATGATCTGGAATATTCAGGTATACAGACTGTGTCACAAATTCAGTCACAACAAGAATGTGTTCATGGTTTTGGCAAAGTTACATGATCCGTCCGTCCGTCCGTCCGTCCGTCCATCCGTCCATCCATCCATCCATCCGTCCGTCCATCCGTCCATCATCTGTAACCTCTCCTCCTCATCAGGGTCACGGTGGGTGGAGCCTATCCCAGCCATTTTTAACATGTGCACAAATGTTTGGCCAGCAGGTGGCACTGTCGTGCTTTCATGTTAATTTGGGGCAGGTAAGGTGAGGTACAGGTGTTACCACAGGAAGAAGCCGGGAAACTACTTCATGGAGAGAAAGAGCTGCATTGATGAAGGATCGATGCACAAAATAAACCACGTGTCTCAACACAAGTTGGACTCACGTGTCTTTTGGACACCGGACATCTGAAGGCTGGTACCGGTCCAGGAGCCGGACCGGTACCAGCTAAGCTGTGTGAGGACATCTGCAGCTGTCTGATTCATCTACAAGGTGACAACGTGACGTCAGGTAAGCCTCAAAACTACTGAACGGTCATTCATAAAAGTGTGCACGCTGCTCATACCCGGGTTTAAAGATCCAATGACAGCATGAATAAAAAAATAAAAACATCAATAAAAACGAATTCACGTGAAAAAGACGGATCAGCTGAAATGAAACACGTGGTGGACAAAGAACAACTAGATGAACCTTCAACTGCTGAGGCCTCAGCACAAAAACAAAATGACACGCAGGATAAATATATATAACATACATATACATATACATATACAATAACAAAGATGATCTGAGCGCTCTGGTTGATCTTTGTGATGAAGCACAATGTGTCCATGATTCTTTGCTGGTTTTATGTACGGTGGCTCATAAGAGCAAAACAAAATTACAGTCTGGACACATTTACAGACAAAATATTAACAGAAAGGAAATCTATTAAATCTGGTGATTGATTGATCGGTTTGTTCTGCATAGACTGTACAGAGCGAGCTATCTGCAGTGTGTCCACAGAGTTCATGCTTTGGTTTCATGATGTTTCGCTCATTTTGAGCCAGTTAACGTGGATTTATGTTTCGTGTTTCAGTCTCTGAAGAACACTGACCAGGAAGCTGCTGAAGACATTCTCAGGCCTGAGAGAATAAAAGTGACAGCACCTTTATTCTCTGCAGTCAATCTTTGACATAATAAAAGCAACACGTTAATATACACACGTACACATACATGTTAATATACACACATATACATACATGTTAATATACACACATATACATAGATGTTAATATACACACGTACACATACATGTTAATATACACACATACACATACATGTTAATATACACGTATACATGTTAATATACACACATATACATTCATGTTAATATACACACGTACACATACATGTTAATATACACACATACACATACATGTTAATATACACACATATACACATACATGTTAATATACACACGTATACATGTTAATATACACACATATACACATACATGTTAATATACACACGTATACATGTTGATATACACACGTATACATGTTAATATACACACATACACATACATGTTAATATACACACGTTAATATACACACGTACACATACATGTTAATATACACACGTATACACATACACATTAATATACATGTTAATATACACACATACACATACATGTTAATATACACACGTTAATATACACACGTACACATACATGTTAATATACACACATATACACATACATGTTAATATACACACATATACATTCATGTTAATATACACACATATACACATACATGTTAATATACACACATATACACATACATGTTAATATACACACGTATACATGTTAATATACACACATATACACATACATGTTAATATACACACGTATACATGTTGATATACACACTTATACATGTTAATATACACACATACACATACATGTTAATATACACACGTTAATATACACACGTACACATACATGTTAATATACACACGTATACACATACACATTAATATACATGTTAATATACACACATATACACATACATGTTAATATACACACATATACACATACACATTAATATACATGTTAATATACACACATATACACATACATGTTAATATACACACATATACACATACATGTTAATATACACACATACACATTAATATACACACATATACACATACATGTTAATATACACACATATACACATACACATTAATATACACACATATACACATACATGTTAATATACACACGTATACACATACATGTTAATATACACACATATACACATACATGTTAATATACACACATATACACATACATGTTAATATACACACATATACACATACATGTTAATATACACACATATACACATACATGTTAATATACACACGTATACACATACATGTTAATATACACACGTATACACATACATGTTAATATACACACGTATACACATACATGTTAATATACACACGTATACACATACATGTTAATATACACACGTATACACATACATGTTAATATACACACATATACACATACACATTAATATACACACATATACACATACATGTTAATATGTGTTTCCAGTTAGCGGTGATTGTTTGAGCTGTTGCTAACTTTGTCCTGTAACTCTGTTCATCCAGCAGAAGCATCACAAACAGTCAATGGACAGCGAGTGTCTGTAAAGCAGCAGCTGCATAAACACACTAACAGTTGTTTTTATTTTTGAGGTCATGTTTGTAAACAAACACCTCTTTAAAGACACATGAAACACAAGGTGACCTTTGATCACACCTGAAATGATCAGCACACATACACACGCACACACACACACACACACACACACACACACACTCACTCTCTCTCTCTTTCTCTCTCTCTCTCTCTCTCTCTCTCTCTCTCTCTCTCTCTCTCTACAGTAAAAATAAAAAGGCTGGAGGAATGTGTTGGCTGATTATCAGTCAGCACAGATAAACTCTGTCACCTCTCTGCTGGGCAGAACGTTGCTATGAAAGCAGTCCACCAGTGAGACAGTTGGTTTGTTGTTAACTGTCTGCTGGGGACAAAATGTCTCTATAAAATAATAACAGCAGTTAGAGCGTCCTTTCCTGTCCAGCTCAGTGAACTGGGACTCAACATCAAACAACACACAGACTGCAGCCTGCAGACAGTGTTCATGATAGGAATAGTGTGTATGCAGGCTGCAGGCTGCAGGCTCAGATCAACACATGCAATTATGTTCACCAGTTTGTCCTGAGGGGGGCGCCAGAGGAAAACTCATGTTCCATTTCCTCAACAAGTGACTCAGACAGGAAACAAACGTCTGAACGTCTGGAAGACTACACAAACCTAAAAGTTTATTTAAATCCAGCAAATGATGAACATTCATTTTTTCTCTGAACAATAAATTAATAAAATATCATCTTTCTGTCAGAGTTCATGCAAACAGTTTATCCCATCTTGTTAGTCACTGCATCTTTTTCTCTCAGCATCAAATAACAATAATAATAACCATTGTTTTCATTATTAATTAATCTGACCATCGTTTTCACAACTATTCAATGAGATGTTTGGTCCATAAAGTGTCAGACAAATGATGCTCTTACTTCTAGGAAATTCCAGACTACATTTATTGTTCCCAAGGTACTTGCTACAGCAAATGTTTCTCATACTCATTATATGTGATGATAAAATTATGCAAACTGAGCATTGATTCTGAATATCATTTGGTTTTAAAGTTTATATTCTAATATGTATTGTAGCACACACAGCTGTGGACTTCACCTGTACCTCTAACTCGTTCACTAATGGAGCTCATATTGAACCACCTTCCTGTTGAACCTCTTCAGGACCTTGTGGGTTCTGCCAGTCTCACCTTCTCCACGTGGACCGAGTGGAAAATCACTGCTGTGAAGGTTGCACAGATGTCGTGTGTGTGTGTGTGTGTGTGTGTGTGTGGATGGGGTCAACACTTATCCCAGCATTCCTGCCTGTTGTGGCCCATCGGCGTCACCAGGTCGCTGTTAGCTGTTAGCCGTTATCTTGTCCACGTGTTGGCGGGGATGAGGAGCTGCTGGATGGCCCCGGGCCCCGCAGAGCCTTGTATGGCCATGGCCCGCTGGGAGACGGACGATAAGCAGCTCAGAGGCAGCTATGCGGCCATGTTTAGAACCATGTCTGTTTCTGTTAAATTTAGAGCGGTTATCGGACGCAGCTCTCCGTCCTGAACGCACTTTCTTCTTTTGCTGCTGCTGCGTCAGGACCTGAGGTGAGTACCGGCTCAGAGAAGGGACAAAAAGGAACCGAGTTCCATCCAGCTGGGATCGGATGTAGTGAGCTGATGATGATATTGTAGTGTTGATGTTTCAGTGATGCTGATCCTGTACTGTTGCTGTAATATTCTAATAATGTTGTGAAGCCGTTATCTTAATGAGTATAGTAGCCCTAATTATCTCGATGTCATGTGATGATAGAGAAGATCCAACAATACTGTGACATTTAGCAGTTATATTAGTAATGTAGTGTTGGCCATGTGTCGTCGTGTCAGTCAGAATCTGGTTTAGTCGTTAATCCAAATATAAAAAGGATCAAATGAAGTAGCAGCACAACATAAATGTGCAAAAGTTCAGAGTCTGCAAAATATTTAAAGTGTGAAAGATATTAATCAAAATGTAATTAATCTAAATGTTAAGGTAACTTTAAGGTAATGTTAAGGTAACGTGTTGGGTCTGCAGTGGAGGGTGAGTCCATGTCAGAGGGAGTCCAGCTGCAGTCAGGGGGGAAACTGTTCTTGTGGTGTGAGGTTCTGGTTCTGATGGACTAGAAGTTTGTGTCCGAGGTGGGAAGGGTCAGCTACAGTCTTGCCCACCGGCCTCAGGGTCCTGGAGGAGTCAAACTCTACCATCAAGGTCTTTGGCAGGTTGATGGGGCGGGTTCTTTCAGAGTTCTGGAGGTACGCTGTAGTACGGTGGTAATAGTAATGTTGTAGTGATCATGTGGTTTTGTAGTTCTCTTAATGTCACAGTGATGAATTCATGTTACTGTGATGATGTTATGTTTGAAGCCTCCACAGGTGAACAGGTGATAGTATCACGATCAGGTATGAACGGGTCGTTCACGTCTAGGATGAGGCCAGGTTCACTAGTTTGTGAAAAACAGTTTAAGAACAACATTTGTGGACGTGACGTGTTGCAGCATCAAACTCAGAATGAGAGAATAATAAAAAAATAAAAGTTTAGCAGTGTGAACATTAAGAACAGGGCTGTCTGACAGTCAGGTCAAATTGTTCTTAATATTGTTTTTTATGCTATGCTAATGTTACTTTTAACCTACGCTGTTTGATGATGTCACACAGTCATTTCTTACTACCTGTAGCGCTAACATTGTCTTCATAGTCTTGTTAGCATTATCATAACTATTAGCTGCCTTTTATTCTCATGGGAATGGAACGCTCTCAAAAGAACACCAAGCTTTGTTTTTCACACACTCGTGGGTAAATTAAAGGTGACGTCACCACATCGTACATAATCTCTACATATTAGATAAAGATTCATGTGGAGAGTCTAAGACTAAAGCCCTACAAGCAAAGTTATGATGCAGTGTGAATTTAATAATGATTAATAATTAATTCCAAAGAAGACTGTGATGGGGAGGAGGAGGAGGAGGAGGAGGAGGAGGAGGAGACAGCAGCGTGGCTCTTTAGTGGTGACGGTGTTATTATCAGACGGTGGTGTTTCTGTTTCTCGTCTCCACGTCACCTGACAGACTTTTATTGTTTTACTGGAGGAGGAGAGGACGGCGTGTTCAGTGTTCTTCAGTGTTTCTGGCTGCAGGATGAAAACTCTTCTCGTGTTTTTGTGGAGATTCTGATGAAAACATCGTTCACTTTTTTTCTTCTTCACACTCAGACTGTTTGAGTTTTGGTGAGTTTCTGATCTACTGACACTGCAGGACAGTATCAGCAAATATAGAGTCTGATGGCATGAATGTGTTATATGGTACGGTAATGTTACAGTGCTGTTGGTGCATCAAATGTTTGTGTCCTTGAATCTGACTTTAGAAAAGTTGTTTTAAATTAAAATTATGATAAATTATCATTTTTGATAAATAAGTTTGATTTTAGTTAAAATGGAAAATCCCTATACTTTGTTCTGTGAGCTGCTGTAACGAGTGAATTAACTCAGTGTGCATCAATAAATAAATATATCAAATAACAATTTAATATACATGAATGTTAATTTAAATTTTAAAGAAATCAGTATATTTTGTTCTAAAATAAAGTATCTAGTTGTGCGGAGATTAAATATAAAATATTATTTTATTTTAAAATATTAAATGTATAACACAGTTTCAGTGAGTGATTATTTGCATGATCACAGTGATTTTTTTAAACAGACTGACTGAACAGAACATTAGTAGATTATGTTGGACCAGTTTTAAAGTAACATCAACAGTTAGACTCAGGGTCCCACAGAAGGAAAGACTTTCCAGCCTTTGCTCTGCGATCTAAGAGAAGTGAGGGAAGAGCTGCAGGACATTGAAGACGAGTCCCAAACACGATCTGACAGAAACCCAAAGAACTGAACTCTGCTTCTGTGCCTTGCAGGTTTAAGGGAGCTCAAGTGTGACCATGAGCCGAGCCGGGACCTCGTCACTGTTCTCCACCTATCAGCTGCTTTTCTTGTTGACCATCATCTCAATTGAACTTCCATATTCTGCAGCAGGAGGCTCTACTTTGAGCCTCAAGTCCAACAACACACTGAGCAACCACACCACATGTGGAGGAGCTACCAAGTGCATTGAAGGTGTTATCCTGCCAGTATGGACTCCAGAAAACCCGCCCTTCACCGACCGCCTTGCCAGGGCCACCATCTACTTTGTGGGGTTGGCGTACATGTTCTTGGGTGTCTCCATCATCGCTGATCGCTTCATGGCATCCATCGAGGTCATCACCTCCCAGGAGAGACAGATCACCATCAAGAAACCAAACGGTGAGACGATCACCACAACGGTGCGCATCTGGAACGAGACTGTGTCCAACCTGACTTTGATGGCGCTGGGTTCCTCCGCCCCAGAAATCCTCCTGTCAGTCGTGGAAGTTTGCGGTCACGGCTTTAACGCCGGCGAGCTGGGCCCCAACACCATCGTAGGAAGTGCTGCCTTCAACATGTTTGTCATCATTGGCTTTTGTGTGTCTGTCATTCCTGAAGGAGAGACCAGGAAGGTGAAGCACCTGAGGGTGTTCTTCGTCACAGCCACCTGGAGCGTCTTTGCGTACACCTGGCTTTACCTGATCTTGGCCGTCTTTTCTCCAGGTGTTGTTGAGATATGGGAGGGGCTGCTCACACTCTTCTTCTTCCCCATTTGTGTAGGATTCGCTTATGTGGCTGACCGCAGACTTCTTTTTTACAAATACATGTACAAACGATACAGAGCAGGCAAGCGTAAAGGAATGATCATCGAAACGGAGGGAGAACCGGAGCTTCCCTCAAAGGTCGACATTGAAATGGATGGGAAAATGCTCAACTCCCACAGAGAGGAGATGGGGTTTGATGTTAAGGAGCTGGATGAGGAGGAGGCCCGCAGAGAGGTGGCCAGGATCCTGAAGGAGCTCAAACAGAAACATCCTGAGAAGGAGATGGAGCAGTTGATGGAGCTTGCCAATTACCAAGTTTTAACGCAGCAACAAAAGAGTCGGGCTTTCTACCGCTGTCAGGCAACCAGGATCATGACAGGAGCAGGCAACATCCTGAAGAAACATGCCGCTGACCAAGCCAAGAGAGCCACCCAGCACGATATCTGCACTGAGGTCTCTGTGAATGATTTTTCCTCCAAGGTGTTCTTTGACCCTGGTACCTACCAATGTCTGGAGAACTGCGGCAGTGTAGCGCTGAACGTGGTGCGCCGTGGTGGAGACCTAACGAGCACAGTCTCGGTGGATTACCGAACTGAAGACGGTACGGCGAATGCCGGCTCAGACTACCAGTTCACTGAAGGAACTATTGTTTTCAAACCCGGCGAGACCGAAAAGGAAATCCGCATTGACATTATTGATGATGATATCTTTGAGGAAGACGAGCACTTCCTGGTTCACCTCAGCAATGTGAAGATCATATCAGAGGGTACTGGCTCAGACGAGTACGAGGCAAACCACATGGACGCCCTCGCAGGTTTAGGTCTGCCGTGCACAGCCACTGTCACCATCTTTGATGATGACCACGCAGGGATCTTTACGTTCGAGGAGCCAGTGGTGACTGTGAGCGAGAGCATCGGGGTGATGGAGGTGAAGGTGATCCGGACCTCCGGAGCTCGCGGTGTTGTGGTGGTGCCGTACAAAACCATGGAGGGCACAGCTAAAGGAGGCGGCGAGGACTTTGAGGACACACATGGAGTCCTGGAGTTTGAGAACGACGAGATTTTGTAAGTATTAGAGTATTAGAGTCTTTGTTAATGTCAAAAGAGGTTCAAATTGAAAGTATTTCAACAAATCTCAATGTAGCAACAAGAATCTCTAATATTATGTTGTAGAATTACAAGATTTCATCTCACACTGCTGCAGATATCTGCATATGAATACAGAAAAGTTAAATCATCTCCATCTCCTTAGCTCTCCACACGCTGCCCACAGATTCTGTATTCATATGCAGATGTTTGAGCAGACAGTAGACCTCCGTCACATCATGAAAACACCTTTGAATGTGGAACCCTGTTCCTGGTGCTACATACTAAAGCTCCTCCTCCACACGGTCATGTGACTGCTAGCCTCAGGTTTACATGCCTCACATAGCGGCTGCAGGCAGACTCTTTCCATGTCCGCGGGCAGCAGGAATGTCATTACAACACATTTATTTCCAGAGCATAAACACGGCCGCTGCCTGCGAAGGAAGAGGACGGCGTCTTGAAATGGAAAAGGTGCCACGCTCGTTCTTTGTTTCCGTTTATTAATGAGGACGCTGGCCTACATTTACACAGAATGAGCTGCTGGGAGAGCCTTATATAGACCGATCAAGTTATCAGCGGGATCGTAGACTCAGTACAGGTTCATCAGCTGAACACTCATTGACTCATATTCACTGACTGATATTAGCATCTTCACGTAGCATAAATCCTGTTTTCTATTTTACTGTGTTGAAGTCACTCCTCACTCATTGAGACTGTCATTACGGTCACCTGGAGGTCAGGATTAAGGTGGTCACGAGATAAAACACAAATGAGTTGTTGTTCTGTCTTCTGGACTCTGAACCGCTGGTCTGATCCGAGTCCTCCTCCATAATGTGTTCATTCATTTTAGATCGTGTTTGTGATGTTTCTCTTAATAAAGAAATATCTTGTATAAATCAGTATTTAACTAGCGAGTCGACAACTTTGCTAACAGCCAAACATCAACAAGGTCACCAACAGCAGACATAGCAGCCAGCTAATATTACTGACTAGTCCAACAGCAGTCAGCCCAGCTCGGCGTCTGTCTTTCAGCCTTTTATTTCACCAAGCTCTCACCAACCACTAAAAGTCAGTCCCAGATTTACTCTTGTCCGGCGGCTTCTTGCTCGCTCACTCTCTCCTTTTCTCTTCTTAGCTTCCTCCGTCAACGTCCTCTTCACTCTCTTCTCCTCTGCCATTATGTGCATAGAGGCTCCTGAGCTCGGTTACATTGCTAATATTCGCTCTGCTCCTGTTCTGGCATGACACTGGCTCCGCTCCCGTCAGTGCCCTGGGCTTGAAAAAACCTCGGTCACACTTTCTATAGTGCGTTATAACACATTCATAATGTTTATAACTACACTCATAAAGACATATAATGCTTTCTGATATCAACAGTCATGAAACATTATAGGTGACTTAAAATGAATTATAACTTCAGTGTCTTATGGACGATCTTGACTAGTCAAAGGTTGACTGATGGAACTTATAACACATTATGACTACCTGTACTCACCTGTACACACACCTCAACAATCAGCTGTAGTAAGAAGCCATAGTGTCATCAGTAAAGTGTTACGTACTCCTCCCGACCCGGAGCCCAAAGTTACATAGTGTGAGAACAGACGTACGAATGACAGAGACACCATTCACCTGATTACAATATGTACGATATGTTTGATATCCTCGAGAACTCCCAGAGAAGATCTTTGGTTCTCATCAGAGCTGCTGAGTGTTTACGGAGCGTCACATTCAGACGAGTTGAGCTCTGATTACGGCCTGTCCTCGTTACTCGTCAAAAACAGCTTGTCAATGTCATACTTTGAAATAAAGCAAGAGGCGGGCTTTACTACTTTACCACTTCCTCCAATATCAGTTATTGATCATCAGGATGATTTCTTATGCTTGTATGTTTGTTGACATTGAACATTTCCTGTTTCACACATTATTATTTATTCATTCAAAACTACAAACATTCCCATCAGCCCTAGCTGCACTTTGTGTTAGCATGCTAACATGCTAAACTACAATGCTAAACTACAATGCTGAACATGGTAAACATTGTTAGCATTGTCACTGTGAGCATGTTAGCATGCTGATGGTTGGTTTCTGGTTTGTTGTGAATTGGTTTGTTGGATGTTTTCCTCTTTGCTGAGTGTGAGTTGATTTCCAGCTCGGTGTCTCTGGTCGTGCTGTTCATCCAGACGGGCTGGTGGTGTGTTGGGTAGATAAACATCACGCCGCTCTCTGCCTTATTAGGGCAGCCTGTGCTGAGCAGCAGCAGGACCCTGCTCATCGTCCAGGGCTCGGCCCATAAAGCAGACAGATGACTGCAGCCGGTTCCTCTCAGATCCGATCACAGGGGAGGTCGCTGCTGGCCAGCAGCCAGCCACCGTCCTCATCGCACTTTTCATTTCAACTTCTGTCTGTTTCCCTCCAAAGAACACTGACTGTAAACCTGCAGAGAGCATAAGCAGACGTGAAGCTGCATTATCTGATTTTATAGTGACATTAAATCAGAGCCTGTGTCTGAATGTCTCTGATGGTTGTCAAGTCAAACAATTCTTACCAACTCTGCAGAGACTCGTTCAGTCTCACAGGAACTGCAGTTTTTGGCACTTCCTGTGTTGGCTTCACTTCACACAGAGATTGTTGCTTGGTTCTACCTGACTGCTGGGGAGTCTCAGGTATTTACCTCTGTGGGGTCGAGAGACAGTGTCTGATGTCATGCTAACAGCTAAAGCTAAAGTGATGACGCATTGAGAGGCATGTGATTTATGGACACACCCCTCCACCTGTGTGTCGGTAAGGTCACCTGTGTGTCGTTAAGGTCACCTGTTGGTCATTAAGGTCACCTGTCGGTCATTAAGGTCACCTGTGTGTCGTCAACTCCACCCTACAACTGACTGTGTTGTACGTAGCTGACAGATTGTGTTGTGACCCCCCTCCTCTGTTCAGGGATGGTCTTTCCAGGTTAATGGCTTCCTTTACTCCTCTGTCAGACCATCTGTCTTCACTGGCTACACTGCTGTCCTCAAAGGAGTGTCCCTTGACCTGGGACGTCTCCCCTGACTTCAGAGCCACATCTCTGCTCTTTGGCTTCTTTTAGTTTCGTAGGTTTTGTGACGATGCCGCCCTAAAATGACATAAAATGTCCCGGGACATTGGACAGGACAGTTATGACAGGACGCTGGTCCACCGTGAAGGTGCACATTCTCAACACGTCCTCATTCTGTGGTCCAGTTAGTAATAATAAATACACAGAGTCTGGTTGCACTTTTAAAATAAAGTTTGTTGAGGTCACGCTTTAGTTGGGTTCAGGAGCATCAACCTCCGAGTCTGTGAAGTGAAGCCAACACAGGAAGTACCAAAACCTGCAGTTCCTCAAACGTCCACGTGAGGCTGACTCAAAAAGTGAGTCAGTGTCCAAATATGGACTCATTCATACAGGCGAGGTAAAACATGACACTGACACAGTATCCTCTGGTGGATCAGCAGGTCTATTACACGTTTGTACCCAAACTACAAGACGACAGTGTGTCTGATTTCTGATTGTCAGGAAACAACCGAACAACGAGGTCAAACACCTCAACGTCTCTGAAATCACAGAAACGCCAAGCCGTCAGTCTGCTGACATTAAATAAACATGGAGATGGATGAAGAAGATTTTCCACGCTACTGGCACACACACATACACACACACACACACACACACACACACAGTGTGGATCTGTCCAATGAGGGCTCCTGTAGCCTGCAGCACTCCAACACTTGGAGGCAGACTCCAACACTCTGCCGCTCACCTCTCCGTCTGCTCTCCTCTCCGTCTGCTCTCCTCTCCGTCTGCTCACCTCTCCATCTGCTCACCTCCCGTCTGCTCACCTCCCGTCTGCTCTCCTCTCCGTCTGCTCACCTCCCGTCTGCTCTCCTCTCCTTCTGCTCACCTCCCGTCTGCTCTCCTCCCGTCTGCTCACCTCCCGTCTGCTCTCCTCTCCGTCTGCTCTCCTCTCCGTCTGCTCACCTCTCCGTCTGCTCTCCTCTCCGTCTGCTCTCCTCTCCGTCTGCTCACCTCTCCGTCTGCTCACCTCCCGTCTGCTCTCCTCTCCGTCTGCTGCTCACCTCTCCGTCTGCTCACCTCTCCGTCTGCTCACCTCTCCGTCTGCTCTCCTCTCCGTCTGCTCTCCTCTCCGTCTGCTCACCTCTCCGTCTGCTCACCTCCCGTCTGCTCTCCTCTCCGTCTGCTGCTCACCTCTCTGTCTGCTCACCTCTCCGTCTGCTCACCTCTCCGTCTGCTCACCTCTCTGTCTGCTGCTCACCTCTCCGTCTGCTCACCTCTCCGTCTGCTGCTCACCTCTCCGTCTGCTCACCTCTCCGTCTGCTCTCCTCTCCGTCTGCTGCTCACCTCTCCGTCTGCTCACCTCTCCGTCTGCTGCTCACCTCTCCGGCTGCTCTCCTCTCCGTCTGCTGCTCACCTCTCCGTCTGCTCACCGCTCCGTCTGCTGCTCACCTCTCCGTCTGCTCTCCTCTCCGTCTGCTCACCTCTCCGTCTGCTCTCCTCTCCGGCTGCTCACCTCTCCGTCTGCTCACCGCTCCGTCTGCTCACCTCTCCGTCTGCTCTCCTCTCCGTCTGCTCACCTCTCCGTCTGCTGCTCACCTCTCCGTCTGCTGCTCACCTCTCCGTCTGCTCTCCGTCTGCTCTCCTCTCCGTCTGCTCACCTCTCCATCTGCTCTCCTCTCCATCTGCTCTCCTCTCCTCTCTCTGCTGCTGTCTTCTCCGTCTGCAAACTTTCCATCTGTTTTTTTTTTCTGTTTCTGTTTCAGCAAAGTGGTTCAGATCAATATAATTGATGATGAAGAATATGAGAAAAACAAGAACTTCTTCTTAGAGATGGGCGAGCCTCAGCTGCTGGAGATGAGTGAGAGGAAAGGTGGGGGCATCGCCTTCCTGTGCTGTAATCCCGCCCCAATCACTAATGACCTTTAACCTGTCAATCAAAACTCACCTGAAGACCGTTAAAGTCACAATGAACACTCCAGTGTGACCTCACTTCCTGTTCACTTCCTGATCATCTCGTTATCTGCATACAGGAGCTGCCAACAAATAAACAAACACACATTAAACTTCCTGTTTACATCCACCCAAAGCATTATGGGAAGTGCAGTTCCACACATATTGATTGAGAGTTCAGCTGTGGACAAACACAAAGTTAAAGTTCGCACTGAGCACGTGCAGGTGGTGCTGGTGGCGCCCGTTCTAAGCGATGATTGGCGAGCGTCTCTCCGCTCACACGGTGTCAGAGCAGACCGAGCTGACAGGAAGTCAATTTTCAAAATAAAACGCCCTGTGCAGTATTTGTTTTATTTTGGTGACGATGATGTAAACACTTTCACTTCCTTCATTGTGACTTTAACATCAGCGAGTTCGATGTCTCCGCCCTGCAGGACAGATGAAGTGAGGTCACTTCCTCCTCATCCTTGTATGGTGTTGCCATGGTAACTCCGACACCATAACGACGGAGTCCTGTCAGTTTGTGTCTATCGGCCATGATGAGTGTGTTTGAATGTGTGTTAATGAACTAATGCATGACCCCTGACCCCTGACCCCTGACCCCCCTCCCGCTCTTGTTGTCTGCACTGTCATCCGCAGGAAGACGATAAGCGTTAGAATAATTGACCACGAGGAGTACGATAAGCAGGCCAGCTTCTACATAGAGCTGAAGGAGCCATACTGGAACAGGAGGAGATGGACAGGTGTGAAGAGGCACCTTGACCTCTCTGTTGACCTTTGACCTTTCCATCGTCAACCTTCAGGCGCTCTTTTCCTGCTTTTGCTCCGTTTACTTCATCTGTCGCTGTGCTGCCTCCTCCAATTGGTCAGAGCTCAGTTAGACCGGTTAAGTCTGGTTTGGACTAGTTGAGATTAATTCTGAGATAGGAAGGAGAGATACATTTAGGATAGGTTAAGACCAGTTAAGACTGGTTAAAACTGGTTAAGACCAGTCAGGAGGTGCCAGTCGGCTTAGTTTGGACTGGTTGGGATTGATTAGCAATGGGAGGACTGGTTTGGAGTAGTTGGTTAAAATCTGGACAAGTTAGAACTCATCAGAATATGGCGGGACTAGTTAGGACAGGTCTGAACAGGTCTGGACTGATTGGTACTGATTAAGAATGCTAGGAACTAATTGGGACAGGTGTGCACAGGTTAGAACAGGTGTGGACAGGTGTGAACAGGTCTGGACAGGTGTGGACAGGTGTGCACATGTTAAGACAGGTGTTAACAGGTGTGGACAGGTGTGGACAGGTGTGCACATGTTAGGACAGGTGTTAACAGGTGTGGACAGGTGTGGACAGGTCTGCACATGTTAGGACAGGTGTGAACAGGTCTGGACAGGTGTGGACAGGTGTGCACATGTTAGGACAGGTGTTAACAGGTGTGGACAGGTGTGGACAGGTGTGCACATGTTAGGACAGGTGTTAACAGGTGTGGACAGGTGTGGACAGGTGTGCACATGTTAGGACAGGTGTTAACAGGTGTGGACAGGTGTGGACAGGTCTGCACATGTTAGGACAGGTGTTAACAGGTGTGGACAGGTGTGGACAGGTCTGCACATGTTAGGACAGGTGTGGACAGGTGTGCACATGTTAGGACAGGTGTGAACAGGTGTGCACATGTTAGGACAGGTGTCCTCTCTCTATCTGTCCCCTTTGTGTTTAACCTGCCTGTTTTCTCACTGAGTTTTGTTTGAATTTGAAATTTAACATTAAAGAATTCACAACTTTGGCATTAACAGGAGAAACACTGCGTGTAGTTTAGAACATAAACAAGAAGTCCTTAAACCCAAACCTTCTGAGGTTCTGGTCCTGGTCCAAGTTTGTCAGGTTGGCTGTGTTGAGAACATCTGAGCTGTCGTGGTTGGAGGATCTGACCTGCCTCCTGTTTTATTCTCTGATTTCTGTCTTGTCTGTTTCCTTCTCAGCTGTGTTGCTTCAGGAAGTCGGTAAGCTTGTTTCCTGTTTCTCTTCATTCTGTCTTCGTCTCTGTCGGCACTTAAACAGCGTCAGCTTCTGTGGATTTTATATAAATGATTTCTTTAAGTGAACTCAATAAATTCTGACTTCTCGTTTCTTTACACTTTCAGGTGGATTCGTCAGAACAGGTGAGTGAAGTCAGACATTTTGTCTCATGATGATTTCATCACTTCCTGTTGATGTGAGTTAACGTGTCCTTCCTGTACGACTTCTCATTAGACAAAGAGCTGTATGGTAAGACGCCACTGAACGGTGGAACGATAACAGACATGCAGCACATGAATGTCACGGAGAAACTCTCATTTCTCACTGTGTGGAGACACAAAGATAAAATGTCCTCCATCAAAGCAGGAAGCAGGTTTCATCTCACTATGAAACAACCTGTGCATGAACAGTATACAGAGAATATATAAAACGTAAACCTGAATCTGTCTGCAGACTCATCTGTGCAGACAGAAATATCCAAATATAAAGTCATAACCTCCACCTACTTGTTAAATGAGAGCCTGTCTTTGATATTATGTCCAAGTTAAGACATAATACAGATGTCAGCTGATGAGAACATCTGGATACATACTGCGTACATTCAGTGTGAAATCAGGATGTTCCTTTGTTACAGTCAGAGAACCTGTGTGTAGTCCAAAAGCTTCTTCGAGGAACCTTCAGTGTTTCCACTGGAACGTGATCTGTGGAGAACCTCTGAAGGTTTCTGGAAGACGTTTGTCACAGAGTGTCCTCAAACACTGACCGTGGATCAGTTCACTAACATGCTGACGGTGGACCACTTGCTCGTGCGTCGATGAAGAACCCGGCTAGCTGATGTGAACTGATGTGAACTGCAGGACACATCGATCATCGACACTTTGAACACACCTCGCAGCGTCTTGTTCCTCTCGGGGCGACGTCTGTCTGAGGGTTGCTCGGCCATCAGTCAGTCAGTCACAGGTGTCCGTTACCTTCATCGGACATGCTGTGACGTTCTGACAGTATGTCTACTTCAATAAGACTCGTTATGTTTCTGTTACCTTACAATGAGATTTTATATCTTCAGATGCTGCACAGAGTCCTCCATCTTATCAATGTTTCCATCATAAAGTCTGTAAATCACCTCGGTAGTGTAACGTTATTCCCTGTTGGTCTCAGAGGCTTAGCCCGGTTCTGTTAGCATGCTAACGGCAGATTCAGTTTGCAGCAGTTAATTAGCGGTTAGCTACTTTAGCAAGCTATGTGTCCATCATAAAGTGTGTAAATCACAGAGAGTTGAAGCTGAGCAGTTGGAGGACATCAGAGGGAAAAGCAGCAAATATATTGTGTATAAAATCTGATCCAGTCTGAATAAAGTTCTGAAGCTGTGGTTCTGTACAGTAATCAGTGAGGCCCGGACACAGATGGCTGTAGCAGCCCTCACAGTCACTCACAGACTGGATCAAACAGGAAGCACTCCACTGCGGCGGCGTCAGAAGAGAGAAAGACTTTGATTGGATGTTAAATTAGTACACGCCCCGAGTGCAGGATGACATCATCAACAAGTTTTTATGGTTTATCAGGAAATGACAAACTCAACAAACCATGAAGAACACCTGAACACATCAGTCACCTGATCCTGGCGGGTCTCATGTCTGACTGCATGCTTTGCACATCATTCACTGCTGACCTCGTCTCCTCACCAAGTGACCCGATCTCTGACCTCCTCAACCGCTGTGGCTGATGAGAGATCCCTGAGCATGCAGCTCTCGTTCTGCTGATGTCACATTGACACATTCTGTGTCACCAGCTGATTGGTCACAGGTTCTGTTAGACGTGAAGTTCAGATCTTTTTTCTTCAGTGTCGTTGTTGGAGGATGTGATGTTCTACCTCAGCGACTCGAGGTGTCTTTTTTCAGTACAGTCAGTTTGTGTTCACCTGTTCAGGCAGAGACGTCTACAGGAAGGTCCAGGGACGAGACCACCCCGCCCCCTCCACCATCATCAACATCACAGGTACGTCCATCTGCCCATCCACCCTTCAGTCTGCATGTCCACCACCTGTTTGTTCATCTACCGTTCCTTAAGTTTATCTGTCCACTCGTCTGTCTGTCTATCAGCCCTCTTTCCATCATCAATCAATCAAATTTTATTTGTATAGCCCAAAGTCGCAAAATACATTTTGCCTCGGAGGGCTTCACAATCTGTACAGGGAGTGACACCCTCTGTCCTTAGACCCTCGGTTCGAGTGAGGAAAAACTTGCCCACAAAAAACCCTTTTAACAGGGAAAAAAGTGGAAGAAACCTCAGGAAGAGCCACAGAGGAGGGATCCCTCTCCCAGGACGGACAGACGTGCAATAGATGTCACGTGTACAGTCAACAAGTCAACAGAAACATTTAGTGTAATTACAATGAAAAATGACAATGGATTACAATGAATGATAAAATGATTACAGTAGCAGTGGAGCCTGTGATAGAGATAGAGAGACACAGATGCACAGCAGCAGCAAATCATTAACTAAGTTACTATAAACTGTAATGGAGATCTGGTAACATTAATGACAGTAATAATATATGTAGTGGACGTCATGCAGGACCACAGCAGCAGTCACGATCCACGAGAACCTGCTGGACGAAAGAGCACAGAAACTCCGGGGAAGAAGTTTAGTTAGTAAGATGCATTAATGTACATGTATGACAGACATGTATGTTTACAGATGGTGGTGGTGATGGTGAGAGAGAGAGGGAGAGAGAGAGAGAGAGAGAGAGAGAGAGAGAGAGAGAGAGAGGGTTTTCAGTAAAGGGAGATGTGACTGCATCTTCAACCAATACCATGCCTGGCTAGGCATAACCCTGAAAGGAGGAGTCCCCCGGCAGTTTAGTCCTATAGCAGCATAACTAAGGGATGACCTGAGCCAGCCCTAACTATAAGCTCTATCAAAAAGGAAAGTCTTAAGTTTACTCTTAAAAGTGTTGACCGTGTCTGCCTCCAGAACCCAAAATGGTAGTTTGTTCCACAGAAGAGGAGCTTGATAGCTGAAAGCTCTGGCTCCCAATCTACTTTTGGAAACTATAGGAACTACAAGGAACCCAGCATTCTGAGAGCGCAGTGTTCTAGAGGGGTAGTAAGGTACTATGAGCTCTTTTAGATATGATGGTGCCTGACCATGAAGAGCTTTGTATGTAAGGAGAAGAATTTTAAATTCTATTCTAGATTTAACAGGTAGCCAATGCAAGGAAGCCAAAATGGGAGAGATGTGATCTCTGATCTTGGTTCCTGTCAGAACACGTGCAGCAGCATTCTGAATTAGCTGCAAAGTCCTAAGAGACTTATTGGAGCAGCCTGATAACAATGAGTTACAATAGTCCAGCCTAGAAGTAACAAATGCGTGGACTAGTTTTTCTGCATCTGCTTGAGATACAATGCGTCTGATTTTGGCGATGTTACGTAAATGGAAGAATGCAGTCCTTGAAATTTGTTTTATGTGGACATTAAAGGACAAATCCTGATCAAAAACAACTCCAAGATTCTTTACGGTGGAGCTGGAGGCCAGGGTGATCCCATCTAAGGTAACTAAGTCTCTAGAGAGAGAGTCTCTGATGTTTTTGGGTCCAATTACAAGAACTTCAGTTTTGTCTGAATTTAACATCAGAAAATTGAAGGTCATCCAACTTTTTATATCTTTAAGGCATGCTTGGAGTTTAGTTAATTGATTGGTTTCATCAGGCTTGATCGATAAATATAATTGGGTGTCGTCGGCATAACAATGAAAATTAACGGAGTGATTCCTAATAATGTTCCCTAGAGGAAGCATATATAAACTGAATAGAAGTGGTCCGAGTACAGAACCTTGTGGGACTCCATGACAAACTTTGGTATGCATGGAGGATTCATCATTGACAAGAACAAACTGAGAACGATCTAAAAAATAAGACTTAAACCAGCTTAGGGCGGTTCCTTTGATGCCAATTTGATGTTCCAGTCTCTGTAAAAGAATTTGATGGTCAATGGTGTCAAATGCGGCACTAAGATCTAACAGGACAAGTACAGAGATGAGTCCTTTGTCTGATGCCATTAGGAGGTCGTTTGTAACTTTGACTAGTGCGGTCTCTGTGCTATGATGCACTCTAAATCCTGACTGAAAATCCTCATATAAACTGTTCTTATGGAGAAAGTCGCACAGCTGATTGGCTACAGCTTTCTCAAGTATCTTAGACAGAAAGGGAAGGTTTGATATCGGTCTGTAATTGGCTAAAACCTCTGGATCTAGAGTGGGCTTTTTAAGAAGAGGTTTAATTACAGCTACTTTAAAGGACTGTGGTACATATCCTGATAATAAAGACAGATTAATCATATCCAATAAAGAAGGGCTAACTAGAGGTAAAACATCCTTGACCAGCCTGGTTGGGATGGGATCTAAGAGACAGGTTGACGACTTAGATGAAGAAATTATTGAAGTTATTTGATGAAGGTCGATGGGAGAAAAACAGTCTAAATATATATCAGGTTTTACAGCTGTTTCCAAACTTGCTGTATCAGAATGCAGATCAGTGCCTGTTGAGGGCAAGAGGTGATGAATTTTGTCTCTAATAGCTAACTAAGCACTAAGCACAGCACTAACTATAAGCTCTATCAAAAAGGAAAGTCTTAAGTCTACTCTTAAAAGTGTTGACCGTGTCTGCCTCCAGAACCCAAAATGGTAGTTTGTTCCACAGAACAGGAGCTTGATAGCTGAAAGCTCTGGCTCCCTATCTACTTTTGGAGACTATAGGAACCACAAGGAACCCTGAAGAACCATGAGGAACCATGAAGAACCATGAGGAACCCTGAAGAACCCTGAAGAACCATGAGGAACCCTGAAGAACCGTAAAGAACCATGAGGAACCCAGCATTCTGAGAGCGCAGTGTTCTAGAGGGGTAGTAAGGTACTATGAGCTCTTTTAGATATGATGGTGCCTGACCATGAAGAGCTTTGTATGAGAGGAGAAGAATTTTAAATTCTATTCTAGATTTAACAGGTAGCCAATGCAAGGAAGCCAAAATGGGAGAGATCTGATCTCAGTTCTGACACTGTAATAATAAGGCGAGGAGAACCACAAGGATCACAGGCGCTGCGATCAGGAAGAAAGTTCTGGACACACCAGACCAGAACTGAGAGGCTCAAGAAGACCACTAGGATCCTCAATGAGGACACTTTTGTTGTTAGACTATTAAGATTATTTATTTAGTTCTGTTACAATGTATCCATCCATCTGTCCATCAGTCTTTAGCGATGGCGGTCTGACCATCAATCTTTCTCTGTCTCTCTGTCAGAGGAGGATGGCGAGGACGTTTTGACCAAGAAGGAGGAGGAGGAGAGGCGGATTGCCGAGATGGGCAAGCCAACGCTGGGCGAGCACGTCAAACTGGAGGTCGTCATCGAGGAGTCGTACGAGTTCAAGGTGCGATCAGTTTCTGTCACCATTAAAGGTCCAGTGGGTAGGACTTAAGGGCAGATTACCCCTCGCCTCACCTTCTCCTCCGTAGCATAAAGGAGAAACTACAGTGGAAATCTTGATCTAGTTTAGTTTGTCTGTTCTGGGCTCCTGTAGAAACATGGCATAGAAGAGGAGCCACAGCGTCTACAAAAACATATTGAGTCTGATTTTCAGATGATTAAACACCCAGATGATTAAATAAACTCTAAGAATCTGTTTTCAGACTGATGGGATGATTTGTAAAGGGATCAGCATGAACATGAGATAGTTTCCTGTGAACCTCCTGCTGTCTTTCAGAGCACCGTAGATAAACTTCTTAAGAAGACCAACCTGGCTCTGGTGATCGGGACAAACAGCTGGAGAGAACAATTTGTGGAAGCTATCACTGTCAGCTCTGGTAAGAACTTAAGAAAAAGTGTTGTGGTGTAGCACAAGAAGGAAAAGTGTGGTTAAGAAACAAGCTCCATTATTGGCATTAAAAATTCAAGTTTGAGGTCTTTGGAGAAGTTCCTCACCACACTTTAATCACTGCTGGCTCTGCTTCCCTTTCCTGCCCAGGTGATGATGATGACGATGAGTGTGGCGAGGAAAAGCTGCCCTCCTGTTTTGACTATGTCATGCACTTCCTCACGGTCTTCTGGAAGCTTCTGTTCGCCTTCGTTCCTCCCACCGACTACTGGAATGGTTGGGCCTGCTTCGTTGTCTCTATCTCTGTCATCGGCCTCTTGACGGCAGTGATCGGCGACCTGGCGTCACATTTCGGCTGCACAGTTGGCCTCAAAGACTCCGTCACGGCTGTGGTGTTCGTAGCTTTAGGCACATCTGTACCAGGTAACCCCGGTGATGGTGGATTCTCACACTAAACTTCAGGCACAGCCTTCTAGTTTGAATAAAACTTCTTTTTAAATTGTCAATAGTCAACAAGTTTCTGAAACCGATGTGGACACATACATGGTTCTGACATCGGCAGTTGAGGAACTTTGTGGTTTCACCTTGAAAGTGTAAGTCAGGTGTGATAGAAGTTCTGCAGAACAAGTTGAATGTCATCGTAGTCGACCAGACTCGCATAGTTTCCAAAAGACGTTCTACCTGACTCATGGGAAGTGTGGGGTCACTGACACCTTTGGAGGCATCATGACTCATGGACACAGCTGTCCATCTAGTGGATCACTTGACTTGAGGTCACCTGAGTGCAGGTGTGGATGGGGGTCGTCAAGTTCAGGTCTTGTTCTCAGGCTAAATGTGTAGCATGAGTAACACCTGTACAAGAGCCTTCACCTCAAAATAAACTGTTGACATTTATGATGTGCTGTACAACAGTAATGCATGCAGAAGACACTAGATGGCGGTGAAAGCAGGATCATGAGTTGGGCGTAGCTTTACTTCCATATTGAACATATTATGGTCAAACTATGGAGATATGGTTCAGATGTCTAACTCTACAAATCCACATAGAAGAGCCTGAATGTTGTAATGTGTTGATTTGGTTAGAAAGAAAGTAGTATGGTCCATTTCTGAGTCAGCAATACATTATATATATATATAATACATGAGTGTCAGATACAGCAGTATTAGACCACATTGGCTCAGTTGTTGAGTTGTTGAGTGTCTGTTGGATCAAAAACAGGCAGTAAACTAAGCTTTGACCTCTGACCTTTATGTTTTCTCCCACAGACACTTTTGCCAGTAAGGTGGCAGCCATCCAGGACCAATACGCCGACGCCTCCATCGGCAACGTGACTGGAAGTAACGCTGTTAATGTCTTCCTGGGTATCGGCGTGGCCTGGTCCATCGCTGCTATCTACCATTACTCCAAAGGCCGGGAGTTCAGGGTTGACCCAGGCACGCTGGCCTTCTCCGTCACACTCTTCACCATCTTTGCCTTCATCTGCATCGCCGTCCTCATCTACCGCCGCCGGCCCGAGATTGGCGGGGAGCTTGGCGGACCCAGAGTCCCCAAGATCCTCACCACCTGCCTGTTCTTCAGCCTGTGGTTAATGTACATTGTCTTCTCCTCACTGGAGGCCTACTGCCACGTAAAGGGCTTCTAAAAGTTCTGCTTCGGGTCCAGAAAGGTTCTTGATGAACAGTTCTGGTGGATTTCAAAATGTTCCAATAGATTCCTGCATATTCTGACAGGTTCCTATAACTTCAGTTATTTGTCTAAAGGTTTGGTAGATGTTGGAAGCTTGTAACCATTTGCTGACAGTTGATTGATTCCTTAAGGTTCTGGAGGACATGTAATCGTTCTGACAGGACTCTAACAGATAAAATACCTTTACAGAGTCCAGCAGAACATTTATTTTACAGGTTCAAAACAACTCTGATTGGTTTCTAAAGATCCCAAAAGTTCCTAAAAGATCCAACAGCTTGTTGACGGTCCCAATGCACTGCTAAAAGTTCCAATATGTTTCCGCATAATGTGACAGGTCCCTGTCATTTTTTTTAGGGTTTGGATAATCTTTGAAGGATTCTGCTGGGTTCTGCTGGGTTCTTATCATTTCTTTTATTGATCTCAATGTTCAGATAAATGTCTAAAGGTTGTTGCTGGTTCCTGACAGTTGATGGAGTCCTGCATGATGTGCCAGGTTCTTATATTTTCAAAGGTTTGGGTTGACTTTTAATGGTTCTGCTTGGTTCTGAGTGAAGCTCCTGAAAGTCTTTTGCCATATGTCTAAAGGTTGTTCTTTCAAAACATGTAGATTGCTACATATTGTGACTGTATAAACCTCTAAGGAGTCCACTAGGTTCTGAAAGGTTCTTGAATGGTCTAACTGGTTCCTATTATTTTCTGACAGCTGACTGAAGGCTCTGATATAACAGTTCTAACAGTATTCATTCATTCTGACTGAAAAGTTCTTTCAGGTTCTTTAAAGGTTCTGTCGGGTTCCAAACATATTTGAGGTACCTGACAGGTTCTCCGTGTTCTTGACGGTCCTGATGGATTTCTAAAGGTTACTGACTCCTGAGACGTCTTCTTGACTTGGACTGTTCTCTGGCTGTTAAATGCTGGTGACCTCCAAGACTGGACTATCTTCATCCTCGCATACCTCCTGAAGATTTAAAGACATTTACGTGTTTCATAAATCCTCCTCCTGTACCTTTGAGCAATCTTTATGATAAACCATTTCAAGTTTTTAGGACTTTGAACCACATCCACAGTTAGTGATGACGAGCAGCCGTGCTAACAAAGGAGGCAGTTCACGGTGGTTTGGACTGGATCAATAGTGATGCACCTAAATGAATATCTGCACTGAGTTTGAACATAGTTATTTGTGTGTGTACGAGGTTCCTGAGTTTGGTGTTGCAGCAATTAAAGGTCCATGAACTCTTTAAAACTCAGTCCAGTCGTGTGTGTGGGTGTCATGATATGATTGGCTGCAGCCGACGGATGCCTATTGGACGACGTGAACATGTGAGTCGTCTGCAGTGTCGCTCCTTGACATGTTTTTACTTTTCCTCACCTCTGATTGGCCCACAGACCATCGCTGTCACTTCCTCTTCTATCAGGTGGTTCACCCTGTCCGTCCTGGATAAAGTCGGATGGTGAGTGTTGGAACACTTCTCGTCCTCAGTGGACGCCATTTTGCCTCCGTAGCTGAAGGGGAAGGACCAGCGGCGTTGATAAAATGGTGGCTGAGAAAACAGCTGGAGCTGAAGAGGTGGAGGTGAATACCTCGATATACAAATGATTTATATTTAGAATGTGGAGGTCAGATGATGAGCTAACGCTGCACATGGATACAATTTAGCACCATAAAATGTTGTGACCATCATTTCCTGTAAGTTCACGACGACCGTATTCGAATTGAGACACTACCTGCTGAAATTAGAGTACTACACCAGGAAGTACACAGTACTACATAGAAGAGTACGAACAGAAGTATCTGAACTGAGACACAGCTTAACAGGAGAACGAGGTGTTAAAAAGAGTTTTTGGATTTCGGCTGCTGATTGTCGAACACGTCAGCAGGAGACACTGCAGCTCATGGAGGAGGTTCAACTTCCTGTTGTCACTTCACAGAAATAAAACACATGGTG
Source organism: Argyrosomus regius (assembly GCA_946959425.1). Classification (NCBI taxonomy): domain Eukaryota; kingdom Metazoa; phylum Chordata; class Actinopteri; family Sciaenidae; genus Argyrosomus; species Argyrosomus regius. The sequence continues at coordinate 3,301,082 of OX336883.1, forward strand.
TGGTCCAACAGTCAGTTTGTCTCATGAAGGTTCCTCACTTAAGTGTTAACGTGTCCGCCATGATAAGAGCTGTTTGAATCCTCTAACTGTGAAGGAAAGGAGCTTCAATGCTTCCTTTATTATCTCCTTTAGCATAGGATACACCGGACCATCCTTTACGAAAGGAAAGGAGGTGATGCCGTCCCACAAAATGGACGCAGCGTTCAGTCATTAAAACCATCAGTGTGTTTAAACAGTGTGATGCAGCCTGCAGCAGAGAGCGTGTGAATATGAACATACGTGTTGACGTGATGTCAAACTTTGATCATGAAGTGTGTTCTGTTGTTGACTGTGGAGCTGCGTTCACACACAGAGTACAAACTGTTTGTAACTGTGACATCCAGCGTCCTGCAGATCATCATGAAGTTACCGTTGCTGATTAATCATATATCTTTGCCATAACTTGCTAATATGTTTCTATATGAGTGGACAGGAGGGTGAGCGACCATACCAGCTAACAAACACTTCATCTGACTTCTGTGACAGGTGGACAATATTCATTTATTATTTGAACTCTGACGTTGATGATGAAGTCACATTTTTCACCGGGTTGTCCACGTTTATATTTCCTGCATGAAACAACACGATCAGAGTGCACGGGGAGTATCTAGGAAGTATCTCAGATGAGCGTTTTGTAGTCCATCTTCTGGACTTTGTAGTTTTACCACAGATCACGTCAATAACATTCACCGTCGCTTCATGACGTAGTCTAGTGTAAGAGCAGTCGGATTCTCTTTACTCCTTATCACCTCTCCTTCACATGTTTCCTTATGACCTTGTGACGTTTTCCATCGAGGTCAAGGAAATGTGGTTAGGAAAAGTGGTTAGGAAAGGACTTAGGAGCTGATTTTGGACTATTCGACCATACCCATTATTTCTTTCTAGTTGTACAGTCAGTCAAACACCGCCTAAAAACAGAGACATCTCTACATTTTTAAAGTGATGCTGAGCTGTGTCTGGTGCTCCTGTGGATCGAGGCTGCGTTCACAACCCGCCAATCAAACGCAATGAACTGCAGCTGATGACGAGGAAAAACAGTTTGGTGCTGTGCGCTAACATCGGCCTCTCGTCTGTGTTTGTTCCACCGTTCCATCACTTCAGCCGCCTCATTAAAGCCCGCCTCTTGCTTGATGTGATTGGCTGCTCTTACCAGGTGTGACATTGATGAGCCAACCCTGACTCCATCTAATTTTATAAGACGACAGATAAAATCCACAGAGCGCTGTCAGAAGAACACAAAGTCACTTTATTGTTACAGTTTACAAAATGCCGTCTTAAAGGGTTCAAGCTGCGCCAAGTGACAGGAAGTGAGCGACTGAACGAACACAAGAAAACAAACCACAGGTGAGCATCATGGGTAATACCTGCGAAAGAAAAGGTCACGTTATTCACTGACACGTCGTCCACGTGGAGCTCTCTGTAGCTTTGGGTTTAAGGTCTCGTTGCTATGACAACAGCTCCACACATAAGCTGCATGATGATTATTATCAGACACACACACACACACACACTGTGTTCAGTATATAAATAAGAATAAATATCAGCAGGGTGAATATAAAGAATTAAAAAGTGACTTTCATGGTACAAACGTTTCTGTTCCAACAGGACGTGAGTGTAAACAGCCAAACCAGGTGTGTGCGCCTCTGGAGGCGGGGTCATGTGACACAGGTGAAGGTGGGAGGAGCTTCAGGGTTTGTTGTAGCCAAAGATCCCGACAGGAAAGTGTTTGACGTGAGTCGGCCACTGAGCGGCGAGCTGGAAAAACTTCACGTCGTTCCACTCGACTCCGTCTACAGAGACTGAGAGACAGACAGGAGACGCATTAAAGGCCCGACGGATCGCTCGGTACCGGCGGTCCGATCAGTTCTTTAGAACTGACTTACTGAGGCCAGTACAGAGTCTGTCCACCAGAGGGCGCTGACGCCTGCTCTGTGATTTAAACTGCTGACAACTGTAGCTGCTGTTAGCTAATGTTAGCTGTGTGTGTGTGTGTGTGTGTGTGTGTGTGTGTGTGTGTACCTCTCAGTGTGTGTTGGTGTTTGGAGGTACAGATCAGTCTGCTGATTCCCTCGATCAGCTGACTTCTCGACTCCGCCTCCTTCTCCTTCATCTTCTTACTGAGGAACATGACTGACAGAAACACACCTTCATCATCATCATCCTCCTCCTCATCCTCCCCCTCCTCCTCCTCCTCCTCCTCCTCACCCTCATCCTCCCCCTCCTCCTCCTCCTCCTCCTCCCCCTCCTCCTCACCCTCCTCCTCCTCCTCCTCCTCACCTTTCTTGTTCTTCTCCTTTGTCACCACCGTCATGCTCATCAGTTCTCCTCCGCTGATCCTCGACACCTGCAGACTTCGGAAGTTGCTCTTCAATGTGTTCTTCATCCCCACCTCCTTCCTTCTCTCTCCTCCTCCACCTCCTCCTCCTCCACCTCCTCCGACCTGACTGCTCCAGTAGTCCACCTGCAGACCCATCACCTCCCCTGGACAGCTGATTGAGGAGGTGGAGGAGGACAGAGGTTAGGGTTCTCATCAGAGAGTAAGACAAAAGGTTCTGCTGTAAACAGAAAGTACCTCATGGAGGGGGAGGGAGGAGGTGTGGAGGCGATGCTGATTGGTGCTCCTGATTGCGAGGGAGGAGATCCCAGTATGATGTCATCAGAGTCGACTGTGGGGAGAGAAGCAGGTGTGTGAACAGTGAGGTGATGTGGGGGGGGGGTCAGCAGATGACAGGTGAGTGTGGTCTACCTGAGGTGGACAGGAAGTTCTGCTCCACGACGCCGACCTTCACCAGCTGAAACAGACACAAGACTTCAGTCTCCATGGTAACAAACAGCCGCCTCCACGGCGACAAGGACGTTTAACCAACAAACGAGTGTCAGTTCAGACAGGAAGTGATGTCACAGCACAGTATAAACAGGCTCATTGGATGTTCAGTGTGTGGACAGTGGGCGGGTCTCAGCGGTGCTGGTGGAGCGGTCGGAGCGGCTCATTTGATTTCTTACCCCGATAAAAGGAACAAACTTCTGACAGGAGTCGTCGTCGGGGCTGCAGAAGAAGAAGAAGAAGAAGAAGAAGAAGAAGAAGAAGAAGAAGAAGAAGAAGAAGAAGAAGAAGAAGAAGAAGAAGAAGAAGAAGAAGAAGAAGAAGAAGAAGAAGAAGAAGAAGAGTTCACACAGTCAGCAGGAAACACACACATGGTCTGACTGACTCTCCTCCAGGTGAGCCTCAGATGTTACTGTTGAGTCTTCATGACGCTCTGTCGACCTTCAGAGTTTAAACGTGTCCTAGTCATGACGGAGGTCTGATCATGACTGTGGCAGAAAGGTACTAACCTCTTGTGTTTGCAGGTCAGCATGGCCTCTGAGATCGGACACAGGTGAGAGACAGCAGCTCCGCTCACGTACTGAGAGACTCGAGCTGCCACACCGACAGGATCTGTCCAACAGAAGCAGAACGTCTTCAGACTGAAGGACGAAGACCTGAAGGTCCAAACCTGCCAGGACATCCTGAGACCGCTGCCTACGTGTCAGATACCCAAGTAGGCTAACTGTCTCGTCTTAGTCTGGTCTTGTCTTGGTCTTGTCTTAGTCTTGGTTTAGGACAGGTGTGAATAAGGTGTGAATATAAGAGGCTGATGCTAATTGAGGGGGCAGTCCTAATTCAGTCTGAATCATGATTGGTCAGCTTGGGGAGCCAATGATAGTCTGGATGGTGAACCGGCTTGAAAACAGGAAGTGAGACAGAAAACAGAAAAGGTTATCTGACGTCAGCTGAATATCGACCTTGTGACGTTCTCTCCTCCTCCTTCTTCTTCTCCTCCTTCTTCTTCTCCTCCTCCTTCTTCTTCTCCTCCTCCTCCTTCTTCTTCTCCTCCTTCTTCTTCTCCTCCTCCTTCTTCTTCTTCTTCTTCTTCTTCTTCTCCTTCTTCTTCTTCTTCTCCTTCTTCTTCTTCTTCTCCTTCTTCTCCTCCTCTTCTTCTCATTCTTCTTCTCCTCCTTCTTCTTCTCCTCCTCCTTCTTCTTCTCCTCCTTCTTCTTCTCCTCCTCCTTCTTCTTCTCCTCCTCTTCTTCTTCTTCTTCTTCTTCTTCTTCTCCTTCTTCTTCTTCTTCTCCTTCTTCTCCTCCTCTTCTTCTTCTTCTTCTTCTCCTTCTTCTTCTTCTTCTTCTCCTCCTTCTTCTTCTTCTTCTTCTTCTTCTCCTTCTTCTTCTTCTCCTTCTTCTTCTTCTCCTTCTTCTCCTTCTTCTCCTCCTATTCTTCTTCTTCTTCTTCTCCTTCTTCTTCTCCTTCTTCTTCTTCTTCTTCTTCTCCTCCTTCTTCTCCTTCTTCTTCTTCTCC
>OX336883.1:3310456-3440456 GCA_946959425.1 Argyrosomus regius
CCTGACTCTGACCCACCGGATCTGAGTCCAGAACCTACAGCACAGAAGCCAGATGTCAGGACAGCTACCTGAACGATCTATGAGGTGACACAGCAGCACAAGATTTACAGGATTATAAAACATTCATCATTATTTATTTCCATGAGTAATATCCAGGTTCAAAGTATCAATCATTAGAGCAGTGAAACACACGAGCCCAACCCCTCTTCAAATACGAAAACCCAAAAAAAAACATTCAAACTGGTTTTCTACAAACCAATGTGTGCCATCATGGTGGTACAAACCTCATCTGTGACTTTGAATCTTCTCAGCAGAGCCACAAACTTCTGTTTGAAGTTCGGCTGCTGAGCGACAGAAAACAAAGAAGTGAGACACGAGGAAAGTTTGTTGTTTCTTCATTGATCATCTTGATGCTCTGCGGCAGGACGTGCAGTACTCAGTCTGACGGGCGTGTTCCTGGAAATCAGCCCCTCTGATTGGTCCTCACCTGCGTCAGCGAGGCTGTTCGGATCATTTTCCTGTGAGACTTCTTCATCTTTCCCTGGACGTCATCATCATCGTCGTACATATCCTGAGAAACGTGACAGTTTAAGTCAAACGTTGTGCCAGCTTTAGCTAATGTTAGCGCTTAGCTCAAATTATGACTGATTTGATCATCAGACTCATTTTTAATCAGTTGTCTCATTGATTAATAAAGGCTGCATTCCATTTAGTTGTTCCAGGTCCAGATTCCTGATCTTGTGCCTGTTGACATACTGACACACCTAAATGGACAGACAGCATCACTGTGGTGCACCTGTCTGTCAGTCACCTGAGGTGGGACCGCGTCATCACTTCCTTCCTGCTCGGAGGAGAAGCTGTCGTCATCGTCGTCCCAGTAGTTTTCCATGTCAGGAGAGCGATCTGTCCAACAGACGGACAAACATCATCAACAGACCAGTCCAGTGTTTATTCAGCTGAAGTATGTCAGTCCTCTGTAATGCTGTTCTGTGTCTCTTTGTGTTGTTCTGTGTCTCTTTGTGTTGTTTTGTGTCTTTGTGTTGTTTTGTGTCTCTTTATGTTGTTTTGTGTCTTTGTGTTGTTCTGTGTCTCTTTGTGTTGTTTTGTGTCTCTTTGTGTTGTTTTGTGTCTTTGTGTTGTTTTGTGTCTCTTTATGTTGTTTTGTGTCTTTGTGTTGTTCTGTGTCTCTTTGTGTTGTTTTGTGTCTCTTTATGTTGTTTTGTGTCTTTGTGTTGTTCTGTGTCTCTTTGTGTTGTTTTGTGTCTCTTTATGTTGTTTTGTGTCTTTGTGTTGTTCTGTGTCTCTTTGTGTTGTTTTGTGTCTCTTTATGTTGTTTTGTGTCTTTGTGTTGTTCTGTGTCTTTGTGTTGTTTTGTGTCTCTTTATGTTGTTTTGTGTCTTTGTGTTGTTCTGTGTCTCTTTGTGTTGTTTTGTGTCTCTTTATGTTGTTTTGTGTCTTTGTGTTGTTCTGTGTCTCTTTGTGTTGTTTTGTGTCTTTGTGTTGTTTTGTGTCTCTTTGTGTTGTTTTGTGTCTTTGTGTTGTTCTGTGTCTCTTTGTGTTGTTTTGTGTCTTTGTGTTGTTTTGTGTCTCTTTATGTTGTTTTGTGTCTTTGTGTTGTTCTGTGTCTCTTTGTGTTGTTTTGTGTCTTTGTGTTGTTTTGTGTCTTTGTGTTGTTTTGTGTCTCTTTGTGTTGTTTTGTGTCTTTGTGTTGTTCTGTGTCTTTGTGTTGTTTTGTGTCTCTTTATGTTGTTTTGTGTCTTTGTGTTGTTTTGTGTCTTTGTGTTGTTTTGTGTCTCTTTGTGTTGTTTTGTGTCATTGTGTTGTTCCGTGTCTCTTTGTGTTGTTTTGTGTCTTTGTGTTGTTCTGTGTCTCTTTGTGTTGTTTTGTGTCTCTTTATGTTGTTTTGTGTCTCTTTGTGTTGTTTTGTGTCTCTTTGTGTTGTTTTGTGTCTCTTTGTGTTGTTTTGTGTCTTTGTGTTGTTCTGTGTCTCTTTGTGTTGTTTTGTGTCTCTTTATGTTGTTTTGTGTCTTTGTGTTGTTCTGTGTCTCTTTGTGTTGTTTTGTGTCTTTGTGTTGTTTTGTGTCTCTTTGTGTTGTTCTGTGTCTCTTTGTGTTGTTTTGTGTCTTTGTGTTGTTTTGTGTCTCTTTATGTTGTTTTGTGTCTTTGTGTTGTTCTGTGTCTCTTTGTGTTGTTTTGTGTCTTTGTGTTGTTTTGTGTCTCTTTGTGTTGTTTTGTGTTGTTTTGTGTCACTTTGTGTTGTTTTGTGTCTTTGTGTTGTTCTGTGTCTTTGTGTTGTTTTGTGTCTCTTTATGTTGTTTTGTGTCTTTGTGTTGTTTTGTGTCTTTGTGTTGTTCTGTGTCTCTTTGTGTTGTTTTGTGTCTTTGTGTTGTTTTGTGTCTCTTTATGTTGTTTTGTGTCTTTGTGTTGTTTTGTGTCTTTGTGTTGTTTGGCTTTGTGTTGTTTTGTGTCTTTGTGTTGTTTTGTGTCTCTTTGTGTTGTTTTGTGTCTCTTTGTGTTGTTTTGTGTCATTGTGTTGTTCTGTGTCTCTTTGTGTTGTTTTGTGTCTTTGTGTTGTTCTGTGTCTCTTTGTGTTGTTTTGTGTCTCTTTATGTTGTTTTGTGTCTCTTTGTGTTGTTTTGTGTCTCTTTGTGTTGTTTTGTGTCATTGTGTTGTTCTGTGTCTCTTTGTGTTGTTTTGTGTCATTGTGTTGTTCTGTGTCTCTTTGTGTTGTTTTGTGTCTTTGTGTTGTTTTGTGTCTCTTTGTGTTGTTTTGTGTCTTTGTGTTGTTCTGTGTCTCTTTATGTTGTTTTGTGTCTTTGTGTTGTTTTGTGTCTCTTTGTGTTGTTTTGTGTCTCTTTGTGTTGTTTTGTGTCTTTGTGTTGTTTTGTGTCTCTTTATGTTGTTTTGTGTCTTTGTGTTGTTTTGTGTCTTTGTGTTGTTCTGTGTCTCTTTGTGTTGTTTTGTGTCTCTTTATGTTGTTTTGTGTCTTTGTGTTGTTCTGTGTCTTTGTGTTGTTTTGTGTCTTTGTGTTGTTTTGTGTCTCTTTGTGTTGTTCTGTGTCTTTGTGTTGTTTTGTGTCTCTTTATGTTGTTTTGTGTCTTTGTGTTGTTTTGTGTCTTTGTGTTGTTTTGTGTTTTTGTGTTGTTTTGTGTCTCTTTGTGTTGTTTTGTGTCTCTTTGTGTTGTTTTGTGTCTTTGTGTTGTTCTGTGTCTCTTTGTGTTGTTTTGTGTCTTTGTGTTGTTCTGTGTCTCTTTGTGTTGTTTTGTGTCTCTTTATGTTGTTTTGTGTCTCTTTGTGTTGTTTTGTGTCTCTTTGTGTTGTTTTGTGTCTCTTTGTGTTGTTCTGTGTCTCTTTGTGTTGTTTTGTGTCTTTGTGTTGTTTTGTGTTTTTGTGTTGTTTTGTGTCTTTGTGTTGTTCTGTGTCTCTTTGTGTTGTTTTGTGTCTCTTTGTGTTGTTTTGTGTCTCTTTGTGTTGTTCTGTGTCTCTTTGTGTTGTTTTGTGTCTTTGTGTTTTTTTGTGTCTTTGTGTTGTTCTGTGTCTCTTTGTGTTGTTTTGTGTCTCTTTGTGTTGTTTTGTGTCTCTTTGTGTTGTTCTGTGTCTCTTTGTGTTGTTTTGTCTCTTTGTGTTGTTCTGTGTCTCTTTGTGTTGTTTTGTGTCTTTGTGGTCATTTTTTGTCTCTAGGATTGGTTCTGGTTCTGGTCCAGGGCCCGGTGGTCCTGTTCAGTGATGGATCGTGGGTCAGCAGAACTTTGAGCTGTCGTGTATTTCTTTTTAGTTTTTTTAGTTCTTCTTTGTGACACAGAGCTCGTGTGTCGTGGTTCAGACCAATCAGGAGCCAGGATGTAGTGATCACCTGATGCTGTCATACACACAGAAGGTCATCCTCATTGTTCCCCTACCCGAGGCCTTGGTCTTGTTGCCATGGTGACCACTTGTGTCCTCCTGTTCAATTGGCTGGCTGAAGAGAGAATGGACGCTCAGCTCCGCCGCACGCACCGAAGCATCCTTCAGGTTGCTATGGAGACCGAGGATGTGGGCTCCGTCTGTCGGATGCTGCATCACCTGGGAGACACACACACACACACACACACACACACACAGATAACCGCCCACACACACACAAATCAATCATTTCACATGTTTTAGTGCTCATGTAGGCCGATCAAATTTCAGTGTGAAGTAAAACAACAACAACAATAATAATAATAATGTGTCTCTGTTAAATGGACTGTACTTATATAGCGCCTTTTATCTTATATTGTATTCTTTTTCACTGTATGCTACTGGAAACTCTATTTCCTTGAGGGAGTCATCCCAAAGGGATCAATAAAGTGCAGTCTAAGTCTAAGTCTAAGCTTTTACAGTACGTATCTCATTCACACACTAATGGGCTTATGGGAAGTTTTCAAATTAAAATGTCGACCTGATGAAAAGGCAGTAAAGTCATCTGAATTCATCCTGAGGGGACCGTGAACGTTCCATCAGCTGCCGTACCTCGGCCATGTTGATGACTCCGACGGCGAGCGTCTTGTAGCCCAGAATGGTTCGGTTCTTGTACCTCTTCCTCCTCTGCAGCATCACATGCAGACGGTTCACGTCTCGCTTCAGGAAGTGAGGATACTGAAAGACGGAGGGACACACGCAGGTTTAACGGGGTGGAATTCATCCTCTGAGGAGCAGGAGCATCATCAGAATTGTGTAATATTATGAATGAAATGTGTGACCTGCAGCGAGAAGGTGAGCTCCAGCTCTGTCTCCATCAGGCCGTCTGGAGGAAGAAGGTATTCATTGGACCTTAAAGTCCGTTTAGAGCCCTGAGAGAGACACGAGGACACCAACACCGAAAGAAGACGTATCAAATGAAATCATTTGATTATAGATCAGCGTTATCAGGAGATGTTTGCAGGGGATGCTGAGAGAAAAACTTCTTTCAGTGAATGAATGAATCTGTACCACCTCAGTGACATTGACTGAAGTTGATTAAAGTTGATTGAAGTTGACTAAAGAATCATTTCATGCTGACGTTGGAGTCGTTCCTGCAGGCTTACAAAGGCTGAAGCTAGCTAGCTAACGCTGTGTAGGGTTACAGACACGTTAGCATTAAAGCTTGAATTAGCTTGAACCAGTGCTCAGTCCTTCAAACTCACTGTGGACCAGCAGGGACTCTCCGGCTCTGCAGGGTTTCTCAAGAACCGCTCATCCAAACTCCTTCACACTCGACACAGCTTTTCTTTGGGTCCTCAGAAATTCACCTGCCAAGCGTGAAGTTGATCAGATGAACGGTTTTTGAAGAAAATCCAAGGACGGACAGATTCAGTCCATTTTAGTTTGATGTCAAAGCATCTGTTTGCAGTCATACGCCGTGTTTCATCGCTCAGATGGTCTCACCTGGATCTTCACAGCGATGGCCACAGAGCTGAGCTCTCGGTCCAGTTCCTTAAGAACCATCAGCCTCTTCAGAGTCAGACTGCACAACCTGGACAGACACGAGACAATCACATCAAACACCACAAACCATAAATACAGAAGGTCCCTGTCCACATTTTTACACCCCAAGTGTCTTTTAATGTGAAGTATCTTCCAAACAAACAAGAAACATTTACACATCCATCCATGAGGTTCATCCACTGGGGACCGTGAATGTTTCCCATGGTGACGACTAGACCCTTATCCTGGATTCAAAGTTATCAAGAAGACTCCCCACATAGAGTCCTATGAGTAACAGCTGATTATACCAGCGATGTGTCTGTCTGTGTGGTCACATTTCAAAAACAGCAGATATTAATGAGAATCATCGATGCTGCTTTTCATTTTAAATTCAACATTTAAAGCTCATTTCGATCAATGTTCAGTGTCAATGATCAATGTTCATGTCTGGACCATTAGCATTGTTTGAGTCAAAAACAAGCTGATGAATCTGTTTTAAGGTTTTCCTTCCACGGGTCAGGATGTATTTCATACTGTGAGGAGCTGTGAGACTGTTGACCTGACCTCCTGGGATCTCATTACTGGAGGATCATGCAGGGACTCGTCCTCCGCCTCAGCTGACAGGAGCTAACACCTGCTAATACCTGCTCACCTGCACGGTGACTCGTGATCACATACGACAGAGAAAAAGGGATTTTATCGCTCTGTGTTCGTTTCCCTCTCTACATTTAAGACGTTCTGGCTCAGGTGAGTCCTGAAACATCCAAACATGATGAAACAAAACAAAAGTATATATCTGAAAAGACGTTAAAACGACATCTCCCACTGTGGTAAATATGTTCAGCTGTACTCGAGTATTTGTTCTGATTACATTACTTATGATCAAAAACTAGCTAACAGCAGCTACAGTTGTCAGCAGTTTACTTCACTGTCCATCAGGAAAGGCCCAACATGTTATTGGTTTGACTCTGAGGTTTGTTGTATTCGTTGTTCTGGTAAAGAAACGAGCGGGCCTAAAATGGATCCATGAGGAACTTCACGAGACCTGAACATCTCAGATCATCTCACTCACTGACTCTGTAATCTTTGCTATGAAGACCGACAGGTTGCTGCTTCCTGGGTCAACACGACCATTTAAGAGGATTAACTCTGATTGGTCGAGTTTGTTAACCCCCACATAGTCACACTGCTGATAATCTGCCCGGAAACAGACAGAAAACTAATCGTCAACTCTGTCTTTATTCTTCAACGTGTTTGTGGATCTTTACTGTGTTTTGATTGGCTGCTGTAATGTGATGTAATTAGTGATGTCATGAGTCTTTGTCTCTGATCCTAAGTCCATTATGATGCTGCTGATCCAGAGTCAGTGGAGTCAGGTTTTAGTCTTTCAGCATTCTGGGAAATGTAGTTCCCTCTCTTTCCATAAACTCATCTGTGTGTCATTAAGGTCACCTGTGTGTCATTAAGGTCACCTGTGTGTCGTTAAGGTCACCTGTGTGTCGTTGAGGTCACCTGTGTGTGTCGTTAAGGTCACCTGTGTGTCGTTAAGGTCACCTGTGTGTCGTTGAGGTCACCTGTGTGTGTCGTTAAGGTCACCTGTGTGTCGTTAAGGTCACCTGTGTGTCGTTGAGGTCACCTGTGTGTGTCGTTGAGGTCACCTGTGTGTGTCGTTAAGGTCACCTGTGTGTCGTTGAGGTCACCTGTGTGTGTCGTTGAGGTCACCTGTGTGTGTCGTTAAGGTCACCTGTGTGTCGTTGAGGTCACCTGTGTGTGTCGTTGAGGTCACCTGTGTGTCGTTGAGGTCACCTGTGTGTGTCGTTAAGGTCACCTGTGTGTGTCGTTAAGGTCACCTGTGTGTCGTTAAGGTCACCTGTGTGTCGTTGAGGTCACCTGTGTGTGTCGTTGAGGTCACCTGTGTGTGTCGTTAAGGTCACCTGTGTGTCGTTGAGGTCACCTGTGTGTGTCGTTAAGGTCACCTGTGTGTGTCGTTAAGGTCACCTGTGTGTCGTTAAGGTCACCTGTGTGTCGTTGAGGTCACCTGTGTGTGTCGTTGAGGTCACCTGTGTGTGTCGTTGAGGTCACCTGTGTGTGTCGTTAAGGTCACCTGTGTGTCGTTAAGGTCACCTGTGTGTCGTTGAGGTCACCTGTGTGTGTCGTTGAGGTCACCTGTGTGTGTCGTTAAGGTCACCTGTGTGTCGTTAAGGTCACCTGTGTGTCGTTGAGGTCACCTGTGTGTGTCGTTAAGGTCACCTGTGTGTCGTTAAGGTCACCTGTGTGTCGTTAAGGTCACCTGTGTGTCGTTGAGGTCACCTGTGTGTGTCGTTAAGGTCACCTGTGTGTCGTTGAGGTCACCTGTGTGTGTCGTTGAGGTCACCTGTGTGTGTCGTTAAGGTCACCTGTGTGTCGTTGAGGTCACCTGTGTGTGTCGTTGAGGTCACCTGTGTGTGTCGTTGAGGTCACCTGTGTGTGTCGTTAAGGTCACCTGTGTGTGTCGTTAAGGTCACCTGTGTGTGTCGTTAAGGTCACCTGTGTGTCGTTAAGGTCACCTGTGTGTCGTTGAGGTCACCTGTGTGTGTCGTTGAGGTCACCTGTGTGTGTCGTTAAGGTCACCTGTGTGTGTTTTGAGTGAGTTGATGACTACCAAACCTTCTGGATTCTGACTCACCTGCTGCCTTTCCTCACCTGTCTCCCAGAAATTACACATGTGCAACATCAAATACATCTTGACGATATTTTCTATGAACATAACGAGGAAATGTTGTTAATTAACGTTCCTGAGTCTTAAAATTCAGATTCAGTCAGAAGTTTTTTAAACCTGATCAGAGATCAGTGTGGATGTGACTACCTGAGCACTGTTCTAAACATCATCACAGCAGAGTCATTACTAATAACAACAACAATAACAACAACAATAACAACAACAATAACAATAACAATAACAATAATAATAATCATCATCATCATCCATTCATCACTGACTTCAAATGATCTAAAACTACATCAGATGTTGATCAGTGTTTCCATGACAACGTTTAATGTCAGAAAGAAAATAAATAATTAATTAATTTAATATTATTGATTTTTTTTTTAGTTTCGTTCTCTTCCAGGAGCTCCATGAACGCGGACCGTAGCACCTTCCTCCTCTCTGGCCGAAAACTAATCCTCTTACCTGGGCACGCAGCTCGGAGAGGACCGGTCGATCTCCCAGGTCGCAAACAGGTTCATCGGCACCGGGACGCGGCCGTCAGCCTCGCCGGCAGCACCGGACCCGTCGACGGGGTTGACCGGGTCCGGTGGGAAAGCGTTCCCCCGGACTCCTCCTCTGTCCGCAGCCGCCGCCATCGTCGCTTCTCCGGCTCGACAGGTCGCTGTGATGCCGGCTGCTGATCCTCCAGTCCGGCTGGAAGAGAGCGGGGCGGGGCGGAGGATGGATGAACCGGAGAGCTTCACTGATCCTAAATCAGTCCGTGCACACCGCAACAGGACGGGAGGAGACTGAGTGAGGAGCACCGAGAGGTACCCAGAGGCTGATTACACGTTACTACACTGTAAATAATTTCTGTAAATTTACGGCAGAATTTCAACAGTATTAAGGTGTTTTTTTAATAAACAGTGCTTTACTGTTAATATTACAGAAAATCAGTGAAATTACAGCTCATTTACTGTTTTTTAACGGAACTCTAATGTATTCCTATTTTACAGCACTTTACCGTTAAAGTGTATTAGATAACAGTATCATGCATTATTTTTGGCATTCTGGGAAGAGCATTGCCTGAGCTGCACATGTGAAGCTATTTACCTGCCATTCCTGATCCATCTCCATCTTACTAATTATTTGGTGAGTAGCAACTTTATATTACATATTATATTATTGTTTGATTTGATTAGTTTTGTTTGCATTGATGATTACAGCATATGCACATGCTAGAATGATTTTGGTTAGCAGCTAGCTAAATTTTCAAAGATGATAGTCAAACAACACAAGGAGCACATTTTAATTTCTACAAAGTTAACGTTTGTTGACACCTGCATTTTGTCAGTGAATTAATGAAACTTTATGATAGTTTGTGTAAACATTTTACCATCTATGTAATTTACTCTATTCGCACGAGATTAGTTTTACCTGGGGACGTCTGGTAATTTACAAATTACAGACGGCTTTTGACAACACTTTAAAGACAGTGCATGCTAATTATTGTGTGTGATAGGGCAGATTCAAATAAAGGCAAGATTATTTTCAAGATAATTATTGGATCACAAATTTAATACTGAAGAATATTTGCTTTGCTGTAACTTTGACTGTTTGCATTGTGCAATTGCCTATTCATTTGTATTTGGATTGATTTTTTGACACATTTCTCTGATATTGCAGATGCAGTAGATGTTTTCACCACTGCCCAGTGATCATAGTAAGCAGCATACTCCCATATTCATCACATGACACAATTAATCAGTTACAGGCTGGATTGAGAAACCTGGTGTCTTCGAGTGAGCCGTAACTCTCCTGCCGATGTTCTTGGACTTCCACACTAACAGTACTGTATATGTTCGTAATACTGTTAATGTAATATATGTATAATCGTAATACTGTTTTTAACATGCAATTTGTTCAGCATGTGAAGTTTTTACATGTCATCTTTACATTCAAATAAAAGTAAAGTGCAATAAGAAGCTGCTTTTTCTCTTACATTTTAATCACAGGATTGAAAAATCAGTAGGTTAATTCTTGGTCTTCAGGGCCAGTGTCTCTAATCCAGGCGAGGTGCTGCAGGTTCAGTCTGATAGGAATAGGAATTTATTTATTTAAAACAGGGACAATGCACAAAAGACATTATTCTCGTGAAACAAGAAAAGATGTATTGGGCCAGGTTATAGCAAAACTGCTAATTTCCACCTGTAGTCCCTGGGCAGGTAAGAACAGATGAGGAGATAACAATGTTAAAATCATTGAAATATGACAGAGTAAAAATGATATGATCACCACGGTATTTTAAAAGCAAACAAAACAATCTAACAGAACAGGGAACAAGAGCACCAAGTGCCCAACAGAGCTTAGCCCAATAGTACACACTCTCTCTTACTCTCATCACACATTCAAACACAAGCAAATACATAGGTAACAGTCCAACCATCACCATCCCCAACCTCACACACATATTAATAACCGTACATACATACATACATACATACATACACTCACATGTAACTCAAGCATGTGTGCAGGCTTGCTTGCTCAGTAACCAGCGCTTTGATAAGCATGAGAATGTGTGGGGATTAGTACATAAGATAAATTCTGTGGGAAGGGCATTCCACTGACTCATGGCCACACATGAAAAAGAAGAACTACCAAACTGAGTCTTACGTTTTGGAATGCTACACTCACCCCTCGTGACAGATCGAGTTACTCGTGCAGTGTTTTCAGAGCAGAGTGTAACAAACTTTTTCAGAGGGGGAGCAGAAGCATTGTAAATAATTTTGTGGAGTAAACAGATATTTGAATGTATGACCATGTTTTCAAAGCTCAAAATACCATATTTAGCAAGTACATGACAGTGATGGTAATGCCGTGGTTTTTTGGCATGGATCTTGAGGCTCTATGGACCAGTTCACGTTCATCATCAGGCCCTGCAGATGATGAACACAAACAAGCGGCCTTCATGTTGATCAGCTGATCCTTCATGATCTGATCTGGATCTGATCACAGCCTGTGTGATCATCAGCTTCTCTGTTTGTCCTGATTCACGTGTGACTGTAACTTTTTACTTTTTAACCTCGGCTTTTGCTTCAAACCTGTAAACAGACAACAACAACAACAACAACATTTATTTATTTATTTTATCTGTCTGTATATTTCCATTCTGACCACATGTGCAGTATTATTTATATCATGGCCACTTTACCTTTAGTACTCGTTTTGCACGTCTGTTCTGTCCGCTGTGTTTTATTCTACTTCTGTACTTTATATACACTTTCTGCTGCTGTAACGAGTGAACTTCCCCGTTGTGGGATAAATAAAGTATAATGGAATCTAATCAACAACAACAACAACATTATTATTAATAATAATAATAATAATAATAATAATTGTTTGATATTTGAATAATTCAGGTATTTTTGGATGTAAGAGGAGCTGATTGGACAGCACGGTGATGACGATTCTTCCTGTTTACGTCAGGCCGAAACACCACGTGATCCCGTGACGTGCTCTGTGGTCACGTGGTGTGCCGGTCAGCTGACTCGTCGTGCCGTCTTCCGGGTCGTCGCTCGGTGTTTACTCGCTTTTTCCTCCGCTGCGCGTGAAGCCAGGTAAAAACTGCATTCTTCAAATCTGACGTCAGAAACGACGAGTTTCATGACGTCACACTGTCATTGATTTGAATCGTCTGAAGAAGAAGAAAGTTTGAATATGAGGTCAGATAATCATCGAGGAGACGAGTGACACAGACGGAAACATACGAACACACGAAGTCACGGTGTGTGCTTTTATTTTGAAACATATGAACACGAAGTTACAGTGTGTGCTTTTATTTTGAAAGATAAAACAGAATTAATGTGTTCAAATTAAAATTTAAAGTTTCCGTCAAACAGGAAGTTGAGTCTGTTTACTTCCTGTTTTTTATGGTTAGAGAGGGAGGGGCCTGTCATTTACAGCAGCCAATAGCAAGCCTGCATTACACCTCCACTGCTATATAGAGCAGCTAGCGCTACGAGCTAGCATCAGCGTCTACCTTCCAGTGACCGAACAGAACCTCAGAACCAGCAGAGAGCACAGCTGACTACAGAGGCGGTTTACCTGTCAGAAGAGGCGGTCATTGGTTAGGAGGTCCTGGGTTTGGTGGTCCTGGGTTTGGTGGTCCTGGGTTTGGTGGTCCTGGGTTTGGTGGTCCTGGGTTTGGTGGTCTTGGGTTAGCCAGTCCTGGGTGAGGTGGTCTTGGTCTAGTGGTCTGGCCGTGGTGTTTCTGGCCGTTGCGTCCTCACTCACAGCTCTGATGGTTGTTTGCAGTTGTTGCCGTGTAGAGCCACCATGAACGCCTCGGACAGTGACGACGACTCGTACAACGAGAGGACGGCGTTGGTCCAGTCTGAGAATCCAGTGGTGCCATCCTACAGACCAGAACCGGACCTCAACCCACCCAGTGACACGCCGCCCAAGAGGGTAAGGGGTTCATTTATTGGTCGATCATAGCGTGAAATGTTCTTGTTGTTGGTCTGATGGACTTCCTGCTGCACTGACACTAAATCGCGCCCTCTGTTGGTCCAGTCTGGGGTGACCAGGAGAGCGGGCCCGGCTGCCATGGATGGAGGCGGTGGTGGCGGTGGCGGTGGCAGTGTTGGCGGCTCGGACCAGGACGTGGACGCAGACGATGAGGAGCTGACTCTGAAGTACGGTGCCAAGCACGTCATCATGCTCTTCATCCCCGTCACGCTCTGCATGGTGGTTGTGGTCGCCACCATCAAGTCGGTCAGCTTCTACACCGAGAAGACCGACCAGCAGCTGTAGGTCCACGCCGTGTCCATCGCAGGTTAACTGCTCTGTGGCGGCTCACGGCTAACGATCATATTTGTCCCTGCAGGATCTACACGCCGTTCACGGAGAACACCCCGTCGGTCGGCCGCCGACTCCTCAACTCTGTCCTCAACACCATCATCATGATCAGCGTCATTGTGGTCATGACCATCTTCCTGGTCGTCCTCTACAAGTATCGCTGCTACAAGGTCAGCACCAGCACCTGAAAATGTGACCTGACGTGACCTGACCTGACCTGACCTGACCTGACCTGACGTGTTTGTGTCTGTGTTGTTCAGTTCATCCACGGCTGGCTCATCCTGTCCTCCCTCATGTTGCTCTTCTGGTTCAGCTTCATGTACCTCGGGTGAGTCGTCTCTTATTTAACGTTTGCGAACACAGTGAACTTGCTTCGATGTTAATGAGACACTTCAGATGCATCATGGTCTCCTTCTGTTTCCCAGAGAAGTGTTTAAGACATACAACCTGGCAGTGGACTACCCAACGGTGGGGGTGATCATCTGGAACTTCGGGGCGGTGGGGATGATCTGTATCCACTGGAAGGGCCCCCTCCAGTTGCAGCAGGCGTACCTGATCCTCATCAGCGCTCTCATGGCCCTGGTCTTCATCAAATACCTGCCCGAGTGGTCGGCCTGGGTCATCCTGGGAGCCATCTCGGTCTATGGTGAGTCGCCGTGTGCTGGAGACTTTCACGGTACCTAAGGAGGATGTCACCTGTACGGCTCGATTGTTGGCTACACCTGAGTGGTGACGGTCATGTGACATACGGTGGCCACTGAAGGCTAACTTTTCAAAGCCTTGCTAACTATGCTAAGGTTACTGGTAAACAGGTGAGCTGTGATGTCACTTACTGAGTAGCATTAGCATAGTTAGCAAGACGACCTAAATGTTTGCATTGAGATTAGAGCTGCAACGAGTACTCGAGTAATTCGAGTACAGAAAATCCTCGAATCATTCAAACGTAAAAAAACAGAGAATCTCGTGCAATGTGTGTACTGCAAACTTGAACTGGCCTGTTACAACAGCACTTCATCGATGGTTCAACATCTGAACAGAAAGCATCCGATCTGCAGGAGTGTTGTTGTTTAAAAATGCAAAAAAAAAAAAAATCTGATTACTTGATTAATTGCTCAAATATTCGGTAGAATACTCGACTTCAAAAAGAATCGATAGCTGCAGACCTAATTCAGATCGACCCTTTTAAATTTGGGCGCCGGTCCGAATCGTAGAGCGACAAGTGAATGTTGTAACTCAACATACCACAAAACTGGAACTGTGCCGAAAATATGGACCGGACCGGACCGGATCAGTAATACCAAATTTTACCTTACAAAGTTACAACATACATATTCCTGCAAATGTTTCACAGTAAAAGCCTTGTTAGAACCTAGCTTTTAATTTGAAGCAGATGATGATGATGGTGATGATCAGAATCAGAATCAGAATCACTTTTATTCGCCAGGTATGTGAACACACACGAGGAATTTGACTCCGGTTTCACTTGATGATGATGGTGATGGTGATGATGATGTTGACCTGTGTTCCCATCATGCCTTGCTCTGGTTGTTGCATTATGTTGCAGACCTGGTGGCCGTCCTGTCACCTAAAGGTCCTCTCAGGATGTTGGTGGAGACGGCTCAGGAACGTAACGAGCCCATCTTCCCCGCCCTCATCTACTCCTGTGAGTCCGTCCAACCAGAGAAGAACATCAGCATGCTAACATTAGCTAATTAGCAGTAAACAGTGTTTGTTGTAGCTGTGAGGATCGATAATGTTATTTAAATCCATCCTGACGGGAACGTGAGCGAGTTTTTATTTTGTTCTTTTTCAGCCGCCATGATGTGGACGGTGGGGATGGCGAGCCCGGCGGACGCCCAGCGCTCCGGACACGAAACAGGTCCAAACAACATCACAAGCAAAGAATCATGGGAAATGAGGCACGGACACCTGGAACAGGGTCAGCCTACAATAACTGATCACTCGGCTGCCATTTTGTTTTTCAGATGAGGAGGCGGAGCAAAGCAGCAGAGGGGCGGAGCCTGAGAGTCGACAGTCGCGGTCGATTCCTGAAGACGACCTGGAGGAGGACAGTGAGTTTATTCAGTCACTCCTCAGCTACAGGAAGTGATGTAACGGCTGATCATAGCTCAGGCCCAGTCGTGTGTCACAGGTGTGTTTCATGTGTTTGTAGGAGGCGTGAAGCTCGGCCTCGGTGACTTCATCTTCTACAGCGTTCTGGTTGGAAAAGCTGCAGCGACCGGTGGAGACTGGAACACGACACTCGCCTGCTTCGTCGCCATTCTGATCGTAAGTTTTACAAAATCTACACCTCAACACCTGTCCTCTACCTGTCACACACCTGTCCTTTACCTGTCACACACCTGTCCTCTGCCTGTCACACACCTGTCCTCTGCCTGTAACACACCTGTTCTCTGCCTGTCACACACCTGTCCTCTACCTGAAACACACCTGTGCTCTGCCTGTAACACACCTGTCCTCTGCCTGTAACACACCTGTGCTCAGCCTGTAACACACCTGTCCTCTGCCTGTAACACACCTGTCCTCTGCCTGTAACACACCTGTGCTCAGCCTGTAACACACCTGTGCTCTGCCTGAAACACACCTTGAAACACACCTGTCTTGTAACACACCTGTCGTGTACCTGTCTCAGGGCCTGTGCCTGACTCTGCTGCTGTTGGCGATCTTTAAGAAGGCTCTGCCAGCGCTGCCCATCTCCATCACCTTCGGCCTGGTCTTCTACTTCTCCACAGACTTCCTGGTTCAGCCCTTCATGGACAACCTGGCTGCTCACCAGTTCTACATCTGACAGGAAGCCACGCCCCCTCACCTTCCTCCTCCGACCCGTTTTTAAGTCTATGTGGGGAACATGACCACAGGAAGCGATGTAAAGCAGACAGAGGAAGTGTGTGCGTTCGTGCAGGTTACCTGGTTGTTTCTACTCAGGTGTGGTTCTGGTCACCTGCTGACTCGTAGTTTAAAGGAAAGGTCCGCCTCCCATCCTGTAACCCGTCACGTCTGTAGAGTCTCTGTTTCTTGGGGGACGATCTGGATGTAACACTCGCCCTCATGTTTGTTTAACCACACACCATGGCTGCGTGTGATTGACTGATGCTCCTGTCGCTTGCTTTTATTCATTTCCTGTTTGGTCTTTTAACTTCCTGTCGTCAGGAAGTGGTTCACACGGACACATCCACATTAATGAGGCAGTCATGTGATCAGACACTACATCCACCACAGATTTAGTGGCTAGTTAGCTTAGCATTACCTAGCTTACAGCTAGCACAGCTAGCCTTTCAGCTTTCTGTGTGTGGCGACTTTTTAACTTTTTAACACTGAAAACAAAAAACTCGACACATTCCCACCTCCAAACAAACGTCAGCGTCTACCTTCACGAGTGTGCTGCTGAAGCCAGTCCAGATACCGGAGGACAGGTGGAGACTTTAAACTCAGTGAGGACCCACAGGGACCCCGAGGCCTCAGGTTCAATCAGCTAAACATATTACATCTGATGAGTTCATGTATGTTCTTCAATAAAGTAGTTTGTGATCAAATGAACAGTTTTATTAATTTTAGTAAGCTAAGCAGAGGACAGGACGATCCTTTCAGAATAAAACGCCACAGATTCAGCTCAACATGTTTATTGTGGATTAAAAAAAACAGAGTTCATAAACAAACATGAGTTTCCTCCGTGACAGACGACTTCAGTTTCTCTCCTCAAACTGGGATTTGTTCTTCAGCAGGAACGCCGCCAGATACTCGATCGGGTTCGGAGGTCTGGAGGAGAAAACGTTCCGGATCAGAGAACACGTTAAGGTCACGTTTGTTTACATCATGTGTGGTGGTTAATTAAAGCTTCCTGTAATGAAGTGAACCCGTGGCTTAGCGTTAGCGCTGGCGGTGTGCTCACCTGTCCTTGGCGAGCACTGACAGGCCCTGCAGCAGGATGGGGACCACCGTCTGGTCCAGGTACGCTCGGGTTGGCAGCGCCTGCAGGTCCACCTTCTGCTTCGAGATCTTCTCCGCACTTGCCTTCTCGTTCTCCACCGTCCTCTGAGGAGCAGCAAAGCATGCTGGGAGTCTGCCTTCATGACAGTGTGTGAGTGTGTGTGTGTGTGTGTGTGTGTGTGTGTGTGTGTGTGTGTGTGTGTGTGTGTGTGTGTGTGTGTGTGTGTGTGTGTGTGTTACCTGGAGGTTGTCTGTCAGGCCGTAGTCTGCGTGAGGGTTTTCAGACACCTGGAGGAGGATCAGCATCATTTATCATTCATGATCAACGCTAACAGTTTCCCCCTGCTTACAGTCTTTGTGCTAAGCTAGGCTAACCACATCTTGGACCTGCTTTCTGAACCATGTGACTCTTGAAGGTTCCTCACTGAAGTGTTGACGTGTCCGCCATGATGAGAGCTGTTTGAATCCTCTAACTGTGAAGGAAAGGAGCTTCAATGCTTCCTTTATTATCTCCTTTAGCATAGGATACACCGGACCATCCTTTAGGAAAGGAAAGGAGGTGATGCCGTCCCATTGCAGATCTCCTGCAGATCATCATGAAGTTACCGTTGCTGATTAATCATATATCTTTGCCATAACTTGCTAATATGTTTCTATATGAGTGGACAGGAGGGTGAGCGACCATACCAGCTAACAAACACTTCATCTGACTTCTGTGACAGGTGGACAATATTCATTTATTATTTGAACTCTGACGTTGATGATGAAGTCACATTTTTCACCGGGTTGTCCACGTTTATATTTCCTGCATGAAACAACACGGTCAGAGTGCACGGGGAGTATCTAGGAAGTATCTCAGATGAGCGTTTTGTAGTCCATCTTCTGGACTTTGTAGTTTTACCACAGATCACGTCAATAACATTCACAGGGCTTAAAGTGTAAAGAAATCCTGAGCCTGAACTTTTTTCGGGGGGTGGGGGGTTGTAGTGGATCCGACGCATATGCTAGGCGATTTAAATATGAATTTTATAATGTTATAAGGGCGTGTGAAACTCTAATTAACTTCAATTCAATTAGCAACCACTTAATTCAGTAAAGAACAATTTATATAAAATATGTACAGTGTAAACAGTTACAGTGCATGTTCATCAACATTTAAAGAAAACATACACCTTTGAGCTTATCAGACAGTTTCTTGAACTCTGGTGCTATGCCATGTTCATGTAACTGGCATGCTGATTGGAAACAGAGAGTTTCATCAAAGCAGTTTTATCAACCGCTACCTTTTTACAGCGGTTGAGGGATCGTGAATGATAAATCGTGTTCAGCAATGAACGCGCACACGTATTTTCAACTCACAAACACGATCTGTCATTGGCGCCGGTACGTCAGCTGTGGCTGTTGCTCCCGGCAAACGACTTGTGTGCGACCGGGGTCACTTTCGTGACGTCGAAGAACTTTTTTTTATGCTTATTTTGGAAGAAGATGAATATACGTGTAATTTCCGAGTTTGACGCTGTTCAATTCATTTTCCACAATTCACAGCCCGTTTTTTCCGAGTTGTCTGGAACGCAGCATCAACTGCTGCGGGCGCCCCGTGGTTACTGTTGCTATGTCTGTCACAACCTTCTGAGTACATCCATGGTCACAACAATCGTAACTATACACGTCCTTGCGTGTGTCACTTCATGACGTAGTCTAGTGTAAGAGCAGTCGTCTTCTCTTTACTCCTTATCACCTCTCCTTCACATGTTTCCTTATGACCTTGTGACGTTTTCCATCGAGGTCAAGGAAAAGTGGTTAGGAAAAGTGGTTAGGAAAGGACTTAGGAGCTGATTTCTTGGACTATTCAACTGTAACCTGTGTGACATCATCATGAACAGGCTGCTGGTGAAATACTCACAGGTGTGTGACCCTCCATGGACTGATCTGCATCTGTGTGATCTGAAACACAGACAGACAGGTTAACACACACACACAGGTTAACACACACACACACAGACAGGTTAACACACACACACAGGTTAACACACACACACAGGTTAACACACACACACACAGACAGGTTAACACACACACACAGGTTAACACACACACACACAGACAGGTTAACACACACACAACAGACAGGTTAACACACACACAGACAGGTTAACAGACACACACACACACACACACACACACACAGGTTAACACACACACACACAGACAGGTTAACACACACACACAGACAGGTTAACACACACACAGACAGGTTAACACACACACAGACAGGTTAACACACACACACACAGACAGGTTAACAGACACACACACACACACACACACACACACACACACACAGGTTAACACACACACACAGACAGGTTAACACACACACACAGACAGGTTAACACACACACAGACAGGTTAACAGACACACACACACACACACACACACACACACACAGACAGGTTAACACACACACACACAGACAGGTTAACACACACACACACAGACAGGTTAACACACACACAGACAGGTTAACACACACACACACAGACAGGTTAACACACACACACACAGACAGGTTAACACACACACACAGACAGGTTAACAGACACACACACACACACACACACACACAGACAGGTTAACAGACACACACAGACAGGTTAACAGACACACACACTAGGGATCGACCAATTATCGGCCTGGCCGATAATATCGGCCGATATTCTGCATTTTTGCGATCATCGGCATCGGCCGTTTTTTTCACCGATAACCGATAAAATTAATGAATGTATTTTAAAACGCGCTCCTTTGGCTCTGATGCAGCCGTCTCTGCCTGAAGTCACCACTCTCTTGGCTGTGTAACAATGTCCCGCCCACAGCCCTCACTGATTGGCTGTCTCACTTGTGCCAAGTAGCCAATCAATCAACACAGAAGCTTCTACATGCAGTGCCACAGACGGAGGAGAAAAAGAGGACTGCCCCGGTGAGCCAGCAGAAAAGGCAGTGTCAGTCGAAGTTTCAAAGCCCTTTAGGATGAAGTTTTAAAAAATACCACAACCTTATGATCAATTTCAGTGATAACATGCAGGCCCAGAGTCGACATTTCACCAACCTACTTGTCTAATCACATCAAGCATACGACTTTGCAATATAGGACTAGCATCACTCACGACAAAAAAAAAAAAAGAAAGAAAGAAAGAAAAAAGATGTAAGTGAAGATGACCTGAAGTCTTAATCTTGCTTAATAAAATAAAAATAGGACATAGGTAGGCTGTAAGTATAAGGGAGGAAAACCTGCAGTTTGGCTCTTGAGATTAAACTTTTCACAACTTCAACACGGGGTAGACTATTTAATGATGGCCCACCGCTACATTATAATTGCCGCAACCGCTTTAGAGCTGGGGCCAGACGCACAATAATAATAGGAGACCCTTACGGTTATCATTACTTTGTGGGAATAATTAATCTCCTAACGTGTCTCAGGCCGTGGGGCGGCTCCCGGTTTATCAATAAACAACACCCGAGGTGATTATAGCCTATAAGTTTAACACCACACGCTAACGTGTCCTTGTTTGTTTTCAGTTGCCTCTCCCTCAGCGCTCATGCTCTCACTACACTATGATCACACAGAATAGATGTTAAATATTCGTCTGTTTGCCGGTCACTCGTAAAGTCCAGGGAAATGATGGGCCATTTCAATGAGTCAAGCAGCGAGCACACGTCGAGTTTTTATCAATCAATAAATTTACCGTCGCGTCTACAACTCACGTGTGTAAAGTAGCCTTTATTGTTTGCATTTACAATTGCCAAGTGCCTTATTCTTATTTATGTAATATGACATACAGTTCTAAGCACAAGAGTGTACATTTAATGTTCTGAGATTCCGAATATGACTTAATTTCTCTAAATAAATAAATACATAAATATAATAATACATAAGGAACTATAAGTGAAAAACTCTGGTGTTAAGGCTATTTTTTACATTTATTACTGCAAATAAATATCGGTTCTACATATCGGCTATCGGTTTCGCTTGGTTATTAATAATCGGTATCGGTATCGGCCCTGAAAAATCCATATCGGTCGATCCCTAACACACACACACACACACACACACAGACAGGTTAACACACACACACACACAGACAGGTTAACACACACACAGACAGGTTAACACACACACACAGACAGGTTAACACACACACACAGACAGGTTAACAGACACACACACACACGTTAACACACACACACAGACAGGTTAACAGACACACACACACACACACACACACACACAGACAGGTTAACACACACACACACACACAGACAGGTTAACACACACACAGACAGGTTAACACACACACACAGACAGGTTAACACACACACACACACAGACAGGTTAACACACACACACAGACAGGTTAACACACACACAGACAGGTTAACACACACACACAGACAGGTTAACACACACACACAGACAGGTTAACAGACACACACACACACACACACACACACACACACACACAGGTTAACACACACACACACACAGACAGGTTAACACACACACAGACAGGTTAACACACACACACACACACACAGACAGGTTAACAGACACACACACACACACTCAACACACACACACAGACAGGTTAACAGACACACACACACACACACACACACAGACAGGTTAACACACACACACACACAGACAGGTTAACACACACACAGACAGGTTAACACACACACACAGACAGGTTAACACACACACACACACACACACACACACAGACAGGTTAACACACACACACAGACAGGTTAACAGACACACACACACACACACACACACACACACACACAGACAGGTTAACAGACACACACACACACGTTAACACACACACACAGACAGGTTAACACACACACACAGACAGGTTAACAGACACACACACACACACACACACACACACACAGACAGGTTAACACACACACACACACAGACAGGTTAACACACACACAGACAGGTTAACACACACACACAGACAGGTTAACACACACACACACACAGACAGGTTAACACACACACAGACAGGTTAACACACACACACAGACAGGTTAACACACACACACACACACACACACACACAGACAGGTTAACACACACACAGACAGGTTAACACACACACACAGACAGGTTAACAGACACACACACACACACACACAGACAGGTTAACAGACACACACACACACAGACAGGTTAACAGACACACACACACAGACAGGTTAACACACACACACACACACACACAGACAGGTTAACACACACACACACAGGTTAACACACACACACAGACAGGTTAACAGACACACACACACACACACACACACACACACACACACACACACACACACACACACACACACACACACACACACAGGTTAACAGACACACACACACACACACAGACAGGTTAACAGACACACACACACGCACACACACACAGACAGGTTAACAGACACACACACACACACACACACACACACACACACACACAGGTTAACAGACACACACACACACACACACACACACACACAGGTTAACAGACACACACACACACACACACACACACAGACAGGTTAACAGACACACACACACACACACACACACACACACACACACACACACACACACAGACAGGTTAACAGACACACACACACACACACACACACAGACAGGTTAACAGACACACACACACACACACACACACACACACACACACACACAGACAGGTTAACAGACACACACACACACACACACACAACAGACAGGTTAACACACACACACACACACACACACAGACAGGTTAACAGACACACACACACACACACACACAACACACACAGGTTAACAGACACACACACACACACACACACACAGACAGGTTAACAGACACACACACACAGATTAACAGACAGGCAGACGGGTTATTGAACGTCGTGGTGTTTGACCCTCGGTGAGGTGAGGTGTACTCAGTGTGCTGATGAAGGTCATGTGATGTGATCAAAAGAATCCAATGAGGATTTTCATGGAGCCTGAGCACGTGATCACACAGGTGAGCTGTGAACAGGTGAGCTGTGTGTAAGGCTGATGTTGATGACGTGCTGTCCGACCGGCAGCGTGTCCTCCCGTGCGTTCCTCCGCGTGAGCTCGGTAAGTTCAAAGATTAACGTAGTTTCGGTGTGGCGGGAAAAGTCCGGGCTCGGTTTACGGTTTAAAACTACAAACAGCGTTAACTGACGGAGGAGCTCCACACACTGACGGAGGAGAGCTCCTCACACTGACGGAGGAGAGCTCCACACACTGACGGAGGGGAGCTCCACACACTGACGGAGGAGCTGCACGGAGGAGAGCTCCACACACTGACGGAGGAGCTGACGGAGGAGACCTGACACGGAGGGGAGCTCCTCACACTGACGGAGGAGCTGACGGAGGAGCGCTCCACACACTGACGGAGGAGCTCCACACACTGACGGAGGAGAGCTCCTCACACTGACGGAGGAGAGCTCCACACACTGACGGAGGAGCTGACGGAGGAGCTCCACACACTGACGGAGGGGAGCTCCACACACTGACGGAGGAGCTGACGGAGGAGAGCTCCTCACACTGACGGAGGGGAGCTCCACACACTGACGGAGGAGCTGACGGAGGAGAGCTCCACACACTGACGGAGGAGAGAGGAGAGCTCCACACACTGACGGAGGGGAGCTCCACACACTGACGGAGGGGCTGACGGAGGAGAGCTCCTCACACTGACGGAGGAGCTGACGGAGGAGCTCCACACACTGACGGAGGAGCTGACGGAGGAGAGCTCCTCACACTGACGGAGGAGCTGCATGTAAACGGCGGTAAATTAGCTTAGCGTGCCATTAGCGCTGTGTGTCCGGTGAATGAAGCACGTTAACGGATTAAATCGACGGTTAACGGATCAAACCGACCTCTGCGGTTTAAATCGACTCATCAAATCATCGAATCCAACCGGAAGCACGCGGCAAACGAACACAGACGACAATAAAAACCGCGAAAAACTGATCAATGGTCAACAGTTCACTCACCGTCCGCCATGTTTGTTGTGGAGATTTACGCAGGATATCCAGCGTACGTCAATTCTGCTCCGAGACTACGTAGAAAATACGTCCCAGCGCCGCGCACACATCCGGTTTATTTATGGTGTAAATGTACTTCAAAATAAAAGCACGATCGGAGATAAGTATTAAAAATTAGTTTTTTCTGATTGTTTGTGTCAATAATTATATAAAACATTAAGACTGAAGTGCTTCAATAAATGAATATATAAATAATATAATGTCTGTCACCAAAAATAAATAAATCATGAATTTAATGAGACATTAATGGTAGAACTGGTTAATGCATTTGTGTATATATTCATTTATTTATCATTGTATTTATTTCCATACAGCCACATTAAAATCATTCTTCTTCTTCTCTGATTTAATGGCGGCTCACACATGTCCGTACACACTGCCACCTGCTGGACTGGAACATGTAACATGAGAGGAAACACACAAAAAAATGACCTCCTAAGTCCTTTCCTAACCACTTTTCCTAACCACTTTTCTCTGACCTAGATGGAAAACGTCACAAGGTCATAAGGAAAGATGTGAAGGAGAGGTCATAAGGAAACATGTGAAGGAGAGGTGATAAGGAGTTAGGAGAAGACGACTGCTCTTACACTAGACTACGTCATGAAGCGACGGTGAATGTTATTGACGTGATCTGTGGTAAAACTACAAAGTCCAGAAGATGGACTACAAAACGCTCATCTGAGATACTTCCTAGATACTCCCCGTGCGCTCTGACCGTGTTGTTTCATGCAGGAAATATAAACGTGGACAACCCGGTGAAAAATGTGACTTCATCATCAACGTCAGAGTTCAAATAATAAATGAATATTGTCCACCTGTCACAGAAGTCAGATGAAGTGTTTGTTAGCTGGTATGGTCGCTCACCCTCCTGTCCACTCATATAGAAACATATTAGCAAGTTATGGCAAAGATATATGATTAATCAGCAACGGTAACTTCATGATGATCTGCAGGAGATCTGCAATGGGACGGCATCACCTCCTTTCCTTTCCTAAAGGATGGTCCAGTGTATCCTATGCTAAAGGAGATAACAAAGGAAGCACTGAAGCTCCTTTCCTTAACAGTTAGAGGATTCAAACAGCTCTTATCATGGCGGACACGTTAACACTTCAGTGAGGAAGGTTCCTCAGTGACTATTGGACCACAGCCACGGTTCCATTGAATTTATTTATTGATCTGAACATTCGTCGAGTCACAGCGCGACTTTGTTTTCACCCTCTGACGACATGAGAACCTTAATTAATTAATTAATGATGTTAATGGTGATTCGGAGGAAGGCTTGTTTCATTCATCTGAGTTTATGTTTTCATGTCAGATTCCTGCTGTGATTAGATTAGATTAGATTATACTTTATTTATCCTACAACGGGGAAATTCACTAATTACAGCAGCAGAAAAACTGATATACACATATAACACGATTAGAGTAGAAAGGGCAAACACAACGAACAGATAAAAACACTAAAAAGAGAAAAGTTCAGAGCTAATGTAAACTATCAGAGCTAATGTTAGCTTTCAGAGGTAATGTTAGATGTTAAATTTATTAGAGGTCGTGTCAGCTATCATAGACAATGCTAATGCTAATACATGCAGCAGGCACTCTTCATGGTCACAGTATGAAAGGAATGAGAGCTTTCCTGGAGTGAGGGTAGTCCTCAAACCTCTGCTGGTAGTCTCTGCAAGACACACAGGAAGGACAGACTGAAGCCATGGTAACCAATCAGACTGTAGAGGTACATGTGGTGGTAACCAATCAGACTGTAGAGGTACATGTGGTGGTAACCAATCAGACTGTAGAGGTACATGTGGGGGTAACCAATCAGACTGTAGAGGTACATGTGGGGGTAACTAGGGATGCACCAATCCGATATTGGTATTTGGACAATGGGCCGATCCATATCGGCCGATCTATTCAACTATCTAACTCTATGCTGTGCGCTGTGAGTGATGTCATACGCAAGCAACACGCGTGTGGAAGCACACATAGTTTTCAAAATGCAGCGGGCGAAAGGATCGGCTATCTGGAACTTTTTCACACTACCTCAGCCAACAAACTCGACGGCTACTTGCAATACCTGCGGAGTTCAATGAACTCTGCGTGCTCTCTGGCATAAAATTTCTTAGGTGCTTGATGAAGCAGCTAACTTTGAAGGAGATGAAGGAAAGAGGTGAAACATTTCCACTTAATAGTGTGCAGGCAACAAAAATCTATCAATCAAACAAAGATTCTGAATGTCAAGCTTGTGAAGCTGTTGGTTTTTTAAAGATTGTTGTACTGGTGCACCGTTATTAAATAAATAAGTAATTCAGTAAATTTTTATCTGTTTATTTGTTTTTTTAAAAAAAGGAGAGAAATGTTTTAGTCAAGTCTGATGTTGCCTTGCACAAAACAATGATCGCAGTCTTTTCCACACGATGAGACAGACCGTTTGTTACTGTAATTCCGTGCTGTTTTTCTGTATCAGTATCGGATCGGTATCGGCCGATACTAAACCTCAGATATCGGTATCGGTATCTGAGGTGAAAAAAGCGGATCGGTGCATCCCAAGTGGTAACCAATCAGATTGTAGAGGTACCTGTGGTGGTGGCAGGCTCTGGGCCCGATGGAGCAGATGGTGAAGAAGGCGAAGGCGAAGGTGGGTAAAGACCAGGTAGCTACAGCATAACCACACCACTCCACGATTTCCCCGAAGAAGTTCGCTCCAGAGACAAACTCAAACATTCCTCCTGAAAAACAAAGACCACCGCCATCAATTATACACGTGGAGGTTCTGGTGTGGATCAGGTTCTGGTGTGGACCAGGATGTGTTGTGGATCAGGTTCTGGTGTGGATCAGGATGTGTTGTGGATCAGGTTCTGGTGTGGATCAGGATGTGGTGTGGATCAGGATGTGGTGTGGATCAGGTTCTGGTGTGGATCAGGATGTGTTGTGGATCAGGTTCTGGTGTGGATCAGGATGTGGTGTGGATCAGGTTCTGGTGTGGATCAGGATGTGTTGTGGATCAGGTTCTGGTGTGGACCAGGATGTGTTGTGGATCAGGATGTGGTGTGGATCAGGTTCTGGTGTGGATCAGGTTCTGGTGTGGATCAGGATGTGGTGTGGATCAGGTTCTGGTGTGGATCAGGATGTGTTGTGGATCAGGTTCTGGTGTGGATCAGGATGTGGTGTGGATCAGGTTCTGGTGTGGATCAGGATGTGTTGTGGATCAGGATGTGTTGTGGATCAGGTTCTGGTGTGGATCAGGATGTGTTGTGGATCAGGATGTGTTGTGGATCAGGATGTGTTGTGGATCAGGTTCTGGTGTGGTACCGTGGGGGATCCTGTAGACGGTCTCTCCAGGTTTCCTCAGATTGCGCAGGATGTGATCACTGTGGATGTTGATGCTCATCCCGACCACAAACAGAACAAGACCTACAGACAGACAGGTCAGAGGTCAGAAGTTAGAGGTCAGAAGTTAGAGGTCAGAGGTCAGAAGTTAGAGGTCAGAAGTTAGAGGTCAGAGGTCAGAAGTTAGAGGTCAGAAGTTAGAGGTCAGAGGTCAGAAGTTAGAGGTCAGAGGTCAGAAGTTAGAGGTCAGAAGTTCAACCACTTTGTCAGGATTTTGTGGGCGGTCCTTATAGGGTGGCTCGATGACACGCTGAGGCCACCCTGAGCAGAGAGATAGAGATGAATTCATCTCAGAGTTAGTCATGTCATTTTCTGAATGAATCTGAATCTGACACGTTTCAGTCGCTTCAAAATGGCCGCTTGACCGCTCCCATGAGTGGGCGTGGCATCAGAAGCCACACCCCCACAGTCCTGGAGCTGAGAATTCATTTTTACCTGATTTTGACACCTAATTTCATAAACTTGTTTTTTTTTTAATCATTCAAATTTGGCTGGGTGGTTAATAACACCTTCTTCTTTAGTCTGACAAACTCAGAACACATTTATTTATTTATTTAATTGTTTATTTATTTAATTATTAATTTATTCATTTAATTGTTTATTTAATTATTTATTTATTCTGAGTTTAAGAGTCTTTGTGATGATGTCATTCTAAGAGTATGGAGACTTAATGATGACATCACGATGTCTTATATTTCCCAGAAGTCTTCATGAAGGAGGCAGACCGGGGATACTTTGGCACAGATAGTGGCTCAGCAGGTTTTGACTGTACTTATCTAAAATCGCTGCCAGCCGGCGTGTCAGGCGTGGTTCATGTTGGCCAGCGGTGCCGCGACGTCTCTGATCAGAGATTAGAGAACCTCTCTTCTGATCGTGTTTCCTGTCACGACTCACCTGCAGCCGTGCGAGCGTCTGTCAGCCGCGTGTCCTCGAAGTGGGCGCAGTGCAGCAGGTGGTGGCCCTGCAGGAAGCCGTTGAGCGAGCAGAAGATGGTGGCGTAGAAGACGATGGGCAGCGGGACGGGTCGTCCTCGGGTCAGGAAGGCGTAGATGACGCTCCTAAAGAACAGAGACGGCAGTTACAAACATGGTTAGCTAGTTAGCTAATAAAGTTTTCTTTTTTTTAATATATATTTTGTCTTTATTTAGAATCACATTATTATCATCGCTCTACACAGTTTTCATTGCTTAATAAAGTTACAGTGATCCCACTTTACAGTTTTTATGTGAAATATACAATATACAAATATTACACAAGAAGAAAATATTCAGAAAAAAGAAAATGACCTTTTCCACTTTTCCCCAAATTTTTCTCAAATGTAGTTTTGTGTATCCTCACAGAGAAGGTGATTCTTTCACCACAAAGATCTCATGAATAATAGCAGTCGTCTATAGATGGGCTGTTTGGCTTAAGCCATTTCTTTGTAACTGCTTTTCTAGCTGCTACACTCAGTGAACCAAACAGGTGTGTTGTTTTAATACTAGCAGATGTTGACTCAAAGAGGAGTTCATCCCAATTAAAAGGAACTTTCATACCAAATATTGTCACTAATTCTGTGTAGATCTGACGCCAGAAAGCATTTACAATTGGACAAGCCCAAAACAAGTTGTTACGGGCCTTGGTGTGTGGGGCTTGTTGTCCTTGTTCCTCCTTTCTTGCAGGTACCGCCCTTTTCGCTCTCTTCCTCAATCAGCAATTAGCTGATTAACATCTGGAGGCTATAAACTCCTGCCGGGTGTTTCAGTGGTGGTGTGCTCCCGGAGCCAGTGAGTCGTGGTGAGCAGTGTGAGCAGTGTGATCGTGTTGGCCGGCGTTAGTCCGTTTGAGGAAACCTTCTCCTTCTGGTGTATCGATATTTTCGTTTGTGAATAAATCCCTGCGATTGCAGTCGGTCCTTGGTTTGTCTCTTTGTTTTTGGTCTTTGCTTTAATTGTGACCTCCCTATATTCCCCTAGTTTATCTTTTGCCCTGCCGGGGTCGTAACAATTTTGGGGGCTCGTCCGGGATAGTTCTCGCCGTTGTACCAGTTGGTTTCGTTTGTTCGGTATCAGTTTTGTCCTGCGGTACGCGTTGGTGTCTGTGTCTCTGCAGCCTGCAGTGTCGATAGTGGCAGCTTCTCCGGACTATACAGGTGAGTACCCAGCTGGGATGAGTTATCTCCAGCCTTTCCATCGGGTGCTCTTTTGTTATTTTGCCTTTTTTATTTTCGGGGTTAACTCCGGGCGGGGACTTTGATCTCCGACGGGGGCTGGCGTTTCAGGGTTTCGGCCGCTGATGTGTTGCCTGTAAGACGCCTCGAGCCCGGCACGCCCCAGAAGATAGATAGGTGAAGTTTATGTTAGGTAGGATCTGGGGAAGTTGGTCTTTTGTGACGGCTGTTGGTGTGTGGCCTCGGACATCGTACATCGCGTGTGTCCCTGTTGGTTTCCCGTTGGTTGTGTGTGAGGCAGCAGTATCAGCAATATCTGCTGATATTTCTCCCGGTGTGTTTGATGATGGCAGCGTTTGACATTGAAGCATTTGTGTCTGATCCATCATTAATTGTGTTTGATGGATGTAAGAAAAGTGATCTACGTGTGGTTGCGGAGTATTATGGTGTTTCGGTTTCTGACTCTCTTGTCAAGGCTGAGCTAAAAGCGGTCCTTTTAGATGAGTTGGTCAGCAGAGGGGTTTTTAGCTTGCCGGTGTCTGGGGATGCTCGGGTTGAGGCCGCAGCCTCTCCAGGTGAGGTCCGCCCGGCGGGAGTGGCCGAGCAGCCGATTACTCCTGCTGTGAAGGAGGTAGGGACGGCGGGGAGGCCGGTCACAATGCCCCATTTCGTCCCATTCTCTGTGGAGTCAACTCCTGGCTCAAAAGTGGAAGCCAGACTGAAAGTCCGTTTGGCTCGTTTTCAGTTAGAAAAAGAGGAGCGCGACCGTGAGTTTCAGTTTCGCAGAGAGATGGAATTAAAGAGGTTAGAGGCAGACACAGCTGTTAGGCTGCGTCAAGTGGAGCTGCAGGCACGCACGACTGAGGCTGGTGAGGCTCAACCCGCGGCGTGTCCATCTATAACTTTCGATGTGACTAAGCACATTTCTTTGGTCCCTGTGTTCCGCGAGGCAGAGGTGGAGACTTATTTCGGTGCATTTGAGCGTATTGCCGCTGCGTTACGCTGGCCAGAGGATGTGTGGGCTATCTTGCTTCAATGCAAGTTAACAGGCAGAGCTCAGGAGGCCTGCTCTTCCTTGTCTGTGGAGGATGGTCTTAACTATGATAAAGTTAAGAGTGCCATTCTGCGGGCATATGAGCTGGTACCTGAGGCGTACAGACAGCGTTTTCGCAATCTTCGTAAGATGTCCAATCAGACCCACATAGATTTTGCCAGAGAAAAGAGCATTCTCTTCGACCGGTGGTGTGGGGCCTGTAAGGCTGGCGATTTTGCCTCGGTGCGTGAATTGATCCTACTGGAGGAGTTTAAAAACTGCGTCTCTGAGCGTACAGCCGTGTATTTAAATGAACGGAAAGTGTCCACCTTGCAGCAGGCTGCCACCTTGGCAGATGAGTTTGCGCTCACGCACAAAAGCGTGTTGGCTAAACGCGAGTCCCCTCGGGAGGTTTTTCAGAAGTCTGGTTCGCAGGTAGCAGGTTCTGCTGTTTCTTCTGCTTCCAAAGCTGATCGGCAGTGTTTCTATTGCCACAAGTCGGGTCATTTGATTGCTGATTGTGTTGCCTGGAAGCGTAAGCAGGGGCCTGTTGCGAGGCCGCCAAAAGGTGTGGGGCTTATTAAAACCTCCATTAGTGACGCGGCCATAGTGTCAGGGGTGCCTGATGACTGTTTTAGGCCTTTCATGTTTAATTGTTTGGTGTCTCTTACAGGACAGGCCGAAGAACAGCGCCTAGTAACTGCGCTGCGTGACACTGCCTGCTCACAGTCCCTCATTTTGTCCAGTGTGTTGCCATCTGGTACAGAGTCTGATGCCAGTGCTGTGGTTAGGGGAATTGAGATGGGTTTCATCCCCGCACCTCTGCACCGAATCCATGTGCAGTCGGGTTTGGCAATTATTTTCATGTGGGTGTCCGCTTATGTTTTCCCATTGATGGCGTTGATTTCATCATGGGTAATGATATAGCTGGCGGTAAGGTTTATCCTGTCCCTAAGGTCGTTGCTGAGCCCATTCCAGAGTCTGATCATGATGATTTAGCTAAAACACATCCTGATGTCTTTACGGTTAGTGTGCTAACGAGAGCTAGGGCCCGTGAGCAGGACCAGGAGGTTGATTTGACCGATTCTCTGTTTGCGTCTGCTCTTTCTCAGGATGAGCTGCCCCCTGGTGGTGGTTCAGGGGACTGCGGTTTCAGAACACCTGAACAGGTGGAGGAGCCTGTCGCTCCTGTTGCTCTTGCAGCTCCCTTACCACTGCATCGTAAGGCCCTCATTGCTGCCCAGCAAACAGATCAGTCCTTAGTTAAATGTATGACCGCTGCTGTGAAGGAGCCCAGTGAGTGTACGCCTAAGCAACCATATTTTCATGATAATGGTGTTTTGATGCGCAGGTGGGTTTCACAGTCAGGCAGGGGAGCAGTTGAGCTCTGTGAGGATTGGGGTGTGGTCCATCAGATAGTCCTTCCTGTTAATTGTCGCCAGCATGTGTTGAAGCTGGCCCATGAACATTTATGGTCGGGTCATCTGGGTGTAACTAAAACATATCATCGAGTTCTCAAGCATTTTTTCTGGCCCGGTTTAAAGGATGATGTGGTGAGTTTTTGTAAAGGTTGCAGTACTTGCCAGATTGTGGGGAAACCGAATCAGCCTGTGCCCCCCGCTCCTCTTCGTCCTATTCCAGCGGTTGGTGACCCTTTCGGCCATGTGATGGTTGATTGTGTGGGTTCACTGCCTAGAACCAAGGCTGGTAATCAGTTCTTGTTAACAGTAATGTGTGTCTCCACTCGTTTTCCTGAGGCTGTCCCTTTGCGAAAAATTACAGCACCAGCTGTCACGAAGGCGCTGCTGAAGTTCTTCACTGTGTTTGGTCTGCCGAAGGTGGTGCAAACTGACCAGGGGACTAATTTCCTTTCTAAGGTCTTTAATGAGACCCTGCAATCTCTTGGCATTTCTCATTCAGTGTCAAGTGCTTACCATCCCGAGTCTCAAGGTGCACTTGAACGGTGGCATCAAACCTTGAAGTCTATGCTAAGCAAATATTGTCATGATAGTGGTAAAGACTGGGATGAGGGTGTACCGTTTGTATTGTTTGCCATTAGAGATGCCAAGCAGGAGTCTTTGGGGTTCAGCCCAGCGGAGCTAGTATTCGGTTACAATGTGCGAGGTCCGTTAGCAGTCTTGAAGGAGCAGCTGGTGGGTAGCCACCCAAGACAAACTAACATTGTGGATTTTGTCTCCAAATGCAGAGAGCGAATGCATCTTGCCTCTAAATTGGCAAAAGCGGCCCTCTCCTCTGCTCAGGGTAGTATGAAACAACGATTTGACCGGAAGGCGGTTGAGCGGCAGTTCCAGCCAGGTGATGAGGTGTTGGTTTTGCTACCTACACCTGGGTCCGCTCTTACTGCTCGATTCACAGGTCCCTATGTAGTGGAGAGTAGAATCTCGGACACGGATTATATCATCCGGACGCCTGAGCGTCGCAAGAAGACTCGGTTGTGCCACATTAATATGCTTAAAGCTTTCCACTCACAAGAGGTTAAACAGGTTGCAAGTTCTCCAGATCTCACTTCTCCAGTCACTCCGTTGCTTGTTTGTGTGGCAGATGTAACCGATGATTTGACTACCCCCTCTGACGCACAGCAATCTGGCCGGTTGTCCAACGCTGAGTTCTTGTCTAATGTTGAGCAACATCTGTCCTATTTGTCTCCAGTTCAGCGTCAGGATGTGCTCGACCTTTTCACTGCCTACCCCACTTTGTATGGGGACGTGCCATCCCGTACCAATGTGTTACAGCATGACATTGATGTGAGTAATCATGCTCCCATTAAGCAGCACGCTTACCGCTATCCTGTTGATAAAAGAGAGCTGATGAAAAAAGAGGTTGCTTACCTGGCTGAACATGGTCTTGCCCGGCCTAGCTGTAGTCCTTGGAGTTCTCCCTGCTTGCTGACTCCTAAGTCGGACGGAACCCCTCGGTTCTGTACAGATTTCCGTAAGGTGAATGCAGTGACTGTGCCTGATTCTTTTCCCTTACCACGTATGGATGACTGTATAGACAGCGTAGGTCCTGCGGTGTGCATCACTAAATTAGATCTGCTAAAAGGGTACTGGCAGGTCCCTTTAACACAACGCGTCAGACATCTCTGCGTTTGTCACCCCTGATGCCTTCATGCAGTATACAGTCATGGCCTTTGGCATGAGAAATGCCCCAGCCACTTTCCAGCGCCTCATGCAGCATGTGTTGGGAGGTGTGCCAGATTGTAGTGTTTACTTGGATGATGTTGTGGTCTATTCCAAGGACTGGGTGAGTCACATTTCCAGTTTGACAGATGTGTTCCAGCGACTGGCAGATGCCTCACTAACCCTGAATCTGGCTAAGTGTGAGTTTGGCAAAGCTATGGTCACCTACTTGGGAAAGCAGGTTGGCCATGGACAGGTTCTGCCCGTGACCACAAAGGTTGAGGCTGTGTTGGCTCTCCCGACGCCTACGACTCGGCATGAACTCAGATGTTTCTTGGGTATGGCAGGTTACTATCGGTGTTTCTGTAAAATCTTCTCTGTGGTGATCGTGCCGTTGACAAAACTTTGTAGCCCAGCCGTTCTGGGATGATGACTGTGACCATGCTTTCACTGCTGCCAAGTCCCTCCTCTGTAGTGCCCCAGTGCTGGCTGCACCCGATTTCTCCAGGCCTTTCAAGCTGGAGGTGGATGCTAGTGCCATGGGGGCTGGAGCGGTGCTGTTGCAGGGTGGTGTTGATGATGTGTGCCACCCCGTCTGCTACTTCTCAGTGAAGTTTAAGAAACATCAGTTGAACTACTCAACTATTGAAAAAGAAACCCTGGCCATGCTCCTTGCTCTACAGCACTTCGAGGTCTATGTGGGCTCTACTTCTGTACCAGTTACGGTATACACAGATCACAATCCGCTTGTTTTCCTGATGCAGATGTACAACAGCAACCAGCGATTGATGCGCTGGGCACTCCAAGCCCAGCACTATAACATCGAAATTAAGCACAAGAAGGGGGCCGATAATCTGGTGGCCGACATGCTGTCCCGTGGGTAAGGTCATCACTTAGGAAAACACATGAGTCTATTTTCGATATTCAGTGTATATATTACTGTATGGTCTGTAGTTTTGTGACTATATAGTGTGTAGGGTTGGTAGTGTCAGTCTGTGGGTGGGGTCCATTCTTATTGGTGGGGGTGTTACGGGCCTTGGTGTGTGGGGCTTGTTGTCCTTGTTCCTCCTTTCTTGCAGGTACCGCCCTTTTCGCTCTCTTCCTCAATCAGCAATTAGCTGATTAACACCTGGAGGCTATAAACTCCTGCCGGGTGTTTCAGTGGTGGTGTGCTCCCGGAGCCAGTGAGTCGTGGTGAGCAGTGTGAGCAGTGTGAGCAGTGTGATCGTGTTGGCCGGCGTTATTCCGTTTGAGGAAACCTTCTCCTTCTGGTGTATCGATATTTTCGTTTGTGAATAAATCCCTGCGATTGCAGTCGGTCCTTGGTTTGTCTCTTTGTTTTTAGTCTTTGCTTTAATTGTTACCTCCCTATATTCCCCTAGTTTATCTTTTGCCCTGCCGGGGTCGTAACACAAGTGACAGTGATTCGCTTCCTGAGAGACACATTTTCTCCAGCAGCTGGAGGAACCTGAGTGATGAGACTGCTGAACAGGTGAAGTAAAATATCTGCTGAGACTCTTCCAGCCAAACACTCCAAGAGGTTGAGCTTGATATCTTCCATTGAAATTCACAATATTTTGTCCAGATTTCCTCTGTAATACAGCTGTTAGTTTCCCTTTCCCATTTTTGTTTAATGTAGGTGTAGATGTCTTAATTAATTATTCTAAGCCCTGAGTCAGCCCCATAGGCACTAATAAAAACATTTAACAATTCATCCTCAAACACTTTTTGGCTTTCAGGAATAGAACTATTAATATGATGACGTCTAATAATCTAATCTAAATCTAAAGTCACTAATGTTTAAACCGTGTTGTCTCTTCAATACCTCAAAGCTGTTCACTGACCCCTGACTGAAAAATGTGCAATATGAAGAGAGACCTTGTTTAGCCCGTCTCTTATAGCTAATATCTAATGTACTTGGAATAAAGTCGAGGTCATACGAACACCATCTCATCTTTATCTCTTCAAGTAGGCCACTTTTACCAACAACGCTTAGCCAAGTTTTGAGACTTAAGTTGATCCATTTATTGCTCGTTTCTAATCACTCTTTTATCTCCTAACCTTGCCTGAATAGGAATTTCCCCTGACATTCTGATAGTCGGAGTTCCACCAACAAAACAAAATCCTCAGTTGGGCTGAAAAATAATAATCTTTTAAACATGGAAGTGCTTGGAATTAAATTCCACCTCCTTATATCTTCCTGTATTTTCTGATTCAGTTGGTAGTTAATGAAGTTTTCAATGTAACTATACCTCAAAACCAGGAGCCAAACCACCATTGGCCAGGAGGTGCTAGCCTGTGCAGCTAGCTGCAAAGCATAGCAGTGGCGGTGTAACGCACACTCGCTATTGGCTGCTGTAAACGCCAATCAATATCCATGACAAGTCCCTGTTTCATGAACTCTACTTCCTGTTTCATGTCTCCTGTGATGACGTTTTCGAGCTGGTTGCAGGCCGTGGTCAGACTTCCTGTTATCTGTGATGATTCACTGTTCACCGGCTACGTCTCGTGAATGTGAACTGTTTGTGAAGAATGGAGAGGTTTATTGGATTTGGACCGGGTCACAGTCAGACTGAGTTAGCGGTTTGGACTTGTGACATTGTTTCAAGAAAAACAAGGCGCTCGTTCATGAGCTTCACATTCCTTCAGTTAGCTGTTGGGAAGGAAGCAACATCATGAGACGGAGCTGTAGAGGGACGCCATGACTCACATGGATCCAAAGATCATTGTGCAACTGTTGGAGTTGTTGCAACGAGGGCAGTTTGCCAACTTATGTTGTCTTTAACGATGTTTCTGTCTGCTTTCTGGAGCTAGCTAACTAGCTAACAGCTAATAAGGAGTCAACCTTTCTGCTCATCGTGTGTGTGTTGGACTGTGGACGTGACCTCTGACCTGTGGAAGTAGTGCAGCATGAAGGTGCAGAGCAGCACCGTCCTCCTGGTCCGCTGTCCGCTCGACTCCTCGGTGAACAGCAGCAGCAGCAGCGGCAGCAGGAAGGCCGGTAGCTCCTGCAGGAACCAGCCCAGTCTGGCCGTACAGCAGCGATGCTCCACCGTCACGTAGCGACCATAACGTGTGTGGTTCCGCTTCTGGTGCAGCAGGTAGGCCACGCCCCCACCAATCAGAATCCAGCTCAGGTAAGAAACAGCTGTGCTCCGGCACTCCATCAGTCCACTTCGCCCTGTACGACAAATAAGAAGACTCGAATCTCACAGGTGCAACTGCTACCTGAGACGTCACGGAGACTACGTCCAGATTTTAGACAGTCTGTGGTGTTTTCAGTCTTGGTGACTGAGGTCTCGGTCTGATAACAGTCTTTAGTTTGGTCGTCAAACAAACATGAACTGACCTGCAGCAGTGTGTAGAGTGTGTTGTGTGTGTAGAGTGTGTAGAGTGTGTTGTGTGTGTAGAGTGTGTTGTGTGTGTAGAGTGTGTTGTGTGTGTAGAGTGTGTAGAGTGTGTTGTGTGTGTAGAGTGTGTTGTGTGTGTAGTGTGTGTAGAGTGTGTTGTGTGTGTAGAGCGTGTAGAGTGTGTAGTGTGTGTAGAGTGTGTCCGTGTCTGAAGCAGCAGAGCGACTGAAGGAGGAAGAGGAAGTTACTTCATCACGTTCAGCTGCAGTCAGTCAGTCTGTGTGTCACAGAAACTAGTTCAGCAGGTTCCTTTAAATCATCATCCTGTAACTTTCCTCTGATGAACTAACGTCTGTTACCTCTACATCTGCACTGACCTGTGATCAGGTGAATGTCTCTGACTTTGGGCTCCGGGTCGGGAGAAGTACGTAACGAAAGAGAGCAAGTCAGCTCTTCCTGCTGAAGTCTCTCATAAATCTCTAATAAAGATCTTCAATACAGTTTCTAAAAGTGTCTGTGGAGCCTGCTTCAGTAAACATGTCAGAAGAAACAGTCAGACTTTGAATAAAAAACATTTTTACAGGATTCGAACACGTGTCATCGTGACAAGATGAATGAAAGACAGAACTACAGCAGCTCACCATGAACACACTGAAGGCTCATCATAACATAACATACAGCAGACAGACTGCTGCTCTTAAACACAGGACGGATAACAGGTTAACCTGTGACCACACCTGGCTCAGTTACTCTGTGACCACACCTGGCTCTGTTACTCTGACACACCTGGCTCAGTTACTCTGTGACCACACCTGGCTCTGTTACTCTGACACACCTGGCTCTGTTACTCTGTGACCACACCTGGCTCTGTTACTCTGACACACCTGGCTCAGTTACTCTGTGACCACACCTGGCTCTGTTACTCTGACACACCTGGCTCAGTTACTCTGTGACCACACCTGGCTCTGTTACTCTGTGACCACACCTGGCTCTGTTACTCTGACACACCTGGCTCTGTTACTCTGTGACCACACCTGGCTCTGTTACTCTGTGACCACACCTGGCTCTGTTACTCTGACACACCTGGCTCAGTTACTCTGTGACCACACCTGGCTCTGTTACTCTGACACACCTGGCTCAGTTACTCTGTCACACCTGGCTCTGTTACTCTGACACACCTGGCTCTGTTACTCTGTGACCACACCTGGCTCTGTTACTCTGACACACCTGGCTCTGTTACTCTGTGACCACACCTGGCTCTGTTACTCTGACACACCTGGCTCAGTTACTCTGTGACCACACCTGGCTCTGTTACTCTGACACACCTGGCTCTGTTACTCTGTGACCACACCTGGCTCTGTTACTCTGACACACCTGGCTCTGTTACTCTGTGCACACCTGGCTCTGTTACTCGACCACACCTGGCTCTGTTACTCTGACACACCTGGCTCTGTTACTCTGTGACCACACCTGGCTCTGTTACTCTGACACACCTGGCTCTGTTACTCTGTGACCACACCTGGCTCTGTTACTCTGACACACCTGGCTCAGTTACTCTGTGACCACACCTGGCTCTGTTACTCTGACACACCTGGCTCAGTTACTCTGTGACC
Organism: Argyrosomus regius; assembly: GCA_946959425.1. Taxonomy (NCBI): domain Eukaryota; kingdom Metazoa; phylum Chordata; class Actinopteri; family Sciaenidae; genus Argyrosomus; species Argyrosomus regius. Next base: position 3,349,203 of record OX336883.1, read on the forward strand.
ACACCTGGCTCTGTTACTCTGACACACCTGGCTCAGTTACTCTGTGACCACACCTGGCTCTGTTACTCTGACACACCTGGTGAGATGGATTACAGACTACCTCACAGAGAGACCACAGTACGTCAGACTGAAGGGCCGCACGTCGGACACTGTGGTCAGCAGCACCGGAGCGAGCAGCACAGGTGACGTGCTGTCTCCCGTCCTCTTCACCTTGTGGACTCCACCGGCCCGTCCGCGGCGCGGCGCGTCATACGGCCGTAAACCGGCGGCTCCGCCCTGGTCCGTCCCAGACGCGTCTCTACGCTCGGCTCCGCGTGCTGCTCGCGTCAATCTACACACAGGCGTAGAGCGGGCGGAAGCCAGACACAGAAACAGCAAAGAGAATCCGGTGGATTTTCAAAATAAAACACCCCGTGCAAGCTGCCGGTGGTAAAAACAGACAGAAGCGAAACTAATGAAGTACGTAGCATATTTCCACATGTAGAAGCATGTTTGGAAGAACATACACCGGGAAATGGCCACATCTGAGCAAGTAAACAAAGTGTGGCGGGAGAAACGCTCCCGGTGGGTTGAAGTCGCGTGCAGGACGGACGGCCCGGTTACAAGTCTGAGCTCTGCCACATGCGGAAATACTCAGAGGACACTGAGATAGTTGGCTGTATCAAGGATGGGCGGCAGGGGCGCCTCCAGGAATGTTTCATAGGGTGTCCAGATGGGCCATCATTTCAGGATTTATTGTCCTGTTGTAGTATACACCTGCTGATACACCTGCTGATGTACTGATACACCTGCTGATACACCTGGGTTTATTGTGTTACATGTAATGTTACTAATGATCTAATGTGCATAGACTAATAACAGTACAGTTAACATTTATTGTGTGTGTTTTAAAAAGGCTAGTCATCCTTTTCCTTAAAGAGACACAGCTTCATTTAAAGGTGTACATTTACTGTAATCAAAACAGTTACTGGGAAAAAGAAGGTACTGGCAGATACAAACAGAAGCAAGTACAGAAAACACTCATGTCTTTGCTCTGTGTAACAAGATGAGGGATCAATAGTCTCTGACTGTGTTTCCAGGCTATACAGTATGTTTCAGAACAGTTTTATTCGCCTGTTGCTGGGTTTTTTAGCATCCACATCCACAAAGTCATCCAGATTTACTCTTGATTCTACACTTAGCACACCCAAATTGCTGAAACGCTCATCAGTCATGGTACATCTCATGGCAGTTTTGATTAACTTTAGCATAGAAAAACAGGATGCAGTGCTCACAGGATGCAGTGCTCACAGCTCACAGGACACAGTGCTCACAGGACGCAGTGCTCACAGCTCACAGGATGCAGTGCTCACAGCTCACAGGATGCAGTGCTCACAGCTCACAGGACGCAGTGCTCACAGCTCACAGGACGCAGTGCTCACAGCTCACAGGACGCAGTGCTCACAGCTCACAGGACAGTGCTCACAGTCACAGGACGTGCTCACAGGATGCTCACAGGACGCAGTGCTCACAGCTCTCACAGGAGCAGTGCTCACAGGTGCATCACAGCTCACAGGATGCAGTGCTCACAGGACGCAGTGCTCACAGGACGCAGTGCTCACAGCTCACAGGACGCAGTGCTCACAGGACGCAGTGCTCACAGCTCACAGGACGCAGTGCTCACAGCTCACAGGACGCAGTGCTCACAGCTCACAGGACGCAGTGCTCACAGCTCACAGGACACAGTGCTCACAGGACGCAGTGCTCACAGGACGCAGTGCTCACAGGACGCAGTGCTCACAGCTCACAGGATGCAGTGCTCACAGGACGCAGTGCTCACTGCTCACAGCTCACAGGACGCAGTGCTCACAGGATGCAGTGCTCACAGGACACGGTGCTCACAGCTCACAGGACGCAGTGCTCACAGGATGCAGCACTCACAGCTCACAGGATGCAGTGCTCACAGGATGCAGTGCTCACAGCTTACAGGATGCAGTGCTCACAGGATGCAGTGCTCACAGGATGCAGCACTCACAGCTCACAGGATGCAGTGCTCACAGGATGCAGTGCTCACAGGATGCAGTGCTCACAGCTTACAGGATGCAGTGCTCACAGGATGCAGTGCTCACAGGATGCAGCGCTCACAGCTCACAGGATGCAGTGCTCACAGGTTGCAGTGCTCACAGGATGCAGCACTCACAGCCCACAGGATGCAGTGCTCACAGGATGCAGTGCTCACAGGATGCAGCACTCACAGCTCACAGGATGCAGTGCTCACAGGATGCAGCACTCACAGCTCACAGGATGCAGTGCTCACAGGATGCAGTGCTCACAGCTCACAGGATGCAGTGCTCACAGCTCACAGGACGCAGTGCTCACAGGACGCAGTGCTCACAGGTAATGCTTATAATGGTAATGTTTAAACATCTGGTGGAAGACCTCCTTATATGGCTCCAGAAAGACAGTGAGCTCTGTTAAACTCTTTGGTGTTTCTGACCACTAGTTTGCTTCCTCTCAAGAATTCGCTTAAGCTGGGGGATCTCATACTGTAGATCCTCAGTGCTGCAGTTGTATTGTGAGGCAAATGGAAACACTACATCTTTCTCACATTATGACTTTCATTATGACACAGTTTTCTTTAGAAAATCTTCTCTTCACCTCAGAGGGAAGCACATCAATAACTGGATTGAATGAACCTGTCCGAAATGACTCCTTCTCTGTGCTGACTTGTCTTTGGACTATTGGAGTGAACATGTAATGCCCTTCGAGCCTAGAGCTTGGTCTGACCTGACGGCCTGATGTTGCATTGCTCATTTAGAGTATTGTCCCAGATGTCATTAAAGAGAGAGCCCTCTCTGTAACTCTCCAATGTGTCAACAAGAGACTCAACAAGTGTGACAGCTGTGCCCAAATCGAGTTGTGGGGACTGTAAAATATCTGACAGATATTTTATCTCACCAAGAACACTGGTGAATGTTACAAGGAGGCTAACAAACTTGAGCTCTATTTGGGCTAATAAACCTCTTGCCTCTATTGCTCTGTCGCCGTTTGCTCTTCTGATATTTCTTTTAGTAGACGTATGATGGCTGGCAGTCTGTCTCTCACTCTCTTGCAAGCATTATACCTACATGCCCACCGTGTCTCTATCAGCCTTTGTAACTCTCTTGGGGCCCCCTGAAACATCTCCCTGTGTACCTCAAGCCATCTTTGGTGCACATATGACCCTGACACAAAGACATACAGTTTCTGCAAAAGAGAAAAGAAGCAATTAGCTTCAGAGATGCATTTCACAATGTCAGCTAATACTAAATGTAAACAATGCGCATTGCAGTGCACATAAAAAGCTAATGGGGCCTCTGATTTAATGCGTGCTTGCACACCTGAGGCTCCGTCATATGCTTGCCCTACAAAGTACCATGCTTTTGCAAAATTTGTACTATTTTCTGTGAAAGTGCTGCAGCATCCAGGCGCTGTGCTGCCTCAAAGGCAAGGAAGCTTTCACATACTGACCCATTGAAATAGTATCTAATTACAAAGGACATCTGTTCCTTCTCGCTTAGGTCTTTAATCTCATCAACCAAAATGCTGAAAGCTTCACTAGTTATTGAAGTGCGGACCATTTCAGCTATGTTGCATTTCTTTGACTTGTCATTTTTCTTTTGACCATGGGATTGTGTTTGGCTAGCAGTTCCATAACAGAGAGAAGATGTCCTTTATTCTCACCTTCTGATTCTTTATGTGCTCTCTGTGCAGTGTTCTGCGTAGCTGTGAGTAGCAGGGTTTCTCCAACAATTTTAATGTACTCTCTATTTTCCTTCACTAAATTATGATATTCTGCCTTTAAGGAGGCTGAGAGAGCGGATGTGCCCATGCTAACATCACATTAGTATGTGCTTCAGATTTGGCATGGCCTAAAAGTTCCCCATCTTTGAAGGTTGGCTTTTTCCAATTTTTGAACCCCTCTTCAGATGTAAATACTGAATCACCTGAGGAGGGGAGACTGCAGTGCCGGCAGGCATAACAGTAGGCATGAAACGCATAACTGACGATAGAATCTATGTGACTGGTGAGTGGGGTGGCCAGCAAATTTATAGGGGGGCCGTGGCCACCCCTGGCCACCCCCTGGTGGCGCCACTGCTTAAATTCAGATTTATCTCATGTTCATTTTAATGTATGGTTACTGTGTTATAGGGTCATTCTAATGTATGTTTGCATGCTGCTACTGGATGCTTGAATTTCCTTCAGGATCAATAAAGTATCTGTCTGTCTATTTAAAGGACAGGTCAGTAAGTTCTTACATTACTCTTTACTGTGTGGCCAATTCTGTGGACACCAACTCAGTGTGAAGGTCGTGGTTTTTGAATAAGATGCTAAATAATTACATCTGCGTGAAATGTCATATGATGGTCATATATTTCTGGCCATACAGTGTATGTCTGTAACTGATAATATCTTGTCTTATAAATGAAGATTTAATATCTTATGTTTCTTATATTTACATGTTTAAAGCAACATGACGGACTCAGATTATCTTAGAAACCAACCTGTGTTCAAACAGACGCAAGGAGTCGAAAATTCTTCCATCATTCAACGTAAAATGTCAAATGGCTTGTGTGGTCACAGAGTAACAGAGCCAGGTGTGGTCACAGAGTAACTGAGCCAGGTGTGGTCACAGGTTAACCTGTTATCCGTCCTGTGTTTAAGAGCAGCAGTCTGTCTGCTGTATGTTATGTTATGATGAGCCTTCAGTGTGTTCATGGTGAGCTGCTGTAGTTCTGTCTTTCATTCATCTTGTCACGATGACACGTGTTCGAATCCTGTAAAAATGTTTTTTATTCAAAGTCTGACTGTTTCTTCTGACATGTTTACTGAAGCAGGCTCCACAGACACTTTTAGAAACTGTATTGAAGATCTTTATTAGAGATTTATGAGAGACTTCAGCAGGAAGAGCTGACTTGCTCTCTTCCTGTTTACAAACACAGGTACGTGATGCGTCACACAGGTGAGACTGTCAGGACGAGTCAGGTCTGTTTGACACTGTGACGTTAACAGGTAAGAAACTAAACAAAGAGACATCTACGAGGACAGCTACGTCCTTTTTTCCTGTTTTCAACATCTGTAGTAACCATGACAACCACAGACACATCTGGCTGACGGTCACCAGTTAACGTGGTCACAAGTTAATACAGAACACGCTGACTGATGGATGTGACGCATCGATCTATAAACTGTCATCGCCATTCCTGTCATATGAATGATGCTGCTGTTATCAGAGCAGTGCGTCAGTCACAGCTGTCACACTGCTTGGTCATAGTCCTGGTCCTGGTCATAGTCCTGGTCCTGGTCCTGGTCCTGTCATAGTCCTGGTCCTGGTCATAGTCCTGGTCCTGGTCATAGTCCTGGTCCTGGTCCTGTCATAGTCCTGGTCCTGGTCATAGTCCTGGTCCTGGTCATAGTCCTTGTCCTGTCATAGTCCTGGTCCTGGTCATAGTCCTGGTCCTGGTCCTGTCCTGGTCCTGTCCTGGTCCTGGTCCTGGTCATAGTCCTGGTCCTGTCATAGTCCTGGTCCTGGCCCTCCTCATGTCATTGCTGTGTGTCCAGAGCACACTGCAGACCTGTGAACTGTCCTCATCATGTTGTTACAGAGAGCATGGCGCCCTCTGACCTGGTCAGAGGTCAGCAGAGGTAATTATCGCTTCATTAAAGAACATTTCAAGAACATTTCAAGAACATTTCAAGAACGTTTAAAGAACATTTCAAGAACGTTTAAAGAACGATTAAAAAACATTTAAAGAATGTTTAAAGAACATTTCAAGAACATTTCAAGAACGTTTAAAGAACATTTAAAGAACATTTCAAGAACGTTTAAAGAACATTTCAAGAACGTTTAAAGAACATTTAAAGAATGTTTAAAGAACAGTTAAAGAACATTTCAATGTTTAAAGAACATTTCAAGAACATTTCAAGAACGTTTAAAGAACATTTAAAGAACATTTCAAGAACGTTTAAAGAACATTTCAAGAACGTTTAAAGAACGTTTAAAGAATGTTTAAAGAACAGTTAAAGAACATTTCAAGAACGTTTAAAGAACATTTCAAGAACGTTTAAAGAAGATTTCAAGAACATTTCAAGAACGTTTAAAGAACATTTCAAGAACATTTCAAGAACGTTTAAAGAAGATTTCAAAAAAGCCTTTTATAAATGTCTATTCTGAAAGAGGGCTGTTAGCTGTATTAGCAGTTAGCTGCATTAGCTGTTAGCAGTTCTGTTTGGATGTACAGACTCACTGAAGAAAGCGTCTGACATTTATTCTGATGATTTCTTTTTATGACTTTCTAATAAGAATATTTTCACAAGATAATATTAACTTATTATTAAGATATATGATGACACAACTTTTAATCATATTTATTACATTTGTGTTAATACAACCCATAGAAAATATGTTGTATTTTTATTAGCATTTTACAATTTACTATTATTATTATTATTAATAACATGAAACATTTTTTCAGTAACGAGTAATCTAATTGATTACTCTTCCCATCATTATAACGCCGTTATCGTTACTATGATTGAAGGCAGCTGTTTTTTCATCAGACCAACTAGATCTCTTGTTCCTCCTTCCTTGGTGAGGGCACGAGACAATCGCATAAATGATGACGATTGGCTGAGGTTGAGTAAAATTCCATGGTAAGCCAATCAGAGGTGGAGTTGGGCGGGTGTTGCTTACACAATTTGTCAGACACACACAGACGACACAGGACATTCACGTGAGTCAACGAGAAACAGGAATGGCGAGCCCGAATAGTCCAAAAGTAGCCTTCTTTAAATGGAAGTATAGTATAGTATATATCATAAATAATTGAACACGCACATGTTTTTTAAGTTCTGTCAAAGAGGGGTGGAGGTGGGGTCCAAATTCTTTGACACATTTGAGCTTTTCAAAAATTACTTGAAAGTAACGCAATAGTTACTTTCCAAAGTAACTAGTTACTTTTATAATTTGTAACTCAGTAACTACTTTAGTTACTTTCTTGAAGAAGTAACTAGTAACTGTAACTAGTTACTTTTTTAATAAAGTAATTCTGATTCTGATTTAGAGTAACTTGCCAAACACTGATTATTAATATCATCTCTACAGTCGTCCCTACAGTCGGCTCTGCAGTCTTCCCTGCAGCCGTCCGTACAGTCGTCCTTACAGTCGGCTCTACAGTCATCCCTACAGTCATCCCTACAGTCGTCCGTACAGTCATCTCTACAGTCATCCGTACAGTCGTCCCTACAGCCGTCCGTACAGTCGGCTCTACAGTCGGCTCTACAGTCGTCCATACAGTCGGCCCTACAGTCGGCCCTACAGTCGTCCGTACAGTCGTCCATACAGTCGGCTCTACAGTCGTCTGTACAGTCGTCCCTACAGTCGCCTCTACAGTCGTCCGTACAGTCGGCTCTACAGTCGGCCCTACAGTCGTCCCTACACTCGTCCGTACAGTCGCCTCTACAGTCGTCCGTACAGTCGTCTCTACAGTCGTCTCTACAGTCGTCCCTACAGTCGTCCGTACAGTCGCCTCTACAGTCGTCCCTACAGTCGTCCCTACAGTCGTCCCTACAGTCGCCTCTACAGTCGTCCGTACAGTCCGCTCTACAGTCGTCCCTACAGTCGCCTCTACAGTCGTCCGTACAGTCCGCTCTACAGTCGTCTCTACAGTCGTCCCTACAGTCGTCTCTACAGTCGTCCCTACAGTCGTCTCTACAGTCGGCTCTACAGTCGTCCCTACAGTCGCCTCCACAGTCGTCCCTACAGTCGTCTCTACAGTCGTCCCTACAGTCGTCCGTACAGTTGGCTCTACAGTCGTCCGTACAGTCGCCTCTACAGTCGTCCCTACAGTCGTCTCTACAGTCGGCCCTACAGTCGTCCCTACAGTCGTCCGTACAGTCGTTTCTACAGTCGTCCCTACAGTCGTCCCTACAGTCGTCTCTACAGTCGTCCGTACAGTCGTCCGTACAGTCGCCTCTACAGTCGTCCGTACAGTCCGCTCTACAGTCCGCTCTACAGTCGTCCCAATAGTCGTCTCTACAGTCGTCCCTACAGTTGTCTCTACAGTCGGCTCTACAGTCGTCCCTACAGTCGCCTCCACAGTCGTCCCTACAGTCGTCTCTACAGTCGTCCAGTCGTCCGTACAGTTGGCTCTACAGTCGTCCGTACAGTCGTCTCTACAGTCGGCCCTACAGTCGTCCCTACAGTCGTCCGTACAGCCGTCCATACAGTCGTCCGTACAGTCGTCAGACAGGACACAGACAGCAGAGAGACAGACAGGACACAGACAGGAGAGAGACAGACAGGACACAAACAGTAGAGAGACAGACAGGACACAGACAGCAGCAGTTAAGCAACTGCATAGCTCGCTTAGCAGCCAGCTCTGACCCAACATCAGCTAACAGACTGAGCTAACATTAGCTAACAGCAGCTAACAGTAGCTAACAGACTGAGCTAACAGTAGTTAACAGACTGAGCTAACAGCAGCTAACAGACTGAGCTAACAGCAGCTAATAGACTGAGCTAACAGCAGCTAACAGACTGAGCTAACATTATCTAACAGGAGCTAACAGACTGAGCTAACATTATCTAACAGGAGCTAACAGACTGAGCTAACATTATCTAACAGGAGCTAACAGACTGAGCTAACATTATCTAACAGCAGCTAACTTTTTATTACATGTAAAATATTTCCCATCATCTGTTTTTACAGTGAAAAAGGAGCTCCGGTTTGGCGCCCTCTGTCGGCGGCCGTGTGTCCTCCTCCTCTCCCCGCTCCTCCTCTCCCCGCTCCTCCTCTCCCTCCTCCTCCTCCTCCTCTCCCTCCTCCTCCTCTCCCTCTTCTCCCTCCTCTTCTCCCTCCTCCTCCTCCTCTCCCTCCTCCTCTCAGCAGCAGCGGCTCCGCTCTGTTTCTATTCACAGAGAGACCGCCTCCATTTTAGCACCGACAGCCGGCGGGGGAGCAGCGGCACGCAGCGGACTCAGTGGCCGGCGGAGGGACACGCTCCTGCGGCGGCAGTGGTTTACAGAGCTCGGCCGTGAATCAGCCTTTTTTCTGGGATGGCGGCGCTGCGGCAGGACGCAGCCGGGGCGGCGGTGGATCTGTGAGGATTTAACGGCTCGTGTTCTGCGGTGCAGTTCGCTGATTTAACGGAGCAGAGGAGGAGGATCGGCTTCGGGTGGTCAGGTACCGGATTTATTCTAATTGGGTTTATTTATTACGAGCTTTATTCTGCGGGTTATCATAAGACGGCTTTGTTTGATCTCCTCAGCGGGTTGAGGAGCCGCTGACAGGCCGCTGCTGCAGCCTCACCGGCGGCCTGTCGGCGGCTCCTGCGCGCTGGTTCCACCCGGACAGCATCCATCCAGCCTCCGCGCGGCTCCGGTGATTCTCGGTGGGGGTGTTGGCTTATGTAACGTGTGCGCAGAGGACACGCCGAGCTGTCCGTCCGTCTGTCCGCACCTATAATGTGATTTCACCTCTGACAGACAGACGGAGTCCGTTTAACGCCTCCACGAACGGCCTTTATCCCGTTTAAGCGGGTTTGGGTCGGTTCTAACGTCGGTGTCGGTTCTGAATGTCCGGTATCGTCGCTCTGTGTTTGACATTGGGTCCGGACGGGCAGCGGATGCTCGCCGAGCAGGTGGTGTCGGCTGAGGCCGGACTGCAGGTGCAGCAGGCCCGCTGCCTGATCCACACACTGACGTGACCTCAGCACGGTGTGATCAATAATCAATAATCAACGCTCATGTGTGAACACACACATCCTGTCTGATAGATCAGTGATAAACACACACACAGGCCTGAAATATATACATATATGTACAAATATACACACAAATTTACACACAAATGCATACAAATATAAATACACACACAAATACATACAAATATACACACAAATAGAAATACACACACAAATACATACAAATACACACACAAATAGAAATACACACACAAATACATACAAATACACACACAAATAGAAATACACAAATACACACACAAATACAAATATACACACAAATATATACAAATATACACACAAATACACACACAAACACATACAAATATACACACAAATACATACAAATACACACACAAATATAAATACACAAATACACACACAAATACAAATATACACACAAATACATACAAATACACACACAAATATAAATACACAAATACACACACAAATACAAATATACACACAAATACACACACAAACACATACAAATATACACACAAATATACACACACAAATACACATAAATATACACACATATACACACTAATACATACAAATATACACACAAATATATACATATATGTACAAATATATACACAAATATACACAAATACACACACACACACACACACACAGAGGCCTGAAATATATACATATATATACAAATATACATAAATATACACTATTACACACAGACACAGCCCTGAAATATATACACAAATACACACACAGGCCTGAAATATATACATATATATACAAATATACATAAATATTAGGGGTGCAACAATACATGTATCTGTATTGAACCGTTCGATACAGTGGTCTCGGTTTGGTACACGTATGAATCAAACAATATGCAATTTTATATTTGTTTTATCAACTTCTGACAATGCGCTCTGTGCTGAAAGCTCAGTGGATCTGCGCTCGCACGCCGAAACCCCCCTGCACACGTCTGTGGCACGTTGCGTACGCGCCGCTGTTTTGGTCCGTCCTGCACGCGACTTCAAACCCACCAGGAGCGTTTCAGAAGCGTTTAGCCCGCCAGACTTTGTTTACTTGCTCAGATTTTGCTCAGAGTTGGCCCGGTGGGGTGGCTGCACTGTCGAGCACAGATCCACTGAGCTGCGCCTCCCACATTCATTCAGACCAAGCTGCTGAGACAGAAGCTACATGTGAAGCTAGCTCGTTGCAACATGGCTAATGCCTTAAATATACCTGAAATCGAAGATCCTCCACCATCCTTCAGATCTGACGATTGGAACTACTTTGGTTTTCGTATTAAGTATGACCCTGAAATTTAATTTAAAAACTGTACTGTTGAGTTGAAAAAAAGAAATTTCTCTCTTTTGTATCGGAAAAATGTGACACTAGAGTATCGAACCAAACCGAACCGCAAATTTTGTGTATCGTTGCACCCCTAATAATGTATATGTATATATACACAATTGTACACAAATATACACACTAATATACCCTAATACACACTAATATACCCTAATACACACTAATGTACCCTAATACATACAAATATACCTTAAAACACACTAATATACCCTAATACATACAAATATACCCTAATACACACTAATATACCCTAATACATACAAATATACCCTAATACACACTAATATACCCATATACATACAAATATACCCTAATACACACTAATATACCCTAATACACATGAGACGGTCATGTGGTCAGTTTGACGTTTTGCACAGGGGCTCCTTGGCAGCCCAGGAGGTGAACTCACACCTCTCCAGGTAACAGTCCACGCTCTGTAACATAGTCTGAGCTGGACTGGAACTGGCACCCTCCTGTTCCCAAGCTGAGTTCATACAGACTGAATTCCTCTGTCTCTTTGTGGTTGTTTTCTGTCTCTTTGTGGTTGTTTTCTGTCTCTTTGTGGTTGTTTTGTCTCTTTGTAGTTGTTTTCTGTCTCTTTGTAGTTGTTTTCTGTCTCTTTGTGGTTGTTTTCTGTCTCTTTGTGGTTGTTTTGTCTCTTTGTAGTTGTTTTCTGTCTCTTTGTGGTTGTTTTGTCTCTTTGTAGTTGTTTTCTGTCTCTTTGTGGTTGTTTTGTCTCTTTGTAGTTGTTTTCTGTCTCTTTGTGGTTGTTTTCTGTCTCTTTGTAGTTGTTTTCTGTCTCTTTGTGGTTGTTTTGTCTCTTTGTAGTTGTTTTCTGTCTCTTTGTGGTTGTTTGCTGTCTTTATAATCAAACATTGTGGCCTGTTGACGTAGTGATGGATAAGCCTCCTTCCTGCCTGTTTTGATCATTTGATGAATTAATCTTTTATCATTCTGTTTTACCGCAGTGAATTAATCGATTGAACCAATAATTGAAGTGTTGGTGAGTTTCCGCCTCATTCAGACGTGAGCTGAGTGTTCACACGGTGAAAGTTGTTATTTGTGGTCGAAGCTCTGAAATCTGACACACAGCGGACTGTAAAGCAGCGCTGCCTTCACTGACTTCTGGAAGTTATTAATGCAGATTGTCCGTCTGTCAGCAGGAAGAACAAAGAACTTTATTTCATCTTTTATATTTTGTTCTTTATTTTGTTATTCGACAGCACGACGGTCAGAGTCGACTCTGTCGTCCAATGAGGAGCCACGTGAATCAGCACAGCCGCCTCGCTGAGAGGCTTGAACCCTCTGAACTGGCCCTTTAAATTAAAACCCTTTGAACATGATGACATCACACAAAACTGTCCAATCAGGTGACTTCATGTGTGCGTGAGGTTCAGAGGCGTGCAGGCGGCTGATAAGAAGTCAGTTACATCGTGTTCAGAGAACGAGGCACACACACACACATGCGCGCACACACACGCATACACACACACACGTGCGCACACACACACGCGCACGTGGGAGGACACGTCTGACTCACGTTACATTCATCAGATCGATGCACGTCAGGTGACTTTTATTCTGAAAACAGGAAGTGGACAGATGAATGAAGCTGTCAGGATATGAGGTCATCATGACGTCATGATGTCATCTGAAATGTTTCAGAATAAAAGCTCTTTGATTTCAAACTCGTCCCGTCAAATACGAGCTGCAACAGGAAGTTCATTCTTGTTGTCTAGCTGCTGATTGGCTGATCGGATGTCGAATCAGAGAAAGACGGCCTGCTGTTAGCAGTGTGGTGGAGGCCGTGCAGAGACCTTTGGAGGGGCAGGAGCTCAAAGCACAAACCAATGCTGCTGTAATGAGCTTATAAAGGAAGCATGAGTGAAAAATCTACAGTACACTGAAGAATGTCAAAAACCAGAAGTAGATCTTTGTCATGTTTTACTCAGTCACACCTCAGACAGTGCTAGTGAAGAGTTCTTGAATGAACATATTATTTTTCAGTCCCTCTGCCTGACATACATATGCAGTTTTTCAACCAAATATGTGAAGAACAATAAAATAATGCCCTTTCAATAAAAAGGGTCCCATGTGTTTTGTGTTTTGTGTTTGTGCCTCATTTTCCTCAGACATGCCACTTATCAAAGCAAAGAGCCTCCAGAGGGCTGAGGGAACCTGTCATTCAATAGAAATATTATTTATGAACTTATTCTGTCACTCTGCTCTACAGTCACTTTCTCTCTGTGTTGTCCCGCCCCCACAAGACCACAGAGTCCTTTGATTGGCTAGAATACGTCATCGATACCCTCCACTGATTGGTTGAAAAATAAAACTAGTCTGCCTAGTAACGTTTGTCCATTCGTCCATTCACTGCGCTTTCAGTCTGCTGAACATCTATTTTTCGATTGGTCTTTTACGTGGTGGCATAGAATAACAAGGAAGTGTCGGACAGACACAAACCACACATCTCCGTCTTCAGCAGAATCTCAGGAAAACAGTGCAACAAAGCATGTGTCTCTGTCATAAACTGTTTCAGAGATATTCACAGATATGTAACACTTTAGACTTTTTGGGCGGATCCGCCCAATCCGTCCTCAGACGGTTAAGTCCTTCCTCCGGTCTTCTGTTTCTAGACCAGCAGTGACCGTCTGTAGCTACCGGGCAGTCAGGGCACGTCTACACAACCGAGGGTAGATCTAAATGATTATTATTTTGGGCCACACAGACAGACTTTCACACACACATACAAAACAAAAAACACTTTAACAAAAGGGCACTAACAGCTGATCTGATGAGCTCGTGTTTCAGCCACAGGCAGCGAGCGACATGATGTAACAATGACATCATCAGTCAGAGTGCCGTCACTCGGCGACAAACGTCCGCCGAGGCGTGAAAACTGGGTCAGAAGCCGTGGCTGGGGTTACCGTAGCAACGGGATCAGTAGGTCACAGAGGAGGAGGCCGTCTGCTGCTGCAGCTCAGGCATGCTGGGAAATGTAGTGCACTTCACCTGTTGATCATGTCTCCCTCAGGTGCTCTGCCAGGATGTCGCAGTGAGCATGCTCAAAGTGCTGATCGTTACCATGGTGATATATGGCGGCAGCGGCCAGGCGTGCAGCGGTCAGGACAACTGCTCCGCCCACAGCGAGTCCAAAGCGTACTGCTACTCGGCTCGCATCCGCAGCACGGTGCTGCAGGGGCTGCCGTTCGGAGGCGTGCCCACCGTGCTCGCCCTCGACTTCATGTGCTTCCTGGTGAGTCGCCACTGCACGCGCTCAGTACAGCTCAGATTATACACACACACACACACACACACACACAAATGTGCTGCACACCAGAGCCTGGCTGTGTCGGCTGAAGGGAACGCATTGCATTGTGGGAGCTGCTGCCTGTGACATCACCTGACAGGAAGTCCTCCTCTCTTCTTCTTCAGGTGCTGCTCTTCGTCTTCTCCATCCTGCGGAAAGTGGCGTGGGACTACGGCCGCCTGGCGCTGGTTACCGACGCCGACAGGTAAACACACCTTTAACTCCTGCTCATGTCGTCATCACTGTGATGTCATCAGGTGGAGCCAACGTGGGCGTCAGCCTGTGTGAGGTGAGGAGAGACGTTTGTGTAAGGTGGAGCTGTCCGGACAGGAAGTCACAGGAACGCCCACTTCCTGTCTGATCTGACCTCATTATAATGTCTGAGATCAGAGCTGGAGCTTCACAGGGGCAGACTTCAGGCAGATATGGGGCAGATATGGGGCAAATATCGGGCTGATATGGGGCTGATATGAGGCTGATATGGGGCAGATATGGGGCAGATATGGGGCAGATATCGGGCTGATATGGGGCTGATATGGGGCTGATATGGGGCTGATATGGGGCAGATATCGGGCTGATATGGGGCTGATATGGGGCAGATATCGGGCTGATATGGGGCTGATATGGGGCTGATATGGGGCTGATATGGGGCAGATATGGGGCAGATATGGGGCTGATATGGGGCTGATATGGGGCTGATATGGGGCTGATATGGGGCAGATATGGGGCAGATATCGGGCTGATATGGGGCAGATATCGGGCTGATATGGGGCTGATATGGGGCAGATATGGGGCAGATATCGGGCTGATATGGGGCTGATATGGGGCAGATATGGGGCAGATATCGGGCTGATATGGGGCTGATATGGGGCAGATATGGGGCAGATATGGGGCAGATATCGGGCTGATATGGGGCAGATATGGGGCAGATATGGGGCAGATATGGGGCAGATATTGGGCTGATATGGGGCTGATATGGGGCAGATATTGGGCTGATATGGGGCAGATATGGGGCTGATATGGGGCTGATATGGGGCAGATATGGGGCAGATATGGGGCAGATATGGGGCTGATATGGGGCTGATATGGGGCTGATATGGGGCAGATATGGGGCAGATATGGGGCTGATATGGGGCAGATATCGGGCTGATATGGGGCAGATATGGGGCAGATATCGGGCTGATATGGGGCAGATATTGGGCTGATATGGGGCTGATATGGGGCAGATATCGGGCTGATATGAGGCAGACTTCAGGCAGATATCGGGCAGATATGGGGCAGATATCAGATATATTGCCCTCTGGTGTCCGTTGGGGTGAAGGTTCCTCCCCTGCTGTGGCCTGTGGGGGCAGTAATGAGCTTGTTGCAGCCACAGCCGGAGGTGTCGTTTGATTGGCTGGGAGGACAGCGGCCCGCTGTGGCGTGGGCGTGTTCTCGTGCTCTCTTTCAGCAGCTCTGTTTTTTTCTGTTTCCATCCTGAAGACTGAAGAAACGTTTCAGCGACCCCGAGGAGCGTGAATAGTATGTGGCTGCTTCCTCCATGTTTGTTTTGTGAGCTAACATCTTCCTCCTCCTCCTCCTCCTCCTCTGGTTTCATTAACAGGATTCTGCTCTCTGATTGGTGCACTAACACTCCTCTTCTTCATTTCAGTCTGTGTTTCTGTATGGGCGGTTATTAGTGTCACACATTAGCTACAAGTATATCATCATCTTTGTCGGCTCCTCCGTCCTGTGACCCCGGTCCTGTAGAGGGGCCCGGTGCTGTAGAGGGGCCACGAGTCAAAATCTAGTTTTAAGACTTAATCCACCCTTCATAAGCCCCGCCCCTTTTGATGTGTGCTCCAATCACAGTCGAGCAAACCTCGGTCACCTTCCTCCTTTCCTGTACTTAGATATGCTACGCGTTTGCTACGCGTTAGCTACGTGTTAGCTACGTGTTAGCTACATGTTGTTGGTCAGGTGTTTTTATCTTTAATTAAATCGTTTCTTTTGTTTCATTTGTCAGTTTAAATATTCACAAATTACTCAAGTGATCAATAAATTATCAGGATGATTGCTGTCAGTCAACTAATTCATTAATTAACTAATCATTTCAGCGGGGGCCCGCGGCGGTTCACAGGGCCGTACAACCAACAACACTGCTTTTTAACTGTGACAGGTGGCACCAATCACCCCCCATACACCATGATTACTGATGTGTGTGTGTGTGTGTGTGTGTGTGCAGTGTTTGAAGGGTGTCTTTGGATCACTCTGTTGGCAAATGTGCTAACAGCTGTGATGCTAACACACTTGTTTCCATTCTTAACATTGATTCAGCCGGAGACGTGACAGAGATAACTATGAGCCGGTCAAAAGGTAACAGGATGTGATTGTCTGTAGCTCAGTGTGTCGGAAACCCTGTGACGTGCTAGCTAGCTCGTTAGCTAACTCCACAACACGCCGTCGGCTAGCACGCTCACTGGATGTGGAGCCTCCGTCCTGTTTGTGTGGAGGTCTTCAGATCAGTCTGTCACTGTAGAAACTGTTTCTAAAAGAGGGAGGATGTTAGTGATGGTGAAGATGTTCTACTTCCTGTTAGCGCCCGCTGTGTTTAGCCCTGTGCTAAGTGTCCCGATGTCAAAAGAACCCACAGCGGCTACATGCTAACAGCTAACAGTCAGCTGACTCCTTCCTGTGTGTCTCCACAGCGTTGCCTCGGCGATGCACTCTGAGACGCCGGATCGATACGAACGCCTCACCTCCGTCTCCAGCTCCGTCGACTTTGACCAGAGAGACAACGTGAGGACATCTTCATCATCATCATCATCATCATCATCATCATCATAGTGTGTGTGTGTAACAGTGTGTAATGTTTGTGTTTCAGGGCTTCTGCTCGTGGCTGACGGCCATCTTCAGAATTAAGTGAGTATCTGCTCATCGTCCTCCGACTGTCTTGGTTCTGGTTCAAAGTGGTCGTGTTCAGGTCTCAGTGTTTGGTCCAATCAGAACTGCTCCTCTTCCTCCTGCAGGGATGAAGAGATCAGGGAGAAGTGTGGCGAGGATGCTGTTCACTATCTGTCCTTCCAGCGTCACATCATCGGCCTGCTGGTCGTCGTCGGTGTCCTCTCTGTCGGCATCGTCCTGCCCGTCAACTTTTCCGGAGACCTGCTGGGTGAGAACGCCTCCACAAACCTAATACAAAGAAAGTGACCCACTACCAGATTCTGGTCTCTGGTCTCTGGACTCTGGACTCTGGTCTCTGGACTGTGGTCTCTGGACTGTGGTCTCTGGACTCTGGTCTCTGGACTCTGGTCTCTGGACTGTGGTCTCTGGACTCTGGTCTCTGGACTGTGGTCTCTGGACTCTGGTCTCTGGACTCTGGTCTCTGGACTCTGGACTCTGGTCTCTGGACTCCAGGGTCTGGACTCTGGTCTCTGGTCTCTGGACTCCAGGGTCTGGACTCTGGTCTCTGGACTCCAGGGCCTGGTCTCTGGACTGTGGTCTCTGGACTGTGGTCTCTGGACTCTGGACTCTGGTCTCTGGACTCTGGACTCACTGGTCTCTGGACTCTGGACTCTGGTCTCTGGTCTCTGGACTCCGGACTCCAGGGTCTGGTCTCTGGACTCTGGACTCCAGGGTCTGGTCTCTGGACTCTGGTCTCTGGTCTCTGGACTCCAGGGTCTGGTCTCTGGACTCTGGACTCTGGTCTCTGGACTCTGGGCTCTGGTCTCTGGACTCTGGTCTCTGGACTGTGGTCTCTGGTCTCTGGACTGTGGTCTCTGGACTAGGGCCTGGTCTCTGGACTCTGGACTCTGGTCTCTGGTCTCTGGACTCCAGACTCCAGGGTCTGGTCTCTGGACTCTGGTCTCTGGTCTCTGGACTCTGGACTCCAGGGTCTGGTCTCTGGACTGTGATCTCTGGACTCTGGACTCTGGTCTCTGGTCTCTGGACTCCAGACTCCAGGGTCTGGTCTCTGGACTCTGGTCTCTGGTCTCTGGACTCTGGTCTCTGGACTCCAGGGTCTGGTCTCTGGACTCTGGTCTCTGGTCTCTGGACTCTGGTCTCTGGACTCTGGACTCTGGTCTCTGGTCTCTGGACTCCAGACTCCAGGGTCTGGTCTCTGGTCTCTGGACTCTGGTCTCTGGTCTCTGGTCTCTGGTCTCTGGACTCCAGGGTCTGGTCTCTGGACTCTGGACTCTGGTCTCTGGACTCTGGACTTTGGACTCTGGTCTCTGGACTCTGGTCTCTGGACTCCAGGGTCAGGTCTCTGGACTCTGGACTCTGGTCTCTGGACTCTGGTCTCTGGTCTCTGGACTCTGGTCTCTGGACTCTGGTCTCTGGTCTCTGGACTCTGGTCTCTCGACTCTGGACTCTGGTCTCTGGTCTCTGGACTCTGGTCTCTGGTCTCTGGACTCTGGTCTCTGGACTCTGGTCTCTGGTCTCTGGACTGTGGTCTCTGGACTGTGGTCTCTGGTCTCTGGACTCCAGGGTCTGGTCTCTGGACTCTGGTCTCTGGACTCTGGTCTCTGGTCTCTGGACTCTGGTCTCTGGTTTCTGGACTCTGGTCTCTGGTTTCTGGACTCTGGTCTCTGGTCTCTGGACTCCAGGGTCTGGTCTCTGGACTCTGGTCTCTGGTTTCTGGACTCTGGTCTCTGGTCTCTGGACTCTGTCTCACAGTTTTGTGTGTCTGGTTGGTTTTAGTCAGAATTATCAGTAAAGATGCTTTCCTGAACCAAGGAGCGCCTGGACCTCCTTCTAAAGAAGGTAACCAGAACCAGTAGGAGGTCTGTGGATCTGTAGGTCTGTAGGTCTGTGGATCTGTAGGTCTGTGGATCTGTAGGTCTGTAGGTCTGTTTATCTGTGGGTCTGTAGGTCTGTGGATGTGTAGGTCTGTGGATGTGTAGGTCTGTAGGTCTATGGATCTGTAGGTCTGTGGATCTGAAGGTCTGTAGGTCTGTGGATCTGTAGGTCTGTGGGTCTGTAGGTCTGTGGATCTGTAGGTCTGTAGGTCTGTGGATGTGTAGGTCTGTAGGTCTGTGGATCTGAAGGTCTGTGGGTCTGTAGGTCTGTAGGTCTGTGGATCTGAAGGTCTGTAGGTCTGTGGATCTGAAGGTCTGTGGGTCTGTAGGTCTGTGGATCTGAAGGTCTGTAGGTCTGTGGATGTGTAGGTCTGTAGGTCTGTGGATCTGTAGGTCTGTAGGTCTGTAGGTCTGTGGATCTGTAGGTCTGTAGGTCTGTGGGTCTGTGGATCTGTGGTCCGGTGGATCTGTGGATCTGTAGATCTGTGGATCTGTAGGTCTGTAGGTCTGTGGATCTGTGGGTCTGTAGATCTGTAGGTCTGTGGGTCTGTGGATCTGTAGGTCTGTGGGTCTGTGGATCTGTGGATCTGTAGGTCTGTAGGTCTGTGGATCTGTAGGTCTGTGGATCTGTAGGTCTGTGGATCTGTAGGTCTGTAGGTCTGTGGATCTGTGGATCTGTGGATCTGTAGGTCTGTAGGTCTGTGGATCTGTAGGTCTGTGGGTCTGTGGATCTGTGGATCTGTAGGTCTGTAGGTCTGTGGGTCTGTGGATCTGTGGATCTGTAGGTCTGTGGATCTGTAGGTCTGTGGATCTGTGGATCTGTAGGTCTGTGGATCTGTAGGTCTGTGGGTCTGTGGATCTGTAGGTCTGTAGGTCTGTGGATCTGTAGGTCTGTGGATCTGTAGGTCTGTGGATCTGTGGATCTGTAGGTCTGTAGGTCTGTGGATCTGTAGGTCTGTGGATCTGTAGGTCTGTAGGTCTGTGGATCTGTAGGTCTGTGGATCTGTGGATCTGTGGATCTGTAGGTCTGTCGGTCTGTGGATCTGTAGGTCTGTGGATCTGTAGGTCTGTGGATCTGTAGGTCTGTGGATCTGTCGGTCTGTGGATCTGTGGGTCTGTGGATCTGTAGGTCTGTCAGTCTGTGGATCTGTGGATCTGTAGGTCTGTGGATCTGTCGGTCTGTGGATCTGTGGATCTGTGGGTCTGTGGATCTGTAGGTCTGTCAGTCTGTGGATCTGTGGATCTGTAGGTCTGTGGATCTGTCGGTCTGTGGATCTGTGGATCTGTGGGTCTGTGGATCTGTAGGTCTGTAGGTCTGTGGATCTGTAGGTCTGTGGATCTGTAGGTCTTTAGGTATGTGGATCTGTAGGTCTGTGGGTCTGTGGATCTGTAGGTCTGTGGATCTGTAGGTCTGTGGATCTGTGGATCTGTCGGTCTGTGGATCTGTGGATCTGTGGATCTGTCGGTCTGTGGATCTGTGGATCTGTAGGTCTGTCAGTCTGTGGATCTGTAGGTCTGTGGATCTGTCGGTCTGTGGATCTGTGGATCTGTGGGTCTGTGGATCTGTAGGTCTGTAGGTCTGTAGGTCTGTGGATCTGTAGGTCTGTGGATCTGTAGGTCTTTAGGTATGTGGATCTGTAGGTCTGTGGGTCTGTGGATCTGTAGGTCTGTGGATCTGTAGGTCTGTGGATCTGTGGGTCTGTGGGTCTGTGGGTCTGTGGATCTGTAGGTCTGTGGATCTGTGGATCTGTGGATCTGTGGACCTGTAGGTCTGTGGATCTGTGGGTCTGTAGGTCTGTGGATCTGTGGATCTGTAGGTCTGTGGGTCTGTGGGTCTGTGGGTCTGTGGATCTGTAGGTCTGTAGGTCTGTCGGTCTGTGGATCTGTGGATCTGTAGGTCTGTGGATCTGTGGATCTGTGGATCTGTGGATCTGTAGGTCTGTAGGTCTGTCGGTCTGTGGATCTGTGGATCTGTCGGTCTGTGGATCTGTAGGTCTGTAGGTCTGTGGATCTGTAGATCTGTAGGTCTGTAGGTCTGTGGATCTGTAGGTCTGTGGATCTGTGGATCTGTGGATCTGTAGGTCTGTAGGTCTGTGGGTCTGTGGATCTGTGGATCTGTAGGTCTGTAGGTCTGTGGATCTGTAGGTCTGTAGGTCTGTGGATCTGTGGATCTGTAGATCTGTGGGTCTGTGGATCTGTAGGTCTGTGGGTCTGTGGATCTGTAGGTCTGTAGGTCTGTGGATCTGTAGGTCTGTGGGTCTGTGGATCTGTAGGTCTGTGGATCTGTGGATCTGTAGGTCTGTAGGTCTGTGGATCTGTAGGTCTGTGGATCTGTAGGTCTGTAGGTCTGTGGATCTGTAGGTCTGTGGATCTGTGGATCTGTGGATCTGTAGGTCTGTCGGTCTGTGGATCTGTA
Source organism: Argyrosomus regius (assembly GCA_946959425.1). Lineage (NCBI taxonomy): Eukaryota > Metazoa > Chordata > Actinopteri > Sciaenidae > Argyrosomus > Argyrosomus regius. The sequence goes on from OX336883.1 coordinate 3,370,816, forward strand.
GGTCTGTGGATCTGTAGGTCTGTGGGTCTGTGGATCTGTAGGTCTGTGGATCTGTCGGTCTGTGGATCTGTGGGTCTGTGGATCTGTAGGTCTGTCAGTCTGTGGATCTGTAGGTCTGTGGGTCTGTGGATCTGTAGGTCTGTGGATCTGTAGGTCTGTAGGTCTGTGGGTCTGTGGATCTGTGGGTCTGTGGATCTGTCGGTCTGTGGATCTGTGGGTCTGTGGATCTGTAGGTCTGACGGTCTGTGAATCTGTGGATCTGTGGGTCTGTGGATCTGTAGGTCTGTAGGTCTGTAGGTCTGTGGATCTGTAGGTCTGTGGATCTGTAGGTCTTTAGGTATGTGGATCTGTAGGTCTGTGGGTCTGTGGGTCTGTGGATCTGTGGATCTGTGGACCTGTAGGTCTGTCGGTCTGTGGATCTGTGGATCTGTGGGTCTGTGGGTCTGTGGATCTGTAGGTCTGTGGGTCTGTGGATCTGTGGATCTGTAGGTCTGTGGATCTGTGGGTCTGTGGGTCTGTGGATCTGTAGGTCTGTAGGTCTGTCGGTCTGTGGATCTGTGGATCTGTAGGTCTGTGGGTCTGTGGATCTGTGGATCTGTGGATCTGTAGGTCTGTAGGTCTGTCGGTCTGTGGATCTGTGGATCTGTCGGTCTGTGGATCTGTGGATCTGTGGATTTGTAGGTCTGTAGGTCTGTGGATCTGTAGATCTGTAGATCTGTAGGTCTGTGGATCTGTGGATCTGTGGGTCTGTGGATCTGTAGGTCTGTCGGTCTGTGGATCTGTAGATCTGTAGGTCTGTGGGTCTGTGGATCTGTGGATCTGTTGGTCTGTAGGTCTGTGAATCTGTAGGTCTGTGGATCTGTAGGTCTTTAGGTATGTGGATCTGTAGGTCTGTGGATCTGTAGGTCTGTGGATCTGTAGGTCTTTAGGTATGTGGATCTGTAGGTCTGTGGGTCTGTGGATCTGTGGGTCTGTGGATCTGTAGGTCTGTGGATCTGTGGGTCTGTGGGTCTGTGGGTCTGTGGATCTGTAGGTCTGTCGGTCTGTGGATCTGTGGATCTGTAGGTCTGTCGGTCTGTGGATCTGTGGGTCTGTGGGTCTGTGGATCTGTAGGTCTGTGGGTCTGTGGATCTGTGGATCTGTAGGTCTGTGGATCTGTGGGTCTGTGGATCTGTGGATCTGTAGGTCTGTGGATCTGTAGGTCTGTGGGTCTGTGGATCTGTGGATCTGTAGGTCTGTGGATCTGTGGGTCTGTGGATCTGTGGATCTGTAGGTCTGTGGATCTGTGGGTCTGTGGATCTGTAGGTCTGTGGATCTGTAGGTCTGTGGATCTGTAGGTCTTTAGGTATGTGGATCTGTAGGTCTGTGGGTCTGTGGATCTGTAGATCTGTAGATCTGTAGGTCTGTGGATCTGTGCATCTGTAGGTCTGTGGATCTGTAGGTCTGTGGATCTGTAGGTCTGTGGATCTGTGGATCTGTGGACCTGTAGGTCTGTCGGTCTGTGGATCTGTGGGTCTGTGGATCTGTAGGTCTGTCGGTCTGTGGATCTGTGGATCTGTAGGTCTGTGGGTCTGTGGATCTGTGGATCTGTAGGTCTGTGGATCTGTGGGTCTGTGGATCTGTGGATCTGTAGGTCTGTGGATCTGTGGGTCTGTGGGTCTGTGGATCTGTAGGTCTGTAGGTCTGTCGGTCTGTGGATCTGTGGATCTGTAGGTCTGTGGATCTGTGGATCTGTACGTCTGTAGGTCTGTCGGTCTGTGGATCTGTCGGTCTGTGGATCTGTGGATCTGTAGGTCTGTAGGTCTGTGGATCTGTAGATCTGTAGATCTGTAGGTCTGTGGATCTGTGGATCTGTGGATCTGTAGGTCTGTGGATCTGTAGGTCTGTTGGTCTGTGGATCTGTAGATCTGTAGGTCTGTGGGTCTGTGGATCTGTGGATCTGTAGGTCTGTAGGTCTGTCGGTCTGTGGGTCTGTGGGTCTGTGGATCTGTGGATCTGTAGGTCTGTAGGTCTGTGGATCTGTGGATCTGTGGATCTGTGGATCTGTGGGTCTGTGGATCTGTAGGTCTGTGGATCTGTGGATCTGTAGGTCTGTAGGTCTGTGGATCTGTAGGTCTGTGGATCTGTGGGTCTGTGGATCTGTAGGTCTGTGGATCTGTGGGGCTGTGGGTCTGTGGGTCTGTGGATCTGTAGGTCTGTGGATCTGTGGATCTGTAGGTCTGTAGGTCTGTGGATCTGTGGATCTGTAGGTCTGTAGGTCTGTGAATCTGTAGGTCTGTGGATCTGTAGGTCTTTAGGTATGTGGATCTGTAGGTCTGTGGATCTGTAGGTCTTTAGGTATGTGGATCTGTAGGTCTGTGGGTCTGTGGATCTGTGGGTCTGTGGATCTGTAGGTCTGTGGATCTGTGGGTCTGTGGGTCTGTAGGTCTGTGGATCTGTGGATCTGTGGATCTGTAGGTCTGTCGGTCTGTGGATTTGTGGGTCTGTGGATCTGTAGGTCTGTGGATCTGTGGATCTGTAGGTCTGTGGGTCTGTGGGTCTGTGGATCTGTGGATCTGTGGATCTGTAGGTCTGTGGATCTGTGGGTCTGTGGATCTGTAGGTCTGTGGATCTGTAGGTCTGTGGATCTGTAGGTCTTTAGGTATGTGGATCTGTAGGTCTGTGGATCTGTAGGTCTGTGGATCTGTAGGTCTGTGGATCTGTGGGTCTGTGGGTCTGTGGATCTGTAGGTCTGTGGATCTGTGGATCTGTAGGTCTGTCGGTCTGTGGATCTGTGGGTCTGTGGATCTGTGGGTCTGTGGATCTGTGGATCTGTAGGTCTGTGGATCTGTGGGTCTGTGGGTCTGTGGATCTGTAGGTCTGTAGGTCTGTCGGTCTGTGGATCTGTGGATCTGTGGATCTGTAGGTCTGTAGGTCTGTGGATCTGTAGATCTGTGGATCTGTAGGTCTGTGGATCTGTGCATCTGTAGGTCTGTGGATCTGTAGGTCTGTCGGTCTGTGGATCTGTAGATCTGTGGATCTGTGGGTCTGTGGATCTGTGGATCTGTAGGTCTGTAGGTCTGTGGATCTGTAGATCTGTAGGTCTGTGGATCTGTGGGTCTGTGGGTCTGTGGATCTGTAGATCTGTAGATCTGTAGGTCTGTGGATCTGTAGGTCTGTAGGTCTGTGGATCTATCGGTCTGTGGATCTGTAGGTCTGTCGGTCTGTGGATCTGTGGATCTGTAGATCTGTGGATCTGTAGATCTGTGGATCTGTGGGTCTGTGGGTCTGTGGATCTGTGGATCTGTAGGTCTGTAGGTCTGTGGATCTGTAGATCTGTAGATCTGTAGGTCTGTAGATCTGTAGGTCTGTGGATCTGTAGGTCTGTCGGTCTGTGGATCTGTGGATCTGTAGATCTGTGGGTCTGTGGGTCTGTGGATCTGTAGATCTGTGGATCTGTGGGTCTGTGGATCTGTAGATCTGTAGATCTGTAGATCTGTGGATCTGTGGATCTGTAGGTCTGTGGATCTGTGGATCTGTAGATCTGTAGATCTGTGGATCTGTGGGTCTGTGGGTCTGTGGGTCTGTGGATCTGTAGATCTGTAGATCTGTAGATCTGTAGATCTGTAGATCTGTAGGTCTGTGGATCTGTGGATCTGTGGATCTGTAGATCTGTAGATCTGTAGATCTGTAGATCTGTAGCTCTGTGGATCTGTGGATCTGTGGATCTGTGGATCTGTACGTCTGTAGGTCTGTCGGTCTGTGGATCTGTCGGTCTGTGGATCTGTGGATCTGTAGGTCTGTGGATCTGTGGATCTGTGGATCTGTAGGTCTGTGGATCTGTAGGTCTGTTGGTCTGTGGATCTGTAGATCTGTAGATCTGTGGGTCTGTGGGTCTGTGGATCTGTGGATCTGTAGGTCTGTAGGTCTGTCGGTCTGTGGGTCTGTGGGTCTGTGGATCTGTGGATCTGTAGGTCTGTAGGTCTGTCGGTCTGTGGATCTGTGGATCTGTGGATCTGTAGGTCTGTGGATCTGTGGATCTGTAGGTGTGTGGATCTGTGGATCTGTAGGTCTGTAGGTCTGTGGATCTGTAGGTCTGTGGATCTGTGGGTCTGTGGGTCTGTGGATCTGTAGATCTGTGGATCTGTAGGTCTGTGGATCTGTGGGGCTGTGGGTCTGTGGGTCTGTGGATCTGTAGGTCTGTGGATCTGGGGATCTGTAGGTCTGTAGGTCTGTGGATCTGTGGATCTGTAGGTCTGTAGGTCTGTGAATCTGTAGGTCTGTGGATCTGTAGGTCTTTAGGTATGTGGATCTGTAGGTCTGTGGATCTGTAGGTCTTTAGGTATGTGGATCTGTAGGTCTGTGGGTCTGTGGATCTGTGGGTCTGTGGATCTGTAGGTCTGTGGATCTGTGGGTCTGTGGGTCTGTAGGTCTGTGGATCTGTGGATCTGTGGATCTGTAGGTCTGTCGGTCTGTGGATTTGTGGGTCTGTGGATCTGTAGGTCTGTGGATCTGTGGATCTGTAGGTCTGTGGGTCTGTGGGTCTGTGGATCTGTGGATCTGTGGATCTGTAGGTCTGTGGATCTGTGGGTCTGTGGATCTGTAGGTCTGTGGATCTGTAGGTCTGTGGATCTGTAGGTCTTTAGGTATGTGGATCTGTAGGTCTGTGGGTCTGTGGATCTGTAGGTCTGTGGATCTGTAGGTCTGTGGATCTGTGGGTCTGTGGGTCTGTGGATCTGTAGGTCTGTGGATCTGTAGGTCTGTCGGTCTGTGGATCTGTGGGTCTGTGGATCTGTGGGTCTGTGGATCTGTGGATCTGTAGGTCTGTGGATCTGTGGGTCTGTGGGTCTGTGGATCTGTAGGTCTGTAGGTCTGTCGGTCTGTGGATCTGTGGATCTGTGGATCTGTAGGTCTGTAGGTCTGTGGATCTGTAGATCTGTGGATCTGTAGGTCTGTGGATCTGTGCATCTGTAGGTCTGTGGATCTGTAGGTCTGTCGGTCTGTGGATCTGTAGATCTGTGGATCTGTGGGTCTGTGGATCTGTGGATCTGTAGGTCTGTAGGTCTGTGGATCTGTAGATCTGTAGGTCTGTGGATCTGTGGGTCTGTGGGTCTGTGGATCTGTAGATCTGTAGATCTGTAGGTCTGTGGATCTGTAGGTCTGTAGGTCTGTGGATCTATTGGTCTGTGGATCTGTAGGTCTGTCGGTCTGTGGATCTGTGGATCTGTAGATCTGTGGATCTGTAGATCTGTGGATCTGTGGGTCTGTGGGTCTGTGGATCTGTGGATCTGTAGATCTGTAGGTCTGTAGGTCTGTGGATCTGTAGATCTGTAGATCTGTAGGTCTGTGGATCTGTAGGTCTGTAGGTCTGTGGATCTGTAGGTCTGTCGGTCTGTGGATCTGTGGATCTGTAGATCTGTGGGTCTGTGGATCTGTGGATCTGTAGATCTGTGGATCTGTGGGTCTGTGGATCTGTAGATCTGTAGATCTGTAGATCTGTGGATCTGTGGATCTGTAGGTCTGTGGATCTGTGGATCTGTGGATCTGTGGATCTGTGGGTCTGTGGGTCTGTGGATCTGTAGATCTGTAGATCTGTAGATCTGTGGATCTGTGGATCTGTGGGTCTGTGGGTCTGTAGATCTGTAGATCTGTGGATCTGTGGATCTGTAGATCTGTAGATCTGTAGATCTGTAGATCTGTAGATCTGTAGATCTGTGGATCTGTGGATCTGTGGATCTGTAGATCTGTAGATCTGTGGATCTGTGGATCTGTGGGTCTGTGACAGCTGATCGGTGTATAGGGATCAATACATTTTATTTGATAAATAATATTTTGTAGGTCTGCAGGTCGACTGCAGGTCGACTGCAGGTCGTCTGTAGGTCGTCTGTAGGTCGTCTGTAGGTCGTCTGCAGGTCGTCTGTAGGTTGTCTGTAGGTCGTCTGTAGGTCGTCTGCAGGTCGTCTGTAGGTCGTCTGTAGGTTGTCTGTAGGTCGTCTGTAGGTCGTCTGCAGGTCGTCTGTAGGTTGTCTGTAGGTCGTCTGTAGGTCGTCTGCAGGTCGTCTGTAGGTTGTCTGCAGGTCGTCTGCAGGTGTTTCCTGGTGCTAACCTCCTCTGCTCGTGTTTTTTCCAGAAAACAACGCCTACAGCTTTGGACGCACCACGATAGCCAACCTGAAGTCTGGGTGAGTCCATCATCACATCTCTGTAAATCTCTGCACATAGTTAGCCTAGCTTAGCACAAAGACTGGAAGCAGGGGGAAAGTGTTAGCCTGGTTTGGAGCGTGGTGGGTGTGTTTGAGTGTAAACGAGGTGTTGTCTTCTTTGTGTCCAGGACAAACCTGCTGTGGCTGCACACTTCGTTTGCTTTCATGTATCTCCTCCTGACCGTCTACAGCATGAGGAGACACACGTCCAAGATGCACTACAAGGAGGACGACCTGGTAAACACGACGTCTGTGACATCAGCTTTGATGCTTTCACCTGAATGACGCTCGATGTAGTAACTGTTTTGGCCTCTCCGGGGCTCCGTAGGTTTCTGCTGACCCTGAATCTGTGTTCATCTGAACAGCTGATCACAAAATATGTGTTGTCGTTTAATCCCTCTTCTGTGTCTTGCAGGTGAAGCGCACTTTATTCATTAACGGCATCTCGAAATACGCCGAGGAGTCTCAGATCAAACAGCACTTTGAGTAAGTCCACGTCTTCTTCTGTCTGAAAACTTTATTAACATGACGCTGATTTAAACCTACAAACTCATGTTCAGAGTAATCTGATTACATCGTGACTTCTTTTTGAGTTTTATTTATTTGTTTCATTGGACGAGTTATTGATGTTATTGATGAATAACAGCACTGAGCCTTTAAACTGCATGTATCACTCCACTTTACAGCTGTAACAATACTAACGTTACATTAACGTTACATTAACGTTACATTCACCTATTATGTTCCCTCTCTACATTTAAAAAACTCCTGAAGACCTCCAGCTCTTCAGAGAGGACCTCCTCTCCTAGCACTACACGACAAAGCTACACCTTAAAGAATTGTCGTAGCACTTATTGCTGCACTAACGCTTTCTTATCGCACTGTAGCTTGATCGTTCCCTAACTAAAAAAAAAACTAAAGCTCCCTGCGCTGTCCCTTTAAGAAATATGACACCTGAACAATTCATTACGTGTCCGTAACAACACGAGATAAAGGACGTCACATGACCACAGACTGACATCAGTATAATCCACACAGATAAACACGCTGAGATTTCACTGTTCATATGTGACACGAAGCAGCTGACCTGTGCTAACTGTCGAAGAAATCATCGAGTCCAGTTCAGATGTTTGCTGTGGTGGTGTGTTTATTAAAAAGCATGCCGGCACACTGGTGAACTGACGGTCACAGAGGGTATCTGATCCAGTGAGTTGACCAGGAGCAAATGAAGAGGAGCACTTTTATACAGAAAACAGCCATGGTTACACAATATGTAAATAGGGATGGAGCAAAAGGTGGGGAAGGTAAGGGAAGGGATTGGGCAACAAAGGGTAGGGGGAAAGGAGGGGGATAGGTAACAAAAGGTAGACATTTACATGAGGTCTGGAAGTTGGAGCCAGACAGACAAAAGGTAAGAATACACACATGTATGAGAAGAAGGTTCAAGACCTAAACAATGGGGTTGGGGTGGTTTCCTAGACGTTGCTTGGTTGCTCATTTAGCAAGTCTACACTGCCCCCAATGTGTATTACCTTGATCAAGGGCCCAGCTCAGTAGGGGTTACAGGCTAGACCCAGACGGATACCACTTGGCTTCAAGTTTTCTATATGTCAGTGTGTATTTTATTCAGAATAACTGAACCACCTCAGTCTGATATTTTTCCCGTGAGCTGATGTCGAGCTGAGTTTCCTGGCGATGTCTGCCGGGGTCACCCACATGTTTTCACTGTTCTTCAGGCAGGCGTACGAGAACTGCACGGTGCTCGAGGCTCGGATCTGCTACAACGTGGCCAAACTGATGGCTCTGAATGCTGAGAGGTGAGAAACGGCCGGGGTCCAGGTGCATGCTGGGATACACCTGCTGTTGGATATATTCCAGAGAAACGTGAATCACAGTCAAATGTGTGTTTGTGTGTTATAGAAAGTTTCTTTCTTTAGGTCACACGCTGTCACGTCCTCGCCAGTCGTAGTTGTTTGGCTTTGTTTGAGGACAGCAGGTGTCTTAACACTCTGGTGACCAGAGTAATAGATTATATATAATTATATACTGTTATTAACAATAACATTACCATCATCTTGCCACACCTTATCTACCTATTTATTTATCTTGTGTTGTATTTATTTATCACGAATGGACACCTGTCTCTGATTCTCGTTGATCAAGCGTCAGTAGATATTACAGCATAAGACATCCGAGGCTTCTGAACACTTCCTTCCCTCCTGATCTGGTGCCATTGATCAGCAGTTTCTCCACAACGTCGTGTGTTTCAGGAAGAAGACCGAGCGCAGTAAGAAGTTCTTCACGGATCTGATGGCGAAGGAACACGTTCCCACCATGATCAACCCGAAACCTTGCGGACACCTCTGCTGCTGCGCCATCACCGGCTGTGAGGAGGTACTGCTAATGCTAACTGCTAACCGCTCTGTTCTCATGTAGGGCCTGTTCACACCTGGGGTTACCATGGCAACACGACATCACATGTCACTGCCTGCTCTTTATGCAAATAAACACGTTTGTGGTTTTTCACCAGCAGCTGAACTCGATGTTTGAAGAGGGAGTCAGCTGATGTCTGGTGTGGTTACTAGTCAGCTGAGGAGGCAGTCCTTCAATTTGGCTTGAATTTAGAGCTGTCCAATCACACAGGACGCAGGTTAACACCATGTGTGAACGGTTCAAACTCTAGGGTATAATATGTTAGCATGTTAGCGTGTTAGCAGTGATTGAGCAGCCTCCATTTGTCGAGCAGGAGGAGGCGGTCAGCTACTACACCAAGAGGGAGGCCAAGCTGAAGGAGGAGTACAGGAAGGAGAAGGAGAAGGTCCACACCAAACCGCTGGGCATGGCCTTCGTCACCTTCCAGAATGAGGCCATGACTGCCATGTGAGCCACAGCCTGACCCCGCCCCCTCGCATCTGACCACGCCCATCAAGTGACACCACCCCTTATCCAACCACGCCCCTTATCTGACCACACCCACACCAGGCCACGCCCCGTGCCTGACCACACTCTTTATATGACCCCACCCCTTATTCAACCACGCCCCTTATCTTACCTTATACCCCCACCAATGCAAACACAAAGATTTGATGTTATTTTGTCTTTATACTGCTCTGACTCCACCTCCTGTGTCTGACTCCGCCCCCTCTGTTTCGCAGTATTTTAAAGGACTTTAACGCCTGTCAGGTTCAGGGTTGTCGGTGCCGTCAGGAGCCGCGAACCTCTCAGTTCAGCGAAGTTCTTCACGTTCACAACTGGAGTGTTTCGTATGCACCCGACCCGCAGAATGTCCGCTGGTACGTCCACAAGCTCCACCCGCCTAAAACCCCACCAGATTCCAAACAAATGCACCCCGTCACCCTCAGCTGATTTTTCTTACTGCAGGGAACACCTGTCGCTGGGTGGGATCTCCTGGTGGATCCGCTGCTTCATCATCAACTGCATCCTCTTCATCCTGCTCTTCTTCCTCACCACGCCCGCCATCATCATCTCCACCATGGACAAGTTCAACGTCACCAAGCCTGTCGAGTATCTCAACGTAAGAAACCATGAGAACCCTTTATTGAAAGAGCTCTGCAGTGATCTGGGTCTGACTCTGTTTGTTGGTTCTTTTGGACAGAATCCCATCGTCACACAGTTCTTCCCGACTCTGCTGCTCTGGGCTTTCTCCGCTCTGCTGCCCACCATCGTCTACTACTCTGCCTTCTTCGAGGCACACTGGACCAGGTACCACCGCCTCCTCACCCTCCTCTTCATCAGTACTACAATACTCCATCAGTACTTGTGGTCCAAGTAAAGTCTCAAGTCATTAAAGACACTGAAACAAGTCCAAGTCTGCCGAGACAAGGTCAGGTCTCAGATATCGAGTTTGGTTTGTCTGTTCTGGGCTCTGGTTCAACATGGCCGACTCGTCGCTGAATCTGACAGGACCGGTCCGACTTTAGCGTCTGAAAGTCATGTGAGGGTCGATGTTGATTGGACGGTGTGTCTCTGTGTGTCTGCAGGTCTGGAGAAAACCGGACCACGATGCATAAATGTTACACCTTCCTGATCTTCATGGTTCTGCTGCTGCCGTCTCTCGGACTCAGCAGGTAATAAAACCTCAGATTCGGTCCCTGAGTGACCTCCTGACCTCTGCGCCCTCCTGAAAGCCTGTCTCTCTGTTTTCCAGCCTGGACGTCTTCTTCCGCTGGCTCTTTGATAAGAAGTTCCTGGCTGATGCCAAAGTCAGATTTGAGTAAGTACATTTATATCCTGCTGTTTGTTTTTCACATCAAAATAATACAGACAGCCCGGACTGCCATCAGTGATGGGGATCTGTTTATGTGCTCTTATTTTGAAAGAGCTGGTCATGAGTATCGATGAAGTTTGATCAGTGAGACGTTTCTCTAACCACATTTCTGCGTCCACTTCAGGTGCGTCTTCCTGCCGGATAACGGAGCGTTCTTTGTCAACTACGTCATCGCCTCCGCGTTCATCGGGAACGCCATGGACCTGCTGAGGATCCCTGGTCTGCTCATGTACATGATCCGACTCTGCCTGGCTCGCTCTGCCGCCGACCGCCGCAACGTCAAGAGGGTGAGGACGGACTCTAACCGAGAGGACGGACTCTGAATCAGAGGACGAACTCTGACCGAGAGGACGGACTCTGAATCAGAGGACGGACTCTGAATCAGAGGACGGACTCTGACAGAGAGGACAGACTCTGACCGAGAGGACGGACTCTGACTGAGAGGACGGACTCTGAATCTTAGGACGGACTCTGAATCAGAGGACGGACTCTGACCGAGAGGACGGACTCTGAATCAGAGGACGGACTCTGACCGAGAGGACGGACTCTGAATCAGAAGACGGACTCTGACCGAGAGGACGGACTCTGAATCTTAGGACGGACTCTGAATCAGAGGACGGACTCTGACTGAGAGGACGGACTCTGAATCTTAGGACGGACTCTGAATCAGAGGACGGACTCTGAATCTTAGGACGGACTCTGAATCAGAGGATGGACTCTGACCGAGAGGACGGACTCTGAATCAGAGGATGGACTCTGACCGAGAGGACGGACTCTGACCGAGAGGACGGACTCTGAATCAGAGGACGGACTCTGAATCAGAGGACGGACTCTGACCTAGAGGACGGACTCTGAATCAGAAGACGGACTCTGACCGAGAGGACGGACTCTGAATCTTAGGACGGACTCTGAATCAGAGGACGGACTCTGAATCTTAGGACGGACTCTGAATCAGAGGACGGACTCTGAATCTTAGGACGGACTCTGAATCAGAGGATGGACTCTGACCGAGAGGACGGACTCTGACCGAGAGGACGGACTCTGAATCAGAGGACGGACTCTGAATCAGAGGACGGACTCTGAATCAGAGGACGGACTCTGACCGAGAGGACGGACTCTGAATCAGAGGACGGACTCTGACCGAGAGGACGGACTCTGAATCAGAGGACAGACTCTGAATCAGAGGACGGACTCTGAATCTTAGGACGGACTCTGAATCTTAGGACGGACTCTGAATCAGAGGACGGACTCTGACCGAGAGGACGGACTCTGAATCAGAGGACGGACTCTGAATCTTAGGACGGACTCTGACCGAGAGGACGGACTCTGACCGAGAGGACGGACTCTGAATCAGAGGACGGACTCTGACAGAGAGGACGGACTCTGAATCAGAGGACGGACTCTGACCGAGAGGACGGACTCTGAATCAGAGGACGGACTCTGACCGAGAGGACGGACTCTGAATCAGAGGACGGACTCTGAATCAGAGGACGGACTCTGAATCAGAGGACGGACTCTGACAGAGAGGACGGACTCTGAATCAGAGGACGGACTCTGACAGAGAGGACGGACTCTGAATCAGAGGACGGACTCAGAATCTTAGGACGGACTCTGAATCAGAGGACGGACTCTGACTGTTTGTAATAACCATTGAAGACAGCAGACTCTGTCTCCTTGTGGACTCGTGGATCATCAGGTCTTGTGTTTGGTCTCTGCAGCATCAGGCCTATGAGTTTCAGTTTGGAGCGGCGTACGCCTGGATGATGAACGTCTTCACCGTGGTGATGGCCTACAGTATCACCTGTCCAATCATCGTCCCCTTTGGTCAGTGTCACATACCCACAATGCACTGCTTCTGTTTTCTTTCCCCAGCCGACGTGATCGTCACGTCTGCTACAACACGTTTAAGTTTTAAGTCAGGTCCAGGTCCAGTGTGGATCAGGTTCTGAGGTCCAGGTGTGACTCACCTGTCCTCCTGCAGGTCTGATGTACATGCTGCTGAAACACCTGGTGGACCGATACAACATGTACTACGCCTACCTGCCCTCCAAACTGGACAAGAAGATCCACTCAGGAGCTGTCACACAGGTGGTGGCCGCGCCCATCCTCTGCCTCTTCTGGCTGCTCTTCTTCTCCACCGTACGCACAGGTAAGCCCCGCCCCCTGCTGGACAACCAACCAACCAGCAGCCCCGATGCGATCCAGTCAGTTTATGCTCCTTATGATTTGTTCAAAGGAGATCCAAGCAGTTTAGATAACTACAGGACAACTTCAGGATTGTTTATACTGTCAAAGATCCCTGAAAGTTTCATCAGTGCACAGCTCAGAGTTTTATGCTCAATCATATTCAAACCTCCGTACTGATCCGGTCCCGGTGTGTCAGGTCTGATGGTCAGTGCTCTGATGTTCTGAGTATTCCCTCAGTGTGACTCTTGAAGGATAGAAACACCTGTAGACATTCTAACCGATGACTTTTAAGCCGCGTGTTCGATGCTCGGTTGTTTCAGGAACAAGTTTCTCTTTTAATGTTGCTGCAACATGTTGACCTGTTCTGGACTACGGGGATCTTTGCACATGCGTGCCCTGCTCAGGTGTTACATATGATTGATACAGCTCAGCATGCATCACTCAGGTTCATCACTAACTGTAAAGCTGACTGACTCACCGCTGTGAGCTTCATGCTCACAGTATAGAAGGTGATCCTCAGGTTGCTTCCATCATCTCTGTTCTTTATTTATACAAAGTGTGATGAACCTTTAGAACTGATCTGTACCGAATGTTCGTACTGAGCGAGGGAAGAGTTTGGATCCTCAGCATCGTCTGACTGAATGTTTAAAACTCAAAGATCTCCACCAGACGTGGAGAATGAATCATGGAAGTGTTGTTTCACCTGATGTTCATTTCATGGCTTGTATTGAACTTTTAGACTGCTATGTGTTGTAATGTTGTCTGCCTGTCTGTCTGTCTGTCTGTCTGTCTGCCTGCCTGTCTGTCTGTCCTCATTGGGATCTTTCCTGGTCAAATAAAGGTTTAAATGTAAATGAACTAAGCTAACTGTAAATGTGCCGTCAGGTTTCGAGACGCCGACCTCCATGTTCACTCTGGTGGTGCTGATCGTCACCATCGTGGTCTGTCTGTCTCACGTCTGCTTCGGACACTTCAAGTATCTCAGCGCTCACAACTACAAGGTACAGCAGCGTTTTCATGACACGTCCGTGTTGATGTTCAGCTCGCTGCCTCACGCTGCGTCTCTGTCTGTCTTAGATCGACACCAAGGAGAACGACGTGGACGCCGTCGAGAACGGACGCCCAGCTCGTCCCTCGTCCTCCCCCAAAACCAAATCCCAGGTGAGTGGATCTGACCCTCTGACCCTCTGCACTTCTTGACACATGTTGATATTTCTTGACTACAAACCAGCTGTAGCTCTCTGACAGAGCGTAGCTGCGACAGTCAGGGTTCAGGCTTTTGTCGCCCCCTGCTGGTGAACCTGTGTTTTGTGCTTTGTGTGGTCCAGCAGCAGCAGCAGCAGCAGCAGCAGCAGCAGCAGCAGCAGCAGCAGCAGCAGCAGCAGATGTACATCGCTCAGGTGCTCCAGGACCCAAACTCGGACGAGCCGGGCGGTGGCAGCGGCGAGGAGGACCGAGGGTCGTCCCAGGACGAGGAGATGTTGAACGGAGGGAACAGCATCAACGAGGCGGATTTTCAGTCAGGGGAGGACAGTCTGATCGCCAACGAGGTCCACCAGTAGCTCGGGGCGGAGCTAGAGGGAGGGGGCGGAGCTAGTTGAGAGTCCACACCCACACACAACAGTACCAACATTAAGCTGACTGGAGAATCACTACACACACACACATAGACTGACATGGTTAGCTCCACCCCCCTCCCAGCTCGAAGACTTGACCCTGACCTTAGACGCCGGCGCCGGGTCGCCAACATCCAGTCCTGATGGACATCAAACTGTCTCCGCAGGAAGTCACTGTACATAACCACAAAGCCAAAAGTTTTTCATTTTGTTTTTTTCTCGGGGTGGGGGCGGGGTTTAAAAATTCGTGCCTGGGCTGGATTTCGTTTGTTCGCACTCGTGTCTTGACTCCTGATCCCACCACGGGTCGCCGGGACTCGACCTGTTGAGGGGTCAGAGCTGATGCTGACGCAGCCGGACGCTGCAGCCGCCGACCTCCGACATCGGAGTGCTAAATAAGTCGCCAACCGCCAGCTCTCTTAGTGGTAGAAGCCTTGCTTACGCAGACGCCGTCACGTCTTCTCTGTTCACTGTTTCCTGTCTCTCTGTGGATTTCGCCGGTATCTTCGACACATCACCTGAAAGTTTGTTTGATTTCCTTTACCTGCCAAGCTTTCGCTGCATGGTGTTAGTGCTGTCTGGACTTTTGGACGATGTCATCCATTGCAGGACTGTAGTAGCCAATGATCTCACCAGATTTCAACCCCGGTCTCAGACGAGCGTTCTTGGCTTCAGTTGGACCGGTGAACTCAGCACGGCGCCGCTTGTTTTTCTGGTTTTGATTTCAGCCGAACTACCTTAAATCATGAACAGCTGACAAAGGGAACGGGATGTTTGTGTCTGTGTAGGTTTAGCAATCAAAACTCTTGATTCACTCTGTGAAGACGCTCTGACACTTCCAGCAGCAGCAGTAGTCGAGTAGTTTGAGCTCGGGTAGACGCAGAAGAGCAGCGCTTTTCGTCTGGACGGTCTACCGTCTCCGCCTGAAGCTGTCAGGAATCTCAAGGGAAAATGTTTTCCATTTGTGTGTTTTCAAGTGTGCACTGTCTGTGTGCGTGTCCAGTAACTTATTGTACACCAATCTTCAGTCATGAAGTGTTCACCGAAAACAACAACAGCAACTTCTAGTGCTTCTCAAACTGGTCGTCGGTCTACTGTAGAATTAGTCAAACGAGACTTTGCTTTGGTACGAAGATGTTTCTACTGAGTGACAGCTGCAGGTGCAGCTGAAGCCTCAGCGCTCACATTAGACTTAATCCAAATGAAACCACTTTGTTCGTCACATTTCAGAGGGCAGACGCCGACCGTGTATCTGTCCAGGGTGCATTTAGCTTAGCTTAGCACTAGACTGGAAGCAGAGGGAAACTGCTAGCGTAGCTCCGTCAAACACGTGCTAACAGCTCCACAGAGTCCGTCTGATTGTTGTGCTTTGTTTTGAAGATTACCATGAAGAACAAAATATTAGCATCTAGGTCTGATTGCCTTAGCATTAGCTTCCAGGTCAAAGGAAAACAAACACATCGTTTGTCAGATTTACATGTTGTGTCGTTGTTTTCAGTAAAGTTTGAGAAACATTAACTTCTTGGTCTAGTCTTAGGGTTAGCGTCAGATTTACATGTTGGGTATTGTTGGTTAGCTAGTCACCAGTCCATCCTGATGTCAGCTGGGTTTAGTGGACTAGCGGCAGGAGTCAAGAACTAGAAGCTAAAGCTAAGCTAACTGGACAGCTAATGTTCGAGGCTTCATATCGAACTGTCTCAAAGACAGAAAGAAGTTTCTGCTCTGGTCTGTGCAAAGACTGAGAGCAGACTGCTAGCATAGCTCCTCCAAGTCCGTCTGAAGATACCCGCAGAGAGAAAGATTCAGGTCGGTCCAGATTCGAGTCTGTTCAAACACTTTGTTTTTGCTAAGCTAGGCTAACACTTTCCTCTCTGTTTCCTGTGTCTGTGCTAAGCTAGGCTAAACATGTCCTGGACCTGTCAGGATGTTTTCTGTTTGTTTGTTGTCGAGTTGAGTTGATTGAACAGAACTGATCATGTGACCACACTCCAACGTGACGAGCAGGCGAGCCTTCAGCTGCAGCTCTGATGTCCAATCAGACGTCACGTTCCTTCAGTCCTGTTGACGTCTGCCAGCCGGAAGTCGTTTCTTCTGATTGGAGGGGAAATCTTCAGTTCCTCATTTCTACCCGGCAACCTTCGAAGTTGCCATGGTGACAGGAACAGGAAACCGAGCCGGCTGGCAGCGGCATCATCAGGAAGCGACGTGGCGACGGCAGAGTAGTCTCAGGTGTTTGTCTCCCTGAATAATGTTTACATCAGTTTTTGTTGCTCGTTTTCATTTTTGTCATGTTCTGCTGTGTGTGTGTGTGTGTGTGTGTGTGTGTGTGTGTGTGTGTGTGTGTGTGTGTGCGTGCGTGTGCGTGTTTACGGACACGGAGCTGAACTATGAAAGCTGTATCCACCGGGTCATCCGTGTGGGTCGGTGGCTACACGCCGGAGAACCCGCAGCGTCCGTGTCCTGATGATGTTGGTTGACCTCCAGCTGAGCGCCTGCTGTCAGGCGTGATTGCACGCACACGAAAAGATGAAACTGCAGGAGAGCTCACGGGATCGGAGGTTCAGCTCAGCAGCTCTCAACCTGACAGTCCAGAGATGAGCACAGGTGTGTCAGTTTGACCTGACGTGGTGATCACGTGGTCTGACGAGAACCTGAATCCTCATCACGGTCCACTTCCTGTTCGGTTCATGTGAATCGCTGCAGAACTAAAGAGAACCTGAGAACATCAGGAGGAACCACAGTGAGCTCAGACATCCCGACATGTTTTTGGGGCGGCGTGGAGCAGACGGACTTCGTGTTCGTCGTTTATCGCTTTAGTTTTAAAACATCGTTGACAGAACTTAACGAATCAGTTGATTTATCTCCAGAAACAACTTGTCGGAGAGGGACCGGGTTTTAGCATCACTTCTGTTTCTGTTTGTAGTCCCAGTAGCATCGACCAATCACGTTTGAGCGGGCTTTGGTTGCAGCCGTGCGTGTGGAGAGGAAAAGAGACGACCACATCGGCCGTCACCTGACAGCGACGTAGCATCTCGTTATCTTTGTAAACCGGCTCCCAACTCCAGAAACAATGAAGGAAGTCGGCTCGGATTTCCGCTGGCTGCACAGGAAGTCCCGAAACTCCACCGGGCACGGCACATCATGCGTGTTCCCGATGACAAGAAAGATAAACCCTAACCCAATCCGGTCAATTTTCAAAATAAAACATCCTGTGCAGACTCCAGATCATAGAACAGACAAAAGAAACAGTTTAACTACGTAACTGCTTCCTGATAATGACCAAATCGGAGCAAGTTAACAAAGTCTGGAGGAAAAAGTGCTCCTGAAACGCTCCTGAAACGCTCCTGAAACGCTCCTGAAACGTTCCTGAAACTCGGGGGAGTTTCTGTGTTTATGGTCTTCGGAAGATCGCGGACAGATGTCGAGATCAGAGGTCCTAAATTGTTCTGACAGCAGGTCGGTGTGGTCGAGGCCGCACAGGAAGCTGAAACTCAGGATGACGCTGTTTCTGCAAAACCATCCGACTCATCGAGCGTCAGGCGGGAAGAGCTTTCTGCTGATCTTCTTCTCGAGCTTTCGACCGTTTCACATGATCTTCTTTTGTTCCTCGTCCATTTTAAATTGTTAAAATTGATTCAGAGTTGATTCTTGGACATGGAAACAGAAGTTTCATCTGCTGAAAATCAAAAGCTCCAGAAGAGACACTGAGCGAGATTATTGAGCAAACAGCTGTTTCTGAAAACCTCAAAGACGGCAAAGACAAAAAAAACGACACGAGGAAAGTTCAGATCAGACGTTTGTTGCGTTCGGGGTCCCAAATTTACCAACGGGGTCAAAGGTCGACTTGTTCTGTTTGTTTGGGTTGAGAGCTGCTGCGTTCACTGACATCTCGGTGTTGTGGGAACTGAAGATGTTCATTGAAAAAAGAGTGTGATATTTTTGTAACCTGCTGACTGAAGTATTTGATACTGAACACGTATTAAAGAAGCGTTGATAGCTGTGACGATGCTGTTGTAACATGTAACTCAAAGTTATATAATCAGCCGCTTCTTTTTGCTTTTCTTAGTTTTTTAAATTGTTGCTGAAGTTGTAAAAAGACGAGCGTGAACTGACGCCAGACGAGCTTGAACTGACGCTGACGAGCTTGAACTGACGCTGACGAGCGTGAACTGACGCTGACGAGCGCGAACTGACGCTGACGAGCTTGAACTGACGCTGACGAGCGTGAACTGACGCTGACGAGCGTGAACTGACGCCAGACGAGCGTGAACTGACGCTGACGAGCGCGAACTGACGCCAGGCGAGCGTGAACTGACGCTGACGAGCGCGAACTGACGCCAGACGAGCGCGAACTGACGCCAGGCGAGCGTGAACTGACGCTGACGAGCTTGAACTGACGCCAGACGAGCACGAACTGACGCAGACGAGCGCGAACTGACGCCAGACGAGCGCGAACTGACGCCAGGCGAGCGTGAACTGACGCTGACGAGCTTGAACTGACGCCGGACGAGCACGAACTGACGCAGACGAGCTTGAACTGACGCCAGACGAGCACGAACTGACGCAGACGAGCGCGAACTGACGCCAGACGAGCGCGAACTGACACTGACGAGCTTGAACTGACGCTGACGAGCGTGAACTGACGCTGACGAGCTTGAACTGACGCTGACGAGCGTGAACTGACGCTGACGAGCGTGAACTGACGCCGGACGAGCGTGAACTGACGCCGGACGAGCGTGAACTGACGCCGGACGAGCGTGAACTGACGCCGGACGAGCGTGAACTGACGCCAGGCGAGCGCGAACTGACGCAGACGAGCGCGAACTGACGCCAGACGAGCGCGAACTGACGCTGACGAGCTTGAACTGACGCTGACGAGCGTGAACTGACGCTGACGAGCGTGAACTGACGCTGACGAGCGTGAACTGACGCCGGACGAGCGTGAACTGACGCTGACGAGCGTGAACTGACGCTGACGAGCGTGAACTGACAGCTGACGAGCGTGAAACGAAACGTCGGGTACTGAACATGAAAATCCGTGTGTAAAATAAACGCGTGTGTAAATAGCCATCGAACTGCACTGTCGTCCTTGGAGACGAACACGACTCAGCGTCTCATCTCACTGACTCCACGCTAACAGTCTATTGGTCCATTTCATGCTTTTAATTTATTGCTGTGACACTATTTATTTTTACTTTCCAGGTTGTATGTACAGTGAAACATTTGTCCTATTTATGTTACTTGATCAATAAAATTGGCTTTCATCTGTCGACGTGTTCTTTGAGTTTGTGGGTCCACGTGAAACTCTGAAACTTGTAATCAGGTGAATGGTGCCTCTGTCTGTTCTCACACTATGTAACTTTGGGCTCCTGGTCAGGAGAAGTACGTAACGCTTTACGTTCTGATGTTGTATTGAGGTTATGAACACGTCTTTTCTGGGACACGGGCTCAGAGTCTCTGTGGATCAAACCGGACCTTGTTAATGTCTGAGGACATCGAGGTCTTCACCTTCTGATCGTGGCCTTTTTCTGTTTGGAAGTAGCGAGCGCTCGTGTGATTACACCCATCTCTGCGAGCCGTCACAGTGCTGCTGCTTACAGAGGCCCGGTGTGGCCATACACAGGACAGATATCTAAATATATATACTGAGGCACATCAAGCACTTGAAATGTTGGACTATCACTAACTGAGCGGGAACATTAGCTTAGCTTAGCGGACTACTAAAATTATTATTTAAGACGCCATGTGATCTCCATCTTTGGTCGAGAGCAAAGTTTAAAAAAAACAACAAAATGTTTATTAATGTGGAAACACTGAAAAGATTTTATTACAAATTATATAATATAATATCACATATAAACACAAACTGACTCTTTGGAGCTCTGTCAGTGTCTCCAGCTGCTGTGAAACTCCCATCAGAGTGCTGACTGACACACCTTTTGTAACAGTGACACCTGCTGCTGACTGGCAGCACTACAGCTCAGACTGGGGTTCTGCTCTGACGTCATACTGACGTTTCTGGATTTGGATTTGAAGGTATGAGGATGTGACGGCTGTCGGTCAGATGAACACAGACACCAGCAGCGTCTGTCAGCGTCTGCACACGAAGGTAGAAAGAAAGCCTCTTTGAGCTCATCTGGACTTTAACAGGTGAGAACCCTGACAGGTAACAGGTTTAATCAGCACCAGGAAACAAGTTAGATTTGAATCTAAACTGACGATTCAGAAGGGCTGAGTTCAAACATGAAGTCTGAGTTTGGCAACCGTCTCTGTCAGTCACTGGAGCCAGGAAATCCTAATATGGGCAGAGAGCGGGAAGCCTGGGAGGAGCTGAGGTGTGATTGGCTGAGACAGTTTGTGTTGTTCTGACGTGATGTGTGATACACCAGGGCCCAGTATTTCAAAACTTGTAATCTGGATCAGGATAATCCGGATAATGAAATCCTCCTTTTCTCAGTCATGGATCAAGGTGATCTGCTGACTTTATCTGAGTATTTCTAAACTCTGGCAGGGTGGATCACCGTGATCTTCACCTGACCGGATACGGATTTCCAAATCTCGAGTCTCCGCCTCCGGATCGAAACATGGCGGACTACGTCACGAAAGGAGCAGCTGGGAGCACGACTTCACGTCACAGGTGTCAGTTTACCGCCGTCTGATGTGTAGCAGTTTGAAGAGCACACGAACGCCAACCAACACATCATGCAAGCCAACTTCTTCAACTGTCACCTGATTCAAACCAGGCCGTGCTAACGGTAGCTAACTCGGCTCCATTGACTTGTATGTTAAGCAGCTAGCGGGCTAGCGAGGTAGCTGGCTTTGTTGATGATTTTGCGGTCTATGGTTTAACTTAAAGGAACTGATCGGACGTACATCACACCTGAACTCTTCAAACTAACACCAACCTGTTCACAGTTTATTAGCGTTACGTCATTGGCTCCATGTGTACAGAGCAGACTGCTGCAGTACTTTGTAACGTAACGTTACACGGTACGAGTATTACCTGTACGGTTCATGCAGAAGTGTCAGGATGCTACAGTGATGCTGGTGATGACGTCATGCTGTGACACAGGTGTACTCACACACCTTCTCTGTCTTCTACTCACAGCCATGGACCACTCAGCTGTTCAGGACCACCTGGAAATCCTTGGAAACGCTTTAATTGTACATTTAAGATGAAGTTATTGGATTTTGAATAAAGTGCTTGAAACTGCTTGAAATTGTAATCGCATTACTTTCATGGTATATAGCTTGGCCAGTGACACAATTAGAAACATTTAATCTAATGTCTCCCTGATATAGAAGGCTCTCACTAAACATAATTATGGTCATTTACAGCAAAACAGCATCTGATCTGATGAAGTGAAATAATCAGTTTGTACACAAACAAAAAAATCACATTCAAGCTATTTCCAAACATTTTAGAAATGCATTTTAAGCTTCTGACTGAAGTCAAATTTGTCTTCATTTAATCAGAAACATGAAAATATACCTTAAATGCTTGTAAAGTGCTTCGATGTGCAGCTTAACAATATCTAGGAGAAGTGGAGCTGAGACTTTGACTTTTGTTTCTCTGGATCTGTGTTGAAATACCCAGTTTTCAGATCAGATCTAAATTTAATCCAATCCGACCAGGATAATCCTGTCAGATCACTTTTGAAATACTGGGCCCAGTAGACTTAGCGAGCTTTGTTTTCTGATCTGAAACCGAAATTTTGAAACTGTAAAAAATAAAATCTGAATCTGAAAAAAAGACATATGAAAGTGAAAACTGTATTTTCAATATGTTGTTGTATTTTTCTAAATTCAACATCAAAACTTAACTTTCAATTTCAAATTTTTATTTTTCAATTACAAATTTTGGCGTGATTTGGCTCCATACAATACAAATCTCCAGACTTTATTTTCTGTGTTTTGAGACACTGGGAATGATTTTGAAATGATATGCTGTGGAGTCTAGAGGGTTAAGGAAAAATGTAACAGAGCCAAATATTAAAGGAGGAATATTGTGTAAAAGAGGACCTTAATAAGATCTCACCAAAAGTTCAAATGGCAAAAACATGAGGAACAGGAACCAAACAACAGAGGCAGAACTGCTGCAGAACAACATGAATGTACAAAAGTTTACGGCTCAGTTCAAAACCAGGAACAGCAGTCCAAGTCCACGAGCAAACAAATCATGTTACCTTTGTCTGTTACTTTTAGGACCTTCATTTAGAAAATGCAGCCTAATCCAGGGTGCCACTGTCATGTAATGTTAAATCATTGTTAGAAAGCAGTTGTTAGCATTATACGTATCTACATATATATGAACGTGTCTTATAGCATGACATTTTAACTGTACAGGTAATTGAGTCACACGAGTTGAACAGAAGTCAAATGAAATGAGAGTTATCATGTTCTTATTCTCCTGAGTTTGTCAGTCACTGCAGATAATGA
Source organism: Argyrosomus regius (assembly GCA_946959425.1). Classification (NCBI taxonomy): domain Eukaryota; kingdom Metazoa; phylum Chordata; class Actinopteri; family Sciaenidae; genus Argyrosomus; species Argyrosomus regius. Next base: position 3,393,528 of record OX336883.1, read on the forward strand.
GTTATTCCTTTAACAAACATTTTATAGAAATACAGACAGAGAGTCACTAACACAACAGTAACATCACTGTCTGCTAACAATATTCTCTGATTTTACCAGGCAGCCACGATGACAAAAGAAGTCCTCTTGAAGACTCTGCACGACCTCGGAGAAGATGAATTTAAGTGTTTCAAGTGGTTCCTGAAAGATGAACGCCTGAACGACTCCTCGACCATCCCAAACAACAAGCTGGAGACTGCAAAGACGTGGACCACGGTTGATCTGATGATCCAGAACTACAAACCTCATGGAGCTGTGGAGGTGACCAAGCAGGTTTTAAAGAAGATGAACAGGAATGATCTGGTGCAGAGTTTGGAAGCAAAAGGTCAGTCACAGGAAGAGGAAACATGAAAATACAGACAGATTCATGACGGTTAGATTTGGTGGCTCTGCTCTTCATGAAACTCTCAAAGAATGTGAGCAGCGACGAGGTTTGTGCTGGAGAATCATTCCACTTAAAAACATCATTCATTTAAATCTTAAATCTACAATGTTTTGAGGTGTAATCAGCAGAGTAAGAGAACACAGAGATTCAGCAGTACAACATCACCTGTGAGCATACAGAAGCTTTGAATACCAATGATTAATTCTCATCATAAATCAGAACTGATGGCACACCAGCGAAGCTAAACTGAGAAAATATCCAACAGCAATACTGTGCCGCCCTCAATATATGTGCTGAATATATCTTGGCATTAAGTTAAACACCTTCTTCTAAACATGGCATAATCAGACAAATTGCTTACAGTAAATCTCTTGTACATACGCTGTAAACATATTTTTATCATGAATTAAATCACTCACTTTTAAACCTTTTTAACTCACTCAGTTTACATCTGTATTGTGTATTTATAGTTTTTAAACTATCACTCTAGTTAGCCATAACTTTCTTATTCTTAACATGTTATCAATCTTCTACTGTACTATAAACTCCTGCTGACTATACACGTAGCATATGTTAAATGAAATCAATAGAGACTAGCTTGATGAATGACAAATAATGAACTGTAATTAAACATAAGAATATACAACGATAATACATACCGACAATGCTCCGTATAGCATAAGCTGTAAACAGTTATTTGCTCGTGTAAACAGACAGCATGCATCACTGTTCTCTAAGTAACATGCCTCATACAGATCTCAAACATGGCTTCCTGTAGCCACCTCCTGCATCTCTTAAAGAGTCCACTGCCCACTAGTGGTGGTATTATGAACTTACTCCTAAAACTATTAAAATGAAACTATGGTAACAGAACAAATACAGCCATGGCTACCTTAATGACATTAAACAAACTACAACGAGCCGACCGCTAACGTCTGAGAACACAGACAGCACAACAAACAGTTTCATTAATTAAGACTAATTCATTCATTACTAAGTAATAATTAAAAGTCTTGTGAGGATGAAAGCTGTCTTTAAAGCAACATCCATATAAATCAGTGTTTGTTGTGATTTGTTGACCTCAGTTTCAGAGCGCAGTGGCCTGTAAACCTCTTCTTCTTTCTGGTGGTACAAACACTAACACTCCTCCTAAAACCCAATGATAAATAATAAGTCGTGAAATAGAGAATATAACTCATAATGTCTCTCTCTCTCTCTCAGGGTCAGTGAATGTGGATGATGCTGGAGAGACTTCAGAGAACAGAGGACCTTCCTCCTCTCAGAGTGAAGGTAAAGCTGCTGTATTCTCTGGTTTGTATGGAAGCCCTGACAGACCAAATGTAGTTTCTAAGTTTGAAAAGATAAAGTGTCAGTTTGTTTTACTTTCTGTGTCAGATATTATGACTCTGTTGTCTCTTTAGTTCATTGATCAGACTTAGTCGAAGCAGCATCAGAGTATCTGCAGGCCTGAACATCTTCAAAAGTTTTAAATTCAGTTCTCTGAAAAAGGACCTAAAAGCTTTTAAAAAGTTGAATGTCACCAAACTGGAGAATTTGTGCTCAACTCTTAATATTGTCACAACAGTAGTGGACGGTCTCACAGGTCATTTCCTCACTGAGTGAAATGACCTGAAGTATTAACGTCAGCCATGATGAGAGCTGTTTGAATTCTCTGAATGTTAAGGAAAGGAGCTCCAATGCTTCCTAGATTATCTCCTTTAGCAGAGTTACACTGCACCAATCATTTACCAAAGAAAAGGAGATCATGCCGGCCCACAATTCCTTGCAGCAGCAACAAAAAAAGCTGCGCACCATTTGGCCAATCACAGTCAGACATTAAAAAACATCAATGTATTTAAACAGTGTGATGCAGACTGACAGACAGACTCAAATCTCTGACTATGAGAATACTGTCCACAGACAACTTCCTCCACCTGAAACTGTGAAATTATGTGTGACTGCATTTTAGTTTCTCTTCAAACCTTCAGCAAGAACAGAATGTTGACTGATGCTCATGAGAGAAGATGCATCTATAGACATGCAGTCTAAATGCAGTCTAAATGTTTTTTCCATTCATGTCACAGATGGGATTGTTCCAGTACCAAAGCCACGACACATCTCAGATTATCAACAGCTGCTACAACCAAACCTCAAGGATAAGTTTGAGTGTGTACGACAGGGGTGGTTACAGAAGAAGGATGAGGAATGCATCTGGATGATATCTACACAGAGCTGTACATCACAGCTGGGGGTGACATCCACATCAACACACAGCATGAGGTCAGACAGATTGAGGCAGTGGGGAAACCAGCAGATACAGAGAAACCAATTAAACCCAGTGAGATGTTCAAACCTCCCTCTGGAAAAGAAAGACCCATAAGAACAGTGCTGACCACTGGAATCGCAGGAATTGGAAAAACTGTTCTTGTGAACAAAGTTGTGTTGGACTGGGCTGAAAGAAGAGCCAATCAAGATGTGCATCTCATATTTCCCTTCACCTTTCGCCAGCTGAACTTAAAGAAGGGACAAAAGTTTTCTTTGGTAGAGCTCATTCATAAATGTATCACAGAGGCCAAAGTCATCCCAGAAGAAGCTCTTAATGAGATCTTTACAACTCTGCAGTCATCAGGAATCACCAACTATGACGTGAATTCAAAGTTCTGTTTGTTTTGGATGGACTGGATGAGAGCCGACTTCAACTGGACTGCTCTACCAATGACAACCAGGCAGTTAAGATCAATGTTACAGAGTCGACCTCAGTGGATGAGCTGCTGACAAACCTCATCAAGAGAAAACTGCTTCCTTGTGCTCGCCTCTGGATAACCACACGACCTGCAGCAGCCAATCAGATCCATTCTGATTTTGTTGACATCATGACAGAGGTCAGAGGGTTCACTGACCCACAGAAGGACGAGTACTTCAGGAAGAGATTCAGAGATGAAGAGCAGGCCAGCAGAATCATCTCCCACATCAAGACATCACGAAGCCTCCACATCATGTGCCACATCCCAGTCTTCTGCTGGATCACTGCTACAGTTCTGGAGGATCTGTTGAAGACCAGAGAGGGAGGAGAGCTGCCCAAGAGCCTGACTGAGATGTACACAGAATTCCTGGTGTTTCAGATGGATCGGACAAAAGGCAGGAATAACCAAATACAGTGTATTCAGTACATCAAGTCATTATCAAAACTGGCTTTCCAGCAGCTGGAAAAGGGCAACCTGATCTTCTACGAGAAAGATCTAAAAGAGAGTGGCTTTGATGTCAGAGGAGCCTCAGTGTGTTCAGGAGTGTTCACAGAGATCTTCAAAGAAGAACGTGGGAAGAAGAAAGAAGATGACAAGATGTTTAGCTTCATCCATCTGAGTGTTCAGGAGTTTTTGGCAGCTTTACATGTAGAGATGTCATTCACTAACACAAACGAGAATATGATCTCTGAACTAGGGAAAACGTTTGATGAACTTATGCAAATGGTTTTTCAGCAAAACATCTGTGACAGAGGTCCACAGGTTTGCTATTGACAAGGCCTTACAGAGTCCAAATGGACACCTGGATTTGTTCCTCCGCTTCCTCCTGGGTCTTTCTCTGGAGACCAATCAGACCAATCTCCCTGAAGACCTACTGAACAAGAAAAGAAGCTCACAGACCAATCAGGAAACAGTCGAGTACATCAAGAAGAAGATCAGTGAGAATCTGTCTCCAGAGAGAATAATCAATCTGTTCCACTGTCTGAATGAACTGAATGATCTTTCTCTAGTGGAGGAGATCCAACAGTACCTGAGTTCAGGAAGTCTCTCCACAGATAAACTGACTCCTGCTCAGTGGTCAGCTCTGGTCTTCATCTTACTGTCATCAGACAAAGATCTGGACGTGTTTGACCTGAAGAAATACTCTGCTTCAGAGGAGGTTCTTCTGAGGATGCTGCCAGTGGTCAAAGCCTCCAACAAAGCTCTGTAAGTGCACAGAGAACCAAAGATATGAACTGTATCATATGTAGGATTGTTCTCAGCTAATGAATGTCTTGACTGAAAAGATCTAGTCAACTGATTGGTTAGTGGATAAATTGAACAATCTTTCAAATTGTTTCTTTAGTTTGATTCTACCTCCACAGATTAACGTAGCTGTGCAAGACAAATATTACATTGTTCATTAAAAGATCAAATTAATTTCTGTAGATTGTTCTAATTCCAGAGATTTATTTAAAATTTTAATTTAAAATAAATTATTTATTTTTTTAATTAATGTTTTTTTTAAAAAATATTTTCAATAAAAACACTAATTATCCAAAAAAAACAAAAAACATTTCTGATTGTTCAACCCATCAGCTCAGTAAGATCAACCATGGAAATGTGATGTTTTTTATAATGTCCATGGCAGAAACAGCATCAGTGTTTGTCTTCACTAACTCTCTACAGGTTGAGTGGCTGTAATCTGTCAGAGAGAAGTTGTGAAGCTCTGTCATCAGTTCTCAGCTCCCAGTCCTCACGTCTGAGAGAGCTGGACCCGAGTAACAACGACCTGCAGGATTCAGGAGGGAAGCTGCTCTCTGCTGGACTGGAGAGTCCACACTGTACACTGGAGACTCTCAAGTTAGACCTCACTGTGATGCATTTGTGTAACACTGTGTTTCCCTTGTGGTGCAGTGATTAACACTGTTGCCTCACAGCAAGAAGGTTCCTGTTGCTTGTATGTTCAGAGTTTGCATGGTTTCTCTCCGGGTACTCTGGATTCCTCCCACCGTCCAATGACATGCAGTTGATAGGTTAACTGGTGACTCTAAATAGCACATAGGTGTGAATGTGAGTGTGAATAGTTAATAGTGAAAATATAATAGTCTCTATGTATCACTCCCACTGACAGTATTGTGTGTTGTTGTCTGAAATCAATGATCAATGGTGAGTTCAAGAGTGAAGAAAGTGTTCAGGAGCCTCTGATGTCTTATGCTGTAATATCTATTGAAGCTTGATCAAGGAGAATCAGAGACACTCTCACATTCAGTCAGGTTTGAATATGAGTCAGTCTCTATTCTGCTGAACTCGTGCTGGTGGTCAGACTTTAAACTCCTACAGATAACACCACAAATACTATACGCCCAGAAATAATCACAGAGAATGTCTTTACCCATGTTAGTGTTACTGTCAGCACATTCTAGTCTGGAGACACTGTTGTCTGTTCATGTTAATGGAACGTCAACAGTTAGCTATCTATTATGTCTATGAAGGCAACATTCAGTTCGTGGTGAGTCTGAGCTGTCATTTGTGGATGCAGAGATGAAGTGTGTTCACTGACGATGGTTTTTGGAAGTGATGTCCACGACAGAATCCTGTCTGTGTTTGATGCTCTGCTGTCTGCAGGGCCTGAAATGGACACAAAATGCTCCAAATCAAACGGATCAGTACTTGGTTCAACAAAGTTATTTATTCCTTTAAATCCAGATGAATCATCCAACAAAAGGAAGTGAGCTGAACTACAAGCAGAACAAAGGACGAGCTGATGCTGCTCAAACCAACAAACTAATAGAACTGAAAGAGAACTCTCTGAAAATCAATCTAAGCTGTCAAAATGATAACGAGAAAGAAAAACCTGACTATCTGAACTATCATCTAACAACCAAACACAGGCAGAAACAGCAGCCCTAAACCTCGTGACTGGAACAAAAATATATTTCAATGAGTGCAGTCAGTAACACAACTAAAGCTAGCCCAGTCCCCAGACAGCAAACAGAATACCTGTTTCAAATATGAATGAACACTCTGGTTGACGTTCACAATCAAAGCACAAGTGTAACACAGAGGCGAGGTCAACAAGAAACACAAGCTGCCACGACTGTCAGGTGCTTCTAACTTCAGTAACTTTGAAGAGCATCAGATTGCAGACTGGGGATTGGTGGGTCGGGGCAGGTGCCTGCAGAAGGCACACAGCATCTTAAAGAACCACAGCCACCCAGCTCGCAGACTGTTCTCCATGTTACCATCAGGCAGACGGTACAGGAGCATGGCTGCATGCACCACCAGACTGAAGAACAGCTTTTACCATCAGGCCATCAGACTTCTGAACTCATAACCACACAGGACTGTCTGAAAAATATGCACCAACCATGACTGCTGCTACTGTGCCACACTTGATATTTATATATATACTGCAAAATGCAATCAGTGACTCTGTGCAGTATCCCTGTGTACATATGTCACTTCACTGTACTCTATGAACATTTGAAATATTGTAGTATATCATATTTATATAGTGTGTCCATCTCTATTTCTACAGTGATACTTCACAAATACTCGTATAGACTCAGACACAGCCTTGTCACACTTATACAGTGTAAAGAACACTTCTACATATTTTCATATTCTATTTTAGTATATTTTATATTTTTCTTTTTTTAATCTCAAATGTAATTGTATTGTATTTTACTCCTTCAGCTTATTTTGATCCTTTATGTGTATTGCTGTTCCACATTTAGTGTCTGAATGCTGAGCTGACTGTTTCCTCTCCTGTGTTAACCTGCACATGACAAATAAACCTGAAAACTGAAACAGGTGCAGCTCCAGTCCAAAGACTGTAACATCAAAGATTCACACATGCTGAATGAAGTCACTTCAGACTCACTGTAACTCTGGATGGATGAAGACAGACAGACAGACAGACAGACAGACAGACAGACAGACAGACAGACAGACAGGCAGACAGCTGAAGACAGACAGACAGACAGGCAGACAGACAGACAGACAGCTGAAGACAGACAGACAGCTGAAGACAGACAGACAGACAGACAGACAGCTGAAGACAGACAGACAGACAGCTGAAGACAGACAGACAGACAGACAGACGACAGACAGACGGGAAACGACGCACAGCAAAGGAAACATCTGTGGACCACAGGCCAGAGTCAGAACCGGGTCACTGCATGAAGGACTCTTTTCGTCCGTGGGGAGTTCCCACAGTCTGCCTTGTCTCTCTTCTTAAAGATGGAGACAACCAGGGCATTCCTAAGTTGTGCAAGTATTTTCTCTTGTTGCCATATTTTGAGAAGCAGGGCATGGATGTGTCTATGGAGATCAGGGCCGCCTTTCTTTAGGACTTCTGCTGGAATACCGTCAGGACCGGCAGCCTTGTTGTTCTTCATCTTCCTAATAGCATCCTGCACCTCTTCCAGGCTGGGTGGTTCCCCCATGTTGTCAATTATGGGTTGTTGAGGAAGTTGTTCGAGGGCCTCCATCTCAGGAGTAGTGTTCCTGGTCAGAAGATCCTCGTAGTGCTCTCACCTGTTTGTTATTGCTTCCTTATCTTTCAGCAGCTTGAGTCCGTCTTTAGAGTGAAGTGGGGTTAGGCAACTGTAGCTGGGCCATATACCGCTCTTGGATCGGACCACTTGGATTGGTTGTTATTTTGCCAGGTGATAAGTGATAGTTTGCCACTTGATGTCCAGGAGCTGTTGGATTTCGATGTCGTATTTTATCATCCATCTTGGAGATCCTGAGCCGCTGTAACGAGTGAATTTCCTCACTGAGGATCAATAAAGTCGATCTGATCTGATTTGTTGATGTTTCCTTTTTGTCTTCTGAATATTTGATGTAAAGTTGAATTGAGTGTGTGTATGAAATGTGTTTTATAAATGCAGATGTTTTGTCTTGATGGTGGATGTGAGTGAAGCTTTCTGAAGATCATTGATGAAGAAGCTTCTGAAGGTTCATTCTGACTTTGTTTCTTCCTCCAGGGTGGATCATGGTGGAGAGCAGAGGCTGAAACCTGGTCTGAGGAAGTGTAAGTGTTTGTTCACTTTGATTCATGAAAACAAGGCAGCACATGTTAAAGTAGTTTAAATCAAAGCTTGTGTATCTGCATTCAACTCTCAGTTTGAAAGAAGATCCAAAAAGACGAGTCATTGTGAAGTTTGGATCTAATTAACAGTCAGTCTGTTAATAAAGCAACAAATAAACCCATCAGGTGTGTTAGATGATAAACTGCTGCTGGATTCTGTCTTGTTCTCTCCATCAGATGCCTGTGAACTCACAGTGGACACAAACACAGTGAACAGGAACCTCAACCTGTCGGACAACAACAGGAAGGTGACATATGTGAATGAATGAATGAATGAATGCTTTTATTGTCACTAGTCACAAGTACCAGCGAAATGACCATCAACCTGTCCATACATATACATAACATACATACATACATATGACAGTGGGGTAGACAGGACAGGGAGACAGAGCAGGAGAAGAGAAGTACAGCATACATGGGGGAGAGGGGAGGAAAAAAAAAAGCAACCCCCAGACTGTGCTCCTGTAAGGAGTATAGTGTGGAAACAGGAAAAAAATACCTCAGCAACATAAGCACGTAAATCAGTACACCTTACAACATAAAAAACTCATGACTTGCAACAAGGTAGGTAAGGGGGGTAGAGGTAACCCAGTATAGACAAGCAGCCATCCGGTCCTGCAGCCATGTCAGCGCTGGTCACAGACCCGCTTGTCACACTGAGGGGTACAAAGCGGCGAAGGCGTGTGACAAAGGAGCAGTCGTATCCTGATCATCCAGAGAGGTTTGACTGTCTTCAGCTGCTGTGTAGAGATGGTCTGACTGGTCGCTGTTACTGGGAGGTCGAGTGGAGTGGAAGAGTTGATATATCAGTGAGTTACAGAGGAATCAGAAGGAAAGGAAACAGAGATGACTGTTTGTTTGGACACAATGATCAGTCCTGGAGTCTGAAGTGTTCTGATGGTCGTTACTCTCTCTGTCACAATAAGAGAGAAACAGACCTCCATCCCTCCTCCTCCTCCTCCTCGGTCTCTAACAGAGTAGCAGTGTATGTGGACTGTCTTGCTGGCACTCTGTCCTTCTACAGAGTCTGCTCTGACAAACTGATCCACCTCCACACCTTCAACACCACATTCACTGAACCTCTTTATCCTGGGTTCAGGTTCTGGTATGGGTCACGTGTTTCCTCAGTGTCTCTGTGTCCTCTGTCAGATGAAGAGTCTCCTCCTGTGTAGAGAAACTTCTGACAAACACAAACTAACTCTGAATTCTGTGAAAACATTTGTTGGTGAATGTTCTGCACATTAGTGGTTTGAAATCTGCAGAAATATTTAGAAATGTTTTCATTCAGTGTTTCAGGACGAACGTTCAGATTTTAGTTTGACATTTTCTGTTGTTGAGAGGATTTCTGCAGTTATTGTTGATCATTTGTGTCGAGATGTTTCTTCAGAAAACGACGAGAAAAAGACCAAAAACCAAAGAAAAGAAAGGAGGATTCCTCCGTCAGTAATGAACCCACAAAATATGATCAGACCAAGACACAAGGTCAACTTGTTTGTATTCATTTATTTACGTATACTCATTGATCCTTTTGTATTTTTCATGTTTTTTATATAGACATGTTTTTATATATCCTTATTCCATTCTTATGGTGGTGAACATGGTGGTAGAAAGAGAGTTTCCATTCAGCTGTTTGTGGAGAAACATTGAATCATTCCAACTGTTTTATGCTTTCCTTTATTTTTGATTCATTCATTTTTTATTTTATTCATTTATCATTGTCTTTATTTTTACTCATTAGATCATAAAACATAACGAGTGTCATGACTAAAACTGTAAAGAGTCATAATGACTTCATTTGATCCATAGTATCGTCACATCGAGGTGCTGAACACAACCAAATCAATCTTTTCATTTTTCATTTGGAATTCTCTTTTTGTGTTATTGGGAAAATAAAAATGAATCTGAACCCTTCAACATGATGACATCACCAAAAACTGTCCAATCAGGTGACTTCATGTGTGCATCAGAGGCGTGTGGGCGGCTGATCAGAGGTCAGTTGGGGCTGCAGTAGGTCGGTCTGTAGGGACTTGGTTTAGGAACCAGTTCAAGTCCAGTATGGACCAAAGTATGGAAGGTGGACAGGTAGCTGGAGGTGCCAGTTCACCACCCAGGTACTGCCAAGGGGCCCCTGAGCAAGGTCATTATAACAATACCAAACAAAATAGTAGAGTTACTGGTACTAATACTAGCTGCTGTTAGCTCATGTTAGCTGCTGTTAGCTAATGTTAGCTCAGCTTGGGTTAGGGTTAGAAGAAGAGGAGGTCTACAGGCCCAGCAGAATGCTGACAGGGAGCAGAACCGGTGTCGTACCATATCTGGAGCCGGGAGAGTGGGCGATGTAACCGGGCCCAGCAGCCAGTCAAAGTGAAACAGTGAGTCAGCGCTAAACATCATCACACTGTGAGTACACTGGTTGGAGGGGTTGTGGTACCGGGTGGTTCTGCATGTTTATTCTATGGGTCCAGTAAAATAACATTTTATCATGTGACCTCTGCTGGGGGTCAAACATCAGACCTGTTACCACGGTAACAAGACATGAAGGAAGTGACGACGTCACACAGAAAGCATCTCAAGGTTTTTATCTTTAAAGCATCGCCAAAATAAAAGTCAAATTAATCAGTTTTAACCGGTCTTAACGAGTCTTACTGAGTCTTAACGAGTCTTTTTTTTATTTATTTTTTTTATAAATCTTTTTATTGGATTTTTCAGTTGCATACAACAATATTTCACACATACAATATATACAATAAAAGAAGAATCTTGTGGAAGGTTAGCAATTAGTTGTATTACTCAGTGTATGTAGAAAGCAGCAAAGATTTAAACTGAGCCAGAACGGCTTCTACAAATGAACTGTAGTTAACCCAATCCCTTCCCACCCACTGTTAGGCAAAAGAAAAGAAAGAAAGAGACAACAAAAGACAAAACCATTATTGAAATTACATTAAAATAATAAATAAATGAGAATAAATATAAGGGGGGGGGGGGGGGTCTAGTCACTCTCTGGGTGGATAGTGGTTCTGTTTAAATACTCTAAGAAGGGCTGCCAGGTTTTGTTAAAAGTGTTATCAGATCCCACCAGTGAAAGTCTAACCTTCTCCAGTTTGATATGAGTTAGGACCTCTCTAAGCCAGCTATTGTGTGAAGGTGGAAGAACATGTTTCCATTTAAACAAAATAAGACGTCTGGCCAATAGAGTTGTAAAGGCCAATACCCGGCGCTTTGACGCAGGGAGATTAGGTGTCGTAAGCGGAGGGGAGCCAAACAGAGCCGTGCAAGGCTCGGGGTTAAGATCCATATCAAGCACTGTTGAAAGTGTGTCAAAAATTTGGCGCCAAAAGCCACTGAGGTTCGAATAGGACCAAAACGTGTGTGTGATTAGCAGGTGACTGCTTACATCTATTGCAACTGTCACTGGCGCCTGGGTAAATCTTTGCTAGTCGGGCGTTTGTGTAGTGCACTCTGAAAAGAACTTTACATTGTAATAAACTGTGCCTGGCACATATAGAGGATGTATGAACCAGCTTAAGGGTTTGGTCCCATTGACTATCTGGGATTGGGGCCCCTAACTCCTCCTCCCAAATCTGCTTCAGACGAGTCGTTTGGTCAGGGTTGAGGGAGTCAATGGAACTGTAAGTGACAGAGATGGAGCGCTTTTGTGTGGGGTTGAGGGTGAGCAGGGAGTCAATCAGAGACCCGGGTGGGTGGTTGGGGAAGTGAGGATAGGTGGTTTTAACAAAGTGCCTGGCTTGAAGAAAACGGAAAAAATGCGAGTGAGGTAATTCAAACCTGGCTGCAAGCTCTGTAAAATCGGTAAAAATGTTATCGTTGTATAGGTCCTTGACATGTAGCAAGCCTTTGTTTCGCCAGATAGTAAAGGTCGGGTCTGACAGGGAGGGTGGGAATAGATGTTTTTTAACAACTGGGGCCATGGTTGAAGGATTAGTCAAGCCATAATGTTTACGGAATTGCATCCAAATTTTCAGTGAATTGGTAACAACAGGGTTCTGCCAAATATTATGAATCTTGAGGGGGAGTTGTGCAGTATGGAGGGACTGTAAAGAAACCTTTGAGGACCGTAGTTCTATCAGAGCCCATGAGGGGCCTGTGTCAGCTCCTCTGTCAAGCCAATGACTGAGTTTGTTAATGTCGCATGCCCAATAGTATTGGATAGGATTGGGTAGTGCATGGCCACCCAGCTTTTTGGGGAGTTGTAAAACAGCTTTTCTAATACGGGGTGGCTTATTTAACCATAGAAATGAAGATACTGGCTGGTCTAAAATTGGAATATGTTGGAACAAGTAGAGAAATTTAGGGAGAATCACCATCTTAACCAAATTAACTCTGCCAGATAGGGAGAGAGGGAGGGAGGACCAGCGAGCCAGATCATCGTCTTAACGAGTCTTACTGAGTCTTAACGAGTCTTAACGAGTTTTGAGTCACTTTCTTTGAACGGGACCAGAAGCTCCGCCTCCCGCCGGTAGGGCGTCTTCTCATTGGTCAGCGGGCACGTCACTCAGACACGTGCAACACAAACGGATCGGCGGAAACCAGAGGTCTCATTGGAGATGTAGTTCTTTATGTTAACCTGAGCTGCTCAGTAACATCCAGAGGATGGCGCCAATCAATCAATGTCTGAACGACAGAAGAAGAAGAAGAAGAAGAAGAAGAAGAAGAAGAGCAGCAGCGAGCAGCTGGCTAATGTGAAGCTAACGTGAAGCTAACGCTAACGTGATGTCAGCAGCGTCCAGAGTGGTTCTGGGAGTTTCTGTGGTTCTGACTCTGAGCACCGTGACTGCTGTTCACCTCAAACAGACCTGGGACAGAGAGGTAACCCGGTCCGAACCGAGCCGGACCAACGGAAACAGAACCAGCATCAGGGTTAGCCGTTAGCTGGAGTCAGTCGGGTCACCGGAAGTGAACGGACTGTTTCCTCGTTAAAAGCCGCCGGTGTTCGATGTTTACCGGACAAAGTTCAGATTTATTCACATAAATACAGCTGTGCAGTCTGAGTCAAGCTAACAGAAGCTAACAGCGGCTAACAGAAGCTAACAGCGGCTAACAAAAACTTCCGGTAGTTTTTCAAAATAAAGGTGTCCGAGGTGACTGAATTCAAATAACTTTATTGACATGTGTAGAGCTGCAGCTAACGATTATTTATTTGTCGATAATCTATCGATTATTTTTCAATTGGTCTATTATTATTATTATTATATATAATGTATTATTTCTGCTGAATAAAACAAAGATGATCATGTTTGATCACAGTCTAATATATAATAATAATTATTACTGATTGTTTAATTGATTAAATATCTTATAAATTAATTATTAATCTCAGATTATCACTGACATGAAGTGGAGGTTGAATTGATGACATCACTGATTTGTACTGATTTAATGTCACATGATTTATCTTTGATATCGTCCCTTATTTTCATCAGTGATTGTTTGAAGTCTGTGCACGTCGTTAACCAATGAAAGTCTTCAGAGAGTGTCACCTGACCTGCAGATCTGTGATGAGCTCAGCAGCCTCAGAGCTTCACGTGTTTTATTAAACGTGTTCTGATGAATCTGTTTGTTGGTCAGCTGATTTAAAGACACACCAACATGTATGATGTGACGACGTGTTGCTAATCAGCACTTCACTGTCTTTATGTCGATAACTCACTGACTAATAACTTCTATTATATTTATGATGAAATCAAAGTTAGTGTTCGTGCTCATGCACAGCTGTTCACTAACTCTTCTTCTTCTTCTGTGGTACCGTGCCAGTCTTCCTGTGTGAGCTCGTCGTGTTGATGAGAAACATTTTGTTGTATCGTGTCCGATACTTTATGAACTACAAACATTCCCATGAGCCTCAGCAGGGTTAATGTTAGCATGTTAGCTCACATGGTGATGCAGTAGTGTCGTCTGATTGGTCTGTTTGGTCTGCAGCGTCTCCATCAGGGCGTGGTCAGAGATCTGGAGCGTCTGGAGAGGAAGAAGGAGAACCTGAGGCTGCTGGAGGAGCAGAGGAGTCTGACCAGACACCTGGAGGAGCAGAGACAGGACCGAGAGGCAGAGCTTCACCCACAGGAGCCGTGACACACCTAGAGACAGACAGGTGTGTGGCTGTCTCACCTGGACAGGTGTGCTGCCGAGGGTCAGCCATGGACAGCAGCAGCGAGCAGCTGGGTGGAGGTGAGGACGAGGCGACCTGCACGTCGGCCTCAGAGGGTCTGGAGGAGGGGGAGGTGGAGGGCGAGACGCTGCTGATCGTGGAGTCGGAGGATCAGGGCTCGGTGGATCTGTCACATGATCAGAGCGGAGACTCTCTGACCAGCGACGTGGGCGAGGAGGCTGATGGAGGCTGGGCCTGCGAGGACATGTCCTTCTACTGCGACCGCTGCCACAAGTGGATCCCTGCAGGTGAGCCGGCCAATCACAGCTCACAGCTTATCCATCGTTAACGTCACAAAGTAACCTGACGTCCAACCACAGTTCTACTCAGGACGCAGCTTCACGTGTGCATGTTGATCTGAACATGGTAAGCACATACGTGGCCAAAGTCGTCAGTGTGTCATAGTTTTAGGGACAGCTTTCATCACCATGGAGACCAGCCTTCACGTCACCTGTCAGTCTTTGAAGCAGCATCTCCGTCCACGTTAGCGTTTAACAGAGATGAAGCGTACAGGTCACCTGAGTGTGTTAAAGAACATTTACACTTCTTATTTTACATTCACGATTCAAAGAGTCCAAACATGGACACGCTGTGATCTGGAACCAGAACTTTCTAAACTCAAACTTCATTTATTCACAAGTTCATGACGGGTCACAGAGAGAATGAAACAGTGAACACTGAATGAAGAGGCAGCTTCAAATCCAGACTAACAACATCCACAGCAGACTGACACTGAAGGTGGAGCTGCTCGATACAGACCTGCAGTCTTTAAAAACCAATCAGAGAATTTAAAACAGTTTTTAACAACACGAGCCCGAGAAGGTCGACGCAGGTTTCAAGTCTGTTTGGAACATTTTCTAAAATCCGTCGTGGGTTGACGCGTGTGAGTGACGAGTTAACGTCTCCGTCAGAAGTTGTTTGTGGATCACTGGTCTCGTCTGCTGTGGGACGCCGTCCATCGTCTGAACGTCACGGAGTGCAGCGCGGTGGAGGTTTGTCAGGTTTCACAGTAACTTTGATGGTTTGTGTTTGTTCCTCAGCTCAGCTCCGCGGAGAGCAGCCCAGCTACCTGAAAGGAGACAACTTCTTTAAATTCATGTGCTGCGACTGCTCCGAGGACGGCAAGGAGAGCTTCGAGAGGATGAGACTCACCTGGCAGCAGGTACGAACCCAACGACCATCACGCTGATGTTAGTCTCTGCACAGCTCGAGTCACTTCTGTCTTATTTCCTGTCAGGTGGTGATGTTGGCCATGTACAATCTGTCTCTGGAAGGGACGGGCCGGCAGGGTTACTTCAGGTGGAAAGAGGATATCTGCGCCTTTATTGGTCGACACTGGAACTTCCTGCTAGGAACAAGGTGACTGTTGTTCATTAACGTCCTGCTTCCATCACATTCACTCAGTTATTTCTTAGTGCAGCACTTCCTGCTCGGGTGTGCCGACAGGCGTGTTTGACCTGATGATGTCGCTCTGTGCAGGAAGAAGACGTCGACCTGGTGGAGCACGGTGGCTGGCTGCCTGTCGGTCGGCAGTCCCACCTTCTTCCGCTCAGGAGCTCAAGAGTTTGGTGAGCCCGGCTGGTGGAAGCTGGTCCAGAACCGACCTCCAACTCTGAGACCTGAGGTGGACAAATCCACGACCAAGGCTAAAGGTAACCTTCACCTGCATTCATCCAGGAGCGCTGTGCTCAAAGGTTTAACCTCTGCAGGTAAACGGCACTGAGCTGATACTTTGTTGTTCGCCTGCAGCCTCCAAACCTGCCATGGACCCAATCATCACGGTGGAGGGTCTGAGGAAGCGTGGGGCCAGGAACCCTGTGGAGAACGCCATGCAGCTGAAGGAGAAACGTTCTCGCACACAGGAGGCCAAAGACATCCGGCGGGCTCAGAAGGAGGCGGTGGGAGGCTACGCTGACCGCAGTGCCTCCTCCACGCCAGTCAAACTGGGCGGAGGCCGCGGGGGAAGCACCGGTCGCCGGCCTGACTTTGTCCTGGAGAAAGGTGAGGTCATTGATTTCTCCTCGCTCAGCTCTTCAGACCGAACACCGCTCACCAGCCCGTCACCGTCACCTTCACCTGACTTCTCCGCTCCCGGGACGCCGGCATCTCATTCGGCAACACCCAGCCTGCTGTCAGAGGCGGACCTCATCCCCGACGCCATGCCTCCACAGGCTCTGTTCCACGGTGAGTTAACGAACCACTCACAGGAGTTCTAAACGCTGGCTGATTATTAACCGTCTGTTGTGTCGTGTCGTCTCTGTTGCTTGGACCTCCAGACGATGAGGAGATGGAGACAGAGGGGATGATCGACCCAGGGATGGAGTACATCCCTCCTCCCAGCGCTAACCTCATCGCTCGCAAGAAGCTGCGCATCGCACCACCTCACATTAAACGTGAAGCAGAGAGCGAGGATGACGAGGGCCGTGAGCATGAGGACGACTTTGAAGAGCCAGTAGGACAAAGTGAAGGTCCGTCTCTCTCCACTGGGGGGTGTGTTGGTGCTGGAGGACCTGAGCGCAGGAGGATAACACATCCTGAGAAAGCCGACGGAGCCGGTGGTGTCTCCCAGAGTCCTCGCTTCACCCTGCTCAGTCTTTATGAGGAGAGGATGCTGCTGCGGCGGCTGGACGCTTGCCCGCTGGCCTTGGCTGTCACCCCGCAAGCCAAACGCCTCCACAGGAAGCTGCTGGTCCGCCAGGCCAAGAGGCAGAGAGGGCTCCCCCTGCTGGACATTGACCGGGCCATCAGCGCTACCCTCAGCCTGGTGGGAGGGATCTACGGCGCCCAGGAGGCGGGGCCACTGATGCGAGGTGGAATCACAGGAAAATACTGCACCAACAGCCAGGAGCTGCGTATTCTTGATCGCTTCCAGGTACCTTCAACCGTCTCTGATAAATCCTTGAGTTTACTTTGGAGGATCTCCACACGTCATGTCCTAGCATCAGCAGGGACTGGTTACTGTTAACGCCTTAGCAGTGGTCAGAGAAACGTCTGTCTGAGGAGCTACCCTTAATTATAATTTAATCTAAAACAGTAGGGCTGGACGATTAATCGAATTTTGATCACGATTTCGATTTTGGCTTCTCACGATCATGAAAACACTGTAATCGAAGAAAAACGATTAATGTGCCGCCGTGCGGCGTGTATGCAAATTACTGCGCTGTAAAAGCACAGTGAACGCACCTGTGTCGGCTGTAGCTGCAGCAGTGAGTTTGTGGATCAATTGTGGAACGAGCGATTGACAATATGGCAAAAAAGCAGCCTGAGCCTTTAGTTGAAAAGAAAGGTCGGACAAGTTCGGTCATTAGGAGACATTTTGGCTTCAAATCGTCGGACGTAGAGCAGAAAGAGATTGTTTGCAAAGTTTGTCACGCCGTCGTGTCTGCACCCCAGGGCAACACGACAAATTGGTTTAACCATTTAAAGTTCAGCCATAAAGTGGTCTATGACAAAGTATTGACCGAGCAAAAGACCCAAAAAAGTGCAAGAGCGTCAACTTCAGCCACCGCCACCGCAACACAGTCCTCCATTGAGGACACTCTTTACAATGCCGCTCCATATCCCACCGGCTCCCGGTGACAGCGAGAGATTACGGAGGCGGTTATTGTGGTTATTTATTTTTATTTATTGTTTTTACATTGGTATTGCTATTATTCGATCACTGAAGCCAGAAGAAGCAGGGAGAACAGTCTGAGTGTATGTAGACTGGGTATTTATTTTTATTATTATTTATATATATTATTATTATTTTACTTTTTTACTCGTTACTAATTTATTACTGGTTGTTTTTCTAAAAGTTATATTTAAAGTTTAGTTTTGGTGGCGCAATAAACACTTTTTTTGAAATCAATGAATAATCGTGTTTATTAATCGTGATTTCAATATCAATCAAAATAATCGTGATTATTATTTTTTCCATAATCGTCCAGCCCTATAAAACAGTGAGAAATTAAACGTGTCTGTGGTGAATGGTACATATTGTTGGAGATGCTGTAAACCCTGTGAACACTGAGAACCACTGATGTAGACTGTGTGTTTGTGTATAGACCAACCTTTCTAACAGAAGAGGCATCCAGCATCACTCTGTGTCCTTCTGGCATCGTTTGATGGGAGCAGAGGGCAGTTTGGACCAGAGCATCAAGAGTCCGTACACCTCCCGCATCCTGAAGCCGTACATCAGGTGAGACTTTCATTCAGCCAGGAGAGAGTGTCCTCGAACCTCCCGTCAGGTAGAGTCTTTGAACCTCCCGTCAGGTAGAGTCTTTGAACCTCCCGTCAGGTAGAGTCTTTGAACCTCCCGTCAGGTAGAGTCTTTGAACCTCCCGTCAGGTAGAGTCCTCGAACGTCCCGTCAGGTAGAGTCTTTGAACCTCCCGTCAGGTAGAGTCTTTGAACCTCCCGTCAGGTAGAGTCCTCGAACCTCCCGTCAGGTAGAGTCTTTGAACCTCCCGTCAGGTAGAGTCTTTGAACCTCCCGTCAGGTAGAGTCTTTGAACCTCCCGTCAGGTAGAGTCTTTGAACCTCCCGTCAGGTAGAGTCCTCGAACGTCCCGTCAGGTAGAGTCTTTGAACCTCCCGTCAGGTAGAGTCCTCGCACCTCCCGACAGGTAGAGTCTTTGAGCCTCCCGTCAGGTAGAGTCCTCGAACGTCCCGTCAGGTAGAGTCTTTGAACCTCCCGTCAGGTAGAGTCTTTGAACCTCCCGTCAGGTAGAGTCCTCGAACGTCCCGTCAGGTAGAGTCCTCGAACGTCCCGTCAGGTAGAGTCCTCGAACGTCCTGTCAGGTAGAGTCTTTGAACCTCCCGTCAGGTAGAGTCTTTGAACCTCCCGTCAGGTAGAGTCCTCGAACGTCCCGTCAGGTAGAGTCCTCGAACGTCCCGTCAGGTAGAGTCTTTGAACCTCCCGTCAGGTAGAGTCCTCGAACGTCCCGTCAGGTAGAGTCCTCGAACGTCCCGTCAGGTAGAGTCTTTGAACCTCCCGTCAGGTAGAGTCCTCGAACGTCCCGTCAGGTAGAGTCCTCGAACGTCCCGTCAGGTAGAGTCTTTGAACCTCCCGTCAGGTAGAGTCCTCGAACGTCCCGTCAGGTAGAGTCTTTGAACCTCCCGTCAGGTAGAGTCCTCGAACCTCCCGTCAGGTAGAGTCCTCGAACGTCCCGTCAGGTAGAGTCTTTGAACCTCCCGTCAGGTAGAGTCTCTGAACCTCCCGTCAGGTAGAGTCCTCGAACCTCCCGTCAGGTAGAGTCTTTGAACCTCCCGTCAGGTAGAGTCTCTGAACCTCCCGTCAGGTAGAGTCCTCGAACCTCCCGTCAGGTAGAGTCCTCGAACCTCCCGTCAGGTAGAGTCCTTGAACCTCCCGTCAGGTAGAGTCCTCGAACCTCCCGTCAGGTAGAGTCCTCGAACCTCCCGTCAGGTAGAGTCTTTGAACCTCCCGTCAGGTAGAGTCCTCGAACGTCCCGTCAGGTAGAGTCTTTGAACCTCCCGTCAGGTAGAGTCCTCGAACCTCCCGTCAGGTAGAGTCTTCGAACCTCCCGTCAGGTAGAGTCTTCGAACCTCCCGTCAGGTAGAGTCTGTGAACCTGCTGTCCGGTGCAGACCTGACCATGACCATGCGTCAAAGACCTCTTGTTGGTACTCGTAGTCGGTCGTACAGTAGGACTTCTCTGTGTTTGTTCTTCAGGAGGGATTATGAGAGTCGTCCGGTGAAGCTGAGGTTGTTGGCAGAGATTAGAGCTTACCCTCACAGGAAGGATCCTGACTGGGTTCCTGAACCCAACGCCCCCATTGACTACTGCTACGTCCGACCAAACCACATCCCCTCTGTCAACGCCATGTGTCATGACAGCTTTTGGCCAGGTGAGACAGACGTGCATCCTTCCACATGCCTGGATCAGTCCTCCCATAGGTCTGTCTGTCCAAATCTACTGTTTGTCTGGTCCTCCTGTAGGCGTGGACCTGTCGGAGTGTCTGCAGTACCCGGACTTCAGTGTGGTTGTCCTCTATAAGAAAGTCGTGGTCGGCTTTGGTTTCATGGTGCCGGATGTGAAATACAACGAGGCCTATATTTCATTCCTGCTGGTCCATCCTGAGTGGAGGAGAGCCGGCATCGGCACCTTCATGATCTACCATCTCATCCAGGTGAGCGTTCACTGGAGTCTGTTCACTGTTACATTTAAGGAAGTATTGAGAGTCATGGTGCTGTGATCAGCTAACGTAACGTTAGCTCAGCAGCTAAATGAGACTGAGAACTGTTCTCACCTGCAAACGAATGAGAGGCGTCACGCTGTCGTGTGGTTGCTGTTTTTCAGACGTGTATGGGCAAAGACGTGACGCTGCACGTGTCAGCCAGTAATCCTGCCATGCTGCTGTATCAGAAGTTTGGTTTCAAAGCGGAGGAATATATCCTGGACTTCTATGATAAATATTATCCCGTGGACAGCACCGAGTGCCGCCACGCCTTCTTCCTCCGACTGAGACGCTGAGACGACCATGGCGCACAGACACCTGAATCCACCTGCTGGATGAGTCGGTGGCAGCCGGCAGCACAGTGCCTGGCTCAGCAGCACCTGGACAGGAGCGTCCTCCGCCCTCCTGTTATCCAACTAATATTCAAAATATTCTGACAAACAACCATCAGATAAATCATGAAGTCCTGAATCATCATGTTAATCTGTTTCTGAATGTTTGAGACATTAAAACCAAAATGAGTTCAACACTTAAAGTGAAGCTGCTTCATTCATGATCACAGACTGCAGTTTGTCCAGCGGGGGGCGCTACAAGGGACCACAGTCGTGTTGATGCAGAGAATCGTGTCTGGAAGGTAGCTCGAGTTTCGTTTGCGTTGTTTCCCCTTTGAAATATTAAAGTTTGAAGCAGTCGCACGAGGAGAAACCAAAAATGAACGAACGATAGATGATTTTTAAATCAGCTGACGTACGATGACGAGCAGCAGCTCAGCGGTTCAAAAAACCAAGGTGCCATCCTGAAGACGTCGACCACCTCTGATATTTCTGTTATTCCACAAACTCCATTTATGAGTCCACAGACGATGATTTGTTTGTTTGTTTCATCATTTATTTGGACTGCACTGTTGCCGAGCAACACATAAACACTTCCTGAACACTAGCTTGTTAGCTTGTTTGTGTCGGTGTACACATTAGCACAGGTCAGCTGCTTCGTGTCACGTATGAACAGTGATGAAATGTTTCATATCATCTGAAGGTCCCTGTGCTCTCTTCAGCACCAAACAGGAAACCAGCTACACAGTTTATCTTATTATAGTGATGTCACACTGTGGTCATGTGACGCCATATTTCTTAAAGGGACAGCGCAGGGAGCTTTAGTTTACATCAAACTGATACACTTTTAAAGGAGCAATCCAAAATGCAGGACAGTTTTAACAGCACTGTTGTGGTTGGTTCTCCCGGGCTTGGACACCTCCACTCAGGACTTTTAGCTGCTACCTTACCACTCCAGGAACCCGCCAGCACTACCTCCACCCACACAGGAGCCTCCTGCAAGCACCACTACAAGCAAAGACCCTCAGGACCCCCCAATCATCACAGATGCTCCACCACATCTCCCTGACGGATGCCTCACCAACTCCACCCCACGCCTTCCCTCCTGGAAGACGGTTCCCCAGCGTCAGGGGAGAAGGTCACACGGTCAACGTTCTTCACTCCCTCCAGCGGTCCAACCGGTTTGAGGCTTTGGCCTCAGATGAAGTCCGAGGCTCCCACCACTCCATATCTCACTCTGCCTGTTCCTCTGTTGCCACTCAGACCCCCGACACCCCCCTCTGTGCCCCGACCTCGCCTCCTCTCATCTGTTGACTCAACCACCTCCACCCTGGTCATCGGCAGCTCCGTGGTCCGTGATGTCCACCTTCTTCCCTCATCCGGCCCCTCAAAGACCTTCTGCTTCCCTGGTGCTCCACCATCCTAACCAACTACTCCAACATCAGCACCATAATCATCCACATTGGTACAAATGACATCAGAGCTGGACAGAGATTTAAAACAGGATTTTCAGTCACTTATCAACTCACTGCTGGACACAGGTAACAGGTTCATCATCTCAGGGCCATCCACACCCACAACAGAGGAATTGAGAGGTGGTCCAGACTCTTTGCCCTTCACACCTGGCTGAATGACTACTGTGTTCTGGGCGAGGCCTATCTTTCTGAAACATGATGACCTGTTTTCAGACAGCATCTCATGACAGGTGGAGGCCGTCATGAGATGCTGTCTAAAAACACGGACTCAGCCCTGAAGGTATGACACGGCGCGCGGCAGGAAATAGTACATCACATCACATCGTCAGAAGTTTAATCAGGTTTTAAAGCTCTTCACAGAAACTGCCCTCCTCAAAGTAACGAATGATCTCCTTTTAGCAGCTGACAGGTGAGAGCACAGTTATAATTCTTTTAGACCTCAGTGCAGCTTTCGACACTATAGATCACTTCACCGTCTTAATACCTGGGTGGGCATCAAGGACTCTGCACTTGGTTGGTTTTACTCTTATCTTTTAGAAAGAACCTTCTCGGTCACCACAGGTAGTTATTCTTCTTCTTCAGCTCACATTACCTGTGGTGTACCGCAAGCTTCAATTTTAGGTCCAATGTAATTTTCTGTTTTTATGCTCCCTCTTGGCCATGTCAGTGAACGCCATAATGTTTCTTTTCATTGTTATGCAGATGACACACAGATATACCTCCCCTGAGACCTGCTGACCCTCGAAGCCTAGCTGCTGTTAGACTGTCTTAGTGATGTGAACTGCTGGTTGGCACAAAATCTCCTGAAACTCAACAACTCAGAATCTGAAATCATACTGCTTAATCCTCCATCCACACCAGCTCCATTCTAACCTCTCCTGGTCCCCATTCCAACTGTGTAACGCCCACTGCCCGTAGTCTTTTTGATTCAAACCTCAGCTTTGAAAATCATCAATAAAGTAGTTCAGTCTTGTTTCCTTCAGTTCAAAACATCTCCAGAATCAAAACAATCGTTTCCCGCTCCGACTTAGAAAAAGTTATACATGCACTGATATTCTCCAGACTCGACGACTGTGACTCACTTCTCTCCGGCATAAATCAGAAATCACTCTCTCGCCTCCAACTCATGCAAAATGCAGCAGCTAGGCTTCTTACTGGTTTTAACAGACGACAGCACATTACACCGACTTCTCTCACTGGCTTAGCCGGCCCGCAGCCTCAGGTGGTTCCGTCAGGTCCTCAGGTGGTTCCCTTAGGTCCTCAGGTGGGTCTCTTAGGTCCTCAGGTGGTTCCCTTAGGTCCTCAGGTGGGTCTCTTAGGTCCTCAGGTGGTTTCCTTCTGGCTGTTCCAAAGTCGAGGCTCTAAACTAAAGGTGACCGGGCGTTTGCCATCAGGACCCCTCGACTTTGGAACGCCCTGCCTGAGGACATGAGGCTCGCAGTCTGTGAATTTTAAATCACTTCTTAAAACACATTTTTATAGACTTGTTTTTATGTGATGTCGTCTTTTTAACTTTTAAACTTTTTCATTTTAATTAATTTATTCTTTTTCATTTAATTTAATTTAATTTAATTTTGCTTTTGTTTTTCCATCTTTCTATATTTTATTGTTTCATGTAATTTATCATTATATTAACTTTTTTAAATGTCTTCTTATTTTGCTCATGCTTGTCTGTCAAAGCAGTTTGTAAACTCTTTTTAAAAGGAGCTATATAAATAAAGTTATTATTATTATTATAATGTTGTCTGAATGTTAGTTATTGGTTTGATAATGGTTGTGTATTGATTACTGACATCAGCTGATCGTGTTCAGTTTTTTTAAACTACGTTACAAAATAAACTTTTGTTTAATTTAATATATTATTAGTTTCTGTCTATAGTAAGTAATCACACACGCTTCACACACGCTTCACACGCTTCATACAGGCTTCATACAAACATCTGGACCTCACTCAGCGTGTGGCGTCTTCACTTGAACAGTTTATTTCCTTCAGTTACAAACACATCCACTGCTTTCATCTTGTTCTTAAACATTTAGACTCTCCGTGAGGCCCGTTGGGTCAGAACACGTCCAGGTTCAGTTTGGGTTTTCCCAGTTTGCCCAGTAAGTCCAGTCCAGTCCTCGCAGCCAGCAGAGACACCATGTCGTTACAGCCGGAGTTCACCGCCACGTCGTACGCCGTCTGACCACCAGCGTTCCTCCGCCTCACGCTGGCCTTACAGCTGAAAACAGTGTAGGACATGATGATGTCATGATGACATCAGGAGGTGGGAGGAGCCTCAACAACAGCTGTAAATCTTAAACTGGTGTCAACACAGGTGAACACAGGTGTACTGTACCTGAGCAGGACCTGAGCACACTGCAGACCATCAGAGCCGAGAGCTGCAGCCTCATGAAGAGCCGAGTTCTTCATCCTGAGGACGAGGAGGAGTTCACCATCATCACATGTTACATCATCATCATGTCAGACATCTTAACGGGAGAAGTACGCAAACGTTTTACGGCACTAAGTCACAATATTACTGTTAGGTCAGTTTGTTAGCTGCTGTTAGCTCAGTTTATTAGCTCAGTTTGTTAGCTGCTGTTAGCTCAGTTTATTAGCTCAGTTTGTTAGCTGCTGTTAGCTCAGTTTATTAGCTCAGTTTGTTAGCTGCTGTTAGCTCAGTTTATTAGCTCAGTTTATTAGCTCAGTTTGTTAGCTGCTGTTAGCTCAGTTTATTCGCTCAGTTTGTTAGTTCAGTTTGTTAGCTGCTGTTAGCTCAGTTTGTTAGCTGCTGTTAGCTCAGTTTATTAGCTCAGTTTGTTAGCTCAGTTTGTTAGCTGCTGTAATATTAGCTGGCTTCATGTCACCGCCTTACTGTCCGGACTGCTGGTCGACGTCAGCTCCTCGCTGCACTAAAACAGGAAGTGCATCATGGTGACCATTAAGCACAGCAACTGCCAGAGCGTGTCGGCCATCGCTGCCGCAACAGGAAGGGTCCACCCCCTGGTGGTTAATGAGAAAACAAACAGACCAATCAGAGCTAACCTTGTCAGGAGATCCAGAGGAGGCTGCTGATTGGCTACAGAGGCTCATACCTGATCCAGGAGCTGCTGGATGACGCTGATCTGACCTCGACCGGGACCCAGCTCCTTCAGCAGCTGAACATCCTTCACCTGGAGAACCAGTGAGAGAGGAGCTTTCATTAAACAGGAAGTCCGACAGCAGGTAAAGAACTGAAGAACGTCAGTTTCCATGGTGACAGTTTCTCACCGGAGGTTTAGGTGTCAGGTTTGGTTTGGGAGGTTTCGTCACACCTGTGGACCGCTCACTTCCTGTCAGACACACCAAAAAATACACTGAAGAGGCGACAGGACTTCCTGTCCCATGAGCAAGCTAACACACAGTTAGCTGTTAGCTCAGTGTGTTAGCTGCCGTTAGCTAATGTTAGCTCAGTGTGTTAGCTGCCGTTAGCTAATGTTAGTTCAGTGTGTTAGCTGCCATTAGCTAATGTTAGCTCAGTTTGTTAGCTGCTATTAGCTAATGTTAGCTCAGTTTGTTAGCTGCCGTTAGCTAATGTTAGCTCAGTGTGTTAGCTGCCGTTAGCTCAGGTTGTTCTTACTAAGGCTGCTGCTGTCGGTGGATCGCTCAGTGACACTGCTCAGAGTCTCAGTCTGGCCTGCAGTCAGTCCGGCGGCGTCACCTGCAGGATCCACCTGAGCACAAACACTCTGTCAGGCTCCGCCTTATTCATAAAAGCACCACCTTCTCTGAGCGTCACGTGTTCGAGGACACACCTGAGCTTCTTCCCGTCCGGCCGACACGAAGCTCACAGTCACGCTGACTTCATAGCGATCTTCTTGAATCACAGCAGAAACCATCTGAAGGAGAGAACGAACACACAGGAAGTAAACCAGTCAGTGAGGTACAGGTGAGGTCACTGAGGTACAGGTGAGGTCACTGAAGTACAGGTGAGGTCACTGAAGTACAGGGGATGTTACTGAAGTACAGGTGAGGTCACTGAGGTACAGGTGAGGTCACTGAAGTACAGGTGAGGTCACTGAGGTACAGGTGAGGTCACTGAAGTACAGGGGATGTTACTGAGGTACAGGTGAGGTCGCTGAGGTACAGGTGAGGATGTTACTGAGGTACAGGTGAGGTCGCTGAGGTACAGGTGAAATCACTGAGGTACAGGTGAGGTCACTGAAGTACAGGTGAGGTCACTGAAGTACAAGGGATGTTACGGAGCTACAGGGGATGTTACTGAGGTACAGGTGAGGTACAGGTGAGGTCACTGAAGTACAGGGGATGTTACGGAGCTACAGGGGATGTTACTGAGGTACAGGTGAGGTCACTGAAGTACAGGTGAGGTCACTGAAGTACAGGGGATGTTACTGAGGTACAGGGGATGTTACTGAGGTACAGGTGAGGTCACTGAAGTACAGGTGAGGTCACTGAGGTACAGGGGATGTTACTGAGGTACAGGGGATGTTACTGAGGTACAGGTGAGGTCACTGAGGTACAGGTGAGGTCACTGAAGTACAGGTGAGGTCACTGAGGTACAGGGGATGTTACTGAGGTACAGGGGATGTTACTGAGGTACAGGTGAGGTCACTGAGGTACAGGTGAGGTACAGGTGAGGTACAGGTGTGGTGTAGCTTACCCGGCCCAGGCGAGGCTCTCCCAGCAGAGTCCTGAAGGGGGCGTTGTTCTGAGTGTAACTCCTCAGGTGAGCGCACACGTGATCCAACTGCTTCCTCCAGTAACCTGAGGACAGGACGGACCATGAGACAGACCATGAGGCAGTCGTCCGTCCTCTGACAGGAGACAGTCGTCCGTCCTCTGACAGGAGACAGTCGTCCGTCCTCTGACAGTCGTCCGTCCTCTGACAGTCGTCCGTCCTTTTACAGTCGTCCGTCCTCTGACAGGAGACAGTCGTCTGTCCTCTTACAGTCGTCCTTCCTCTGACAGGAGACAGTCGTCTGTCCTCTTACAGTCGTCCGTCCTCTTACAGTCGTCCGTCCTCTGACAGTCGTCTGTCCTCTGACAGTCGTCCGTCCTTTTACAGTTTTCCATCCTCTTACTGGGGTCCGTCCTCTGACAGGAGACAGTCGTCTGTCCTCTTACTGTCGTCCGTCCTCTGACAGTCATCCATCCTCTGACAGGAGACAGTCGTCCGTCCTCTGACAGGAGACAGTCGTCCGTCCTCTTACTGTCGTCCGTCCTCTGACAGTCATCCATCCTCTGACAGGAGACAGTCGTCCGTCCTCTGACAGGAGACAGTCGTCTGTCCTCTTACTGTCGTCCGTCCTCTGACAGTCATCCGTCCTCTGACAGGAGACAGTCGTCCGTCCTCTTACTGTCGTCCGTCCTTTTAAAGTCGTCCGTCCTCTTACTGTCGTCCGTCCTTTTACAGTCGTCCGTCCTCTTACTGTCGTCCGTCCTCTGACAGTCATCCATCCTCTGACAGGAGACAGTCGTCCGTCCTCTGACAGGAGACAGTCGTCCGTCCTCTTACTGTCGTCCGTCCTTTTACAGTCGTCCGTCCTCTGACAGGAGACAGTCGTCTGTCCTCTTACAGTCGTCCGTCCTCTGACAGTCGTCTGTCCTCTGACAGTCGTCCGTCCTTTTACAGTTTTCCATCCTCTTACTGTCGTCCGTCCTCTGACAGGAGACAGTCGTCTGTCCTCTTACAGTCGTCCGTCCTCTTACTGTTGTCCGTCCTCTGACAGTCATCCATCCTCTGACAGGAGACAGTCGTCCGTCCTCTGACAGGAGACAGTCGTCCGTCCTCTGACAGGAGACAGTCGTCCGTCCTCTTACTGTTGTCCGTCCTCTGACAGGAGACAGTCGTCCATCCTCTGACAGGGGACAGTCGTCCGTCCTCTGACAGGAGACAGTCGTCCGTCCTCTGACAGGAGACAGTCGTCCGTCCTCTGACAGGGGACAGTCGTCGGTCCTCTTACTGTCGTCCGTCCTCTGACAGGAGACAGTCGTCCGTCCTCTGACAGGGGACAGTCGTCGGTCCTCTTACTGTCGTCCGTCCTCTGACAGGAGACAGTCGTCCGTCCTCTGACAGGGGACAGTCGTCCGTCCTCTGACAGGAGACAGTCGTCCGTCCTCTTACTGTCGTCCGTCCTCTGAAAGGAGACAGTCATCCGTCTTCTTACCTCTGCCCGGGCTGATGGCTGTCAGTAGCGGTTGCCGGTCTCTTGTTGCCTGCTGCTTGTTGCGTTGTTGCACTCTCTGTTGCTCCTTCCTCTCCAGCTCAGTGGCTGATGGGTAATAGAGTCCGACAGTCTGCGTGTACTGCTCTGCAGTGGGTGTGGTCAGTCTCACCTGAAGGTCTGATGAGGGCGTGGCCTGCCAGGTGGCATCATGGGAAGTCTGGGCACAGGAAGTGAACAGCCATGTTAATGTGTCACATGCTGTGTTAGTGTGTGTTAGCGTGTGACACGATGTCAGCAGCATACCTGGCTGGTGGCTCCGCCCCCTACAGGCCGTGCGATGTCACTGTGGGATGTGGGCGGTGCTTCCAGGAAGACGCCGCAGGCTGCGCAGTGGAAGGCGTATGGGTGTCCGCTCGCTCCACATCGGCCACAGATGACACAGCTGGCTGCATGACCGGGCTACACACACACACACACATAGTGTCACTACATGTCCCACAATGCTTCACTCTGCACCCATCAACAAACTGACTGTTTAAACATAAAGTTGCAACGTTAGCATCCGAGATATCAGGTAACGAGTTCAGGTGTTTGTTCAGACTGTGTGTTCAGGTGTGTTCAGGTGTGTTCAGGTGTGTTCAGACAGTGTGTTCAGACTGTGTGTTCAGACTGTGTGTTCAGGTGTGTGTTCAGACTGTGCGTTCAGGTGTGTTCAGGTGTGTTCAGGTGTGTTCAGACTGTGCGTTCAGTTGAGTGTCCAGGTGTGTTCAGACTGTGTGTTCAGGTGTGTTCAGGTGTGTTCAGACTGTGTGTTCAGGTGTGTTCAGGTGTGTTCAGACAGTGTGTTCAGACTGTGTGTTCAGGTGTTTGTTCAGACTGTGTGTTCAGGTGTGTTCAGGTGTGTTCAGACTGTGTGTTCAGACTGTGTGTTCAGACTGTGCGTTCAGTTGAGTGTCCAGGTGTGTTCAGACTGTGTGTTCAGACTGTGCGTTCAGTTGAGTGTTCAGGTGTGTTCAGACTGTGCATTCAGGTGTGTGTTCAGACTGTGTGTTCAGGTGTGTTCAGACTGTGCGTTCAGACTGTGCGTTCAGTTGAGTGTTCAGGTGTGTGTTCAGGTGTGTGTTCAGGTGTGTTCAGACTGTGTGTTCAGGTGTGTGTTCAGACTGTGTGTTCAGGTGTGTGTTCAGTAGAGTGTTCAGGTGTGTTCAGACTGTGTGTTCAGGTGTGTTCAGACTGTGTGTTCAGGTGTGTTCAGACTGTGCGTTCAGAATGTGTGTTCAGTTGAGTGTTCAGGTGTGTGTTCAGGTGTGTTCAGACTGTGTGTTCAGACTGTGTGTTCAGACTGTGCGTTCAGTTGAGTGTTCAGGTGTGTGTTCAGGTGTGTTCAGACTGTGCATTCAGGTGTGTGTTCAGACTGTGTGTTCAGGTGTGTTCAGACTGTGCGTTCAGACTGTGCGTTCAGTTGAGTGTTCAGGTGTGTGTTCAGGTGTGTGTTCAGGTGTGTTCAGACTGTGTGTTCAGGTGTGTGTTCAGACTGTGTGTTCAGGTGTGTGTTCAGTAGAGTGTTCAGGTGTGTTCAGACTGTGTGTTCAGGTGTGTTCAGACTGTGTGTTCAGGTGTGTTCAGACTGTGCGTTCAGATGTGTGTTCAGTTGAGTGTTCAGGTGTGTGTTCAGGTGTGTTCAGACTGTGTGTTCAGACTGTGTGTTCAGACTGTGCGTTCAGTTGAGTGTTCAGGTGTGTGTTCAGGTGTGTTCAGACTGTGCGTTCAGGTGAGTGTTCAGACTGTGTTTAGGTGTATTCAGGTGTGTTCAGGTGAGTGTTCAGGTGTGTTCAGACTGTGTGTTCAGGTGTGTGTTCACCTTTGAGCCACACCAGTCACAGTATCTGGCGTCACCGTGGTTCATACGTTTACATCTGGAACACGACAACATCCTGCTGTCTGCTGACGGGACAGAGGGGGTGTTGTTCACAACACACACCTTCAGTGACACACACACACACACACACACACACACACACACACACACACACACACACACACACACACAGCCCGACCTCAGAAATGATTTAAGGAGTACTGGTTCTCACAAGGTCAGTGTTCGTACACTAAAGGTCCCCAATAAGTTACAAAAACACACACACACATTAATACACAGCAAATGAAAAGTGTGTGTGTGTGTGTGTGTGTGTGTGTGTGTGTGTGTGTGTGTTACCGGCTGCAGGTGGCTCTCGCAGGTCAAACAGGTGGAAACGTGAGCTGGATTTCCACTTTCACAGCAAACACACACCACATGATCCTACACACACGCACACACACACACACACGTAAATGATCACTGCATTGGACATTTCTGTGTGTGTGTATGTGTGTGTGCGTGTGTGTGTGTGTGTGTGTGTGTGTGTGTGTCGTTCACCTGCAGTGTGATGCTGGACTGTGGTTCTAGTTGTTGTTGGATGGAGGCCTCGCAGATTAAACAGGACTGAGTGTTCACAGGGACCAGAGTGTTACAGAACACACAGCTCACCACCTGACAACCACACACACGCACGCACGCACACACACACACACACACACACACACACACACACACACACACACAGGTTTAATCACAGTCACACTGCAGACTGTGTGTGTGTGTGTCTGTGCAGTACCTGTCCTCCCTCAGCAGGGGGCAGTCTCTGCTCAGGTAACACAGGAAGTGACGCTCCACAGTGAGAACAGAACCGAGCAAACGGATCAGAAGGACGAGACCTGAGACACTGAGCACACCTGGAGAGACAGACAGGTTAACAGACAGACAGACAGGTTAACAGCCAGACAGGTTAACAGGCAGACAGACAGGTTAACAGACAGACAGACAGGTTAACAGACAGACAGGTTAACAGGCAGACAGACAGGTTAACAGACAGACAGACAGGTTAACAGACAGACAGACAGGTTAACAGCCAGACAGGTTAACAGGCAGACAGACAGGTTAACAGACAGACAGACAGGTTAACAGGCAGACAGACAGGCATCGTACCGCAGGAAGTCGGTCTCTCGGCTGATCCGTGACGTCTCCGTGTTGCTCAGCTGCTTCAACACACCTGAACTCTGACAGACAGGAAACACAACAACATAAAAGTCAGCACAGACACGGCGGCCTGCTGCGCTCGGTTGGTTGCTTACCGCTGACTGGGAATGTCGGGATGATCCAGTTTGGGCGGCAGTGGTCGGAGAGCCCAGCCCACGGTTCAGAAAACGAGAAGAGGAATTTCCCATCATCCTCGGCTCTGAAGACAAACATCAGGACAGGACGCGTGAAGTGAAGCGATGTCCTGCCTGATGTTTAGTTAGTGCTAAGCTAGGCTAAACACATGGACCTGTGAGTGTGCTTGAAACAGACCTGGAGGCCTCCGTGAAGAAGCAGCAGAGTTCTCAGCAGACCACGAGGTTCCTTCAGAGCGACGCTGAAATGTGGAAGGACAAACATGATGAGGACATCAGCTCAGAGACTTCAGACAGGGGGCGCTGTTCTGTCAGCGCTAACAGAGCTAAAGTTTGGTGGAATTTTTTCCATGATGATGAGCAGCCATGTTGGATTTTGAGTTGGGGTCAGTGAGGTCCAACATGTTGATCCTCTGCAGGGGCAGTAAGATCTGGGGCTGATGGGAAATGTAGTGTGATTTTTTTTTCCCTGTTAAAAGGGTTTTAAGTTTTTCCTCACTCGAACCGAGGGTCTAGGGACAGAGGGTGTAAGGACAGAGGGTGTAAGGACAGAGGATGTAAAGACAGAGGGTCTAAGGACAGAGGGTGTAAGGACAGAGGGTCTAAGGACAGAGGGTGTCACTCACTGTACAGATTGTAAAGCCCTCAGAGGCAAAATATGTTTTGTGACTTTGGGCTATACAAATAAAATTTGATTTGATTTGATTTGATTACCTGCTGGTCGCTCTGCAGGAAGTTCTCCTCGTTCTCCTTCCTGTTGTTTGAATCCACAAGTTCAACCGTGAAAACCTTTGTCACCGCGGAGCTCTCTCTGCCATCACTGCAGACAGTCAGGCAGACAGGCAGACAGACAGACAGGCAGGCAGGCAGACAGACAGACAGACAGGCAGGCAGACAGACAGACAGACAGACAGACAGACAGGCAGACAGGCAGACAGACTGAAGTTCATAGAACACCTGGACAGGAAGTCAGATGATGAAGGTGAGCAGTTACCTGGTGACAGCCACCGCTCTGACAGACACTCGACCAGTGGGCAGCAGGATTGGCTCGTTGTACTTCCTGCTGCTGCTGGCTGAGCCCCGCTGCACCTCCGCCGGCCTCGATCCATCCAGAGTGTAGAAGATCAACACACCAGGAGAGTCTGCAGAGACAGTACACCTGTCAGTACACCTGTAGATCTGTCTGTACACGTGTCAGTACACCTGTACACCTGTCTGTACACCTGTCAGTACACCTGTCTGTACACCTGTCAGTACACCTGTCTGTACACCTGTCAGTACACCTGTCAGTACACCTGTATGTACACCTGTCAGTACACCTGTCATCATGTCAGTACACCTGTCTGTACACCTGTCTGTACACCTGTACACCTGTCAGTACACCTGTCATCATGTCAGTACACCTGTCTGTACACCTGTCTGTACACCTGTCAGTACACCTGTCAGTACACCTGTCATCATGTCAGTACACCTGTCTGTACACCTGTCAGTACACCTGTCATCATGTCAGTACACCTGTCTGTACACCTGTCATCATGTCAGTACACCTGTCAGTACACCTGTCAGTACACCTGTATGTACACCTGTCAGTACACCTGTCATCATGTCAGTACACCTGTCTGTACACCTGTCTGTACACCTGTCAGTACACCTGTCAGTACACCTGTCAGTACACCTGTCTGTACACCTGTCTGTACACCTGTCTGTACACCTGTCAGTACACCTGTCAGTACACCTGTCATCATGTCAGTACACCTGTCTGTACACCTGTCAGTACACCTGTCATCATGTCAGTACACCTGTCTGTACACCTGTCTGTACACCTGTCACCATGTTAATGTTAATCAATACAGATTATAAATATTTGTATGGATAGCTGTTAGACTCCAGGGCCCAGTATTTCAAAACTTGTAATCTGGATCAGGATAATCCGGATAATGAAATCCTCCTTTTCTCAGTCATGGATCAAGGTGATCTGCTGACTTTATCTGAGTATTTCTAAACTCTGGCAGGGTGGATCACCGTGATCCCGATCTGGGCGGATACGGATTTCCAAATCTCGAGTCTCCGCCTCCGCGGATCGAAACATGGCGGACTACCTCACGAAATGAGCAGCTGGGAGCACGACTTCACGTCACAGGTGTCAGTTTACCGCCGTCTGATGTGTAGCAGTTTTAAGACCATACGAACTCCAACCAACACATCATGCAAACCAACTTCTTAACCAGGCCGTAGCGATCTCTAATTGAGCCGCGGCCGTGCTAACGGTAGCTAACTCGGCTCCATTGACTTGTATGTTAAGCAGCTAGCGGGCTAGCGAGGTAGCTGGCTTTGTTGATGATTTTGCGGTCTATGGTTTAACTTAAAGGAACTGATCGGACGTACATCACACCTGAACTCTTCAAACTAACACCAACCTGTTCACAGTTTATTAGCGTTACGTCATTGGCTCCATGTGTACAGAGCAGACTGCTGCAGTACTTTGTAACGTAACGTTACACGGTACGAGTATTACCTGTACGGTTCATGCAGAAGTGTCAGGATGCTACAGTGACGCTGGTGATGACGTCATGCTGTGACACAGGTGTACTCACACACCTTCTCTGTCTTCTACTCACAGCCATGGACCACTCAGCTGTTCAGGACCACCTGGAAATCCTTGGAAACGCTTTAATTGTACATTTAAGATGAAGTTATTGGATTTTGAATAAAGTGCTTGAAACTGCTTGAAATTGTAATCGCATTACTTTCATGGTATATATCTTGGCCAGTGACACAATTAGAAACATTTAATCTAATGTCTCCCTGATATAGAAGGCTCTCACTAAACATAATTATGGTCATTTACAGCAAAACAGCATCTGATCTGATGAAGTGAAATAATCAGTTTCAATTTCAATCAGTCAAGCTTCTGACTGAAGTCAGATTTGTCTTCATTTAATCAGAAGGATGAAAATATACCTTAAATGCTTGTAAAGTGCTTCAATATGCAGCATGATATAAACACACTGAAAAAATGCAAGTGCACACATCTCATAGGTTTGTAATTGTTACTCGTATTTACAGCAGTTTCAGAAAGTGTGGTCAAAAATATTTTACTATGCTTTAAATTTCTTACAATGAGGCTACTTTATTTGTTAATAGTAAAACACTAACACTTTAGATTGAGTGTAATGAACATCTTGAGTAACAATATCTAGGAGAAGTGGAGCTGAGACTTTGTCAATCTCAGTGAAATCCACCTCTGAGGTGGGATTCAAATGATCCTGAAAATTTGGTATCAAGTTGATCCAGATATCTGCCTTAACTTTTGAAATACCCAAATCCAGCCTTTTATCTGGATTCAAGGGAGGATTGGATTACCAGAGCAGAATCCTGATCTTCAGGATCTGTGTTGAAATACCCAGTTTTCAGATCAGATCTAGATTTAATCCAATCCAACCAAGATAATCCTGTCAGATCACTTTTGAAATACTGGGCCCTGGTGACAGGTGACATGACCTGATGAATGGATCGGGACACACAGGTGATCCGTCGTACCTGACTGGATGGACACAGGTGTGCTGGTGTCAATGTGGTTCTTGGCTCTGTGCCTCTGCAGGTGGATGATGGGAATGATGAGCGGAGCGGACACTGCTCCTGCTGTCATGACGACGACTGTCAACCAATCAATCAATCAATCAATCAACCAATCAATCAATCAGTCTGAAGTTAGCACGTAAATACTCCAGTAAAGTAACTGTAAAGTAATTAGTTACTTTGATTGTTTCTCTGATAAAATAAGCTCACGTTGCTCTGACGGTTACGTCATGACGTTTGTTTGAGTCCTCGAGACAAAAGTCAACCCTCGTGAAGAACAGTGACGTCACTGCGCATGCTCCCCTGAGAATAACACTGATTAATAAATGTAAATATTATATTAATATATACTGTAAATATTGAATTAATGATCTTCTTACGTCAGATCAGAGTTCAGATGATTCACGCGACGTTTCATGAACCAGCGTCTGTGTACGGCGGCGTCACTATGGCAACCTGCTCTGCACAGCGCGCATGCGCTCGTTTCAAACCCGTTTAACGGGTCGACCCGCCCCGCCGGACTGTAAATACACAAACCGTTAATAAAGAATATTAGATAGACACGTCATTAAATTAATAAAATGAAATTAATTAAATGTGATCCGTCCAACAAGGTCCAGTCTACATATTTATGGTCTCATGTAAGAGTTCATTCATATGATAATATAAGAAAAAAATAAGATGACATCAAATAAATGTCAAGTTTCACTTCAGAATTCAGAACAACGTTTATTTATAATTATATAATCATTTATTTATTTATTTTCCTTCAGGCAGGTTTCAGGACACCCCCGCCGACAACTAACTTTTAAGGACCCTGAACTAGCATGCCTGCCTGATACCGACAGACAGGCTAACCGACAGATAGACAGGCTAACCGACAGAGAGACAGGCTAACCGACAGAGAGACAGGCTAAAAGACAGATAGACAGGCTAACCGACAGAGAGACAGGCTAACCGACAGAGAGACAGGCTAAAAGACAGATAGACAGGCTAACCGACAGATAGACAGGCTAACCGACAGACACAGATAGACAGGCTAACCGACAGAGAGACAGGCTAAAAGACAGATAGACAGGCTAACCGACAGAGAGACAGGCTAACCGACAGACTGAATTTAAAAATGGCGGAAGTCAAAGTGAAGAAGGAGACGAACCTCTCGGACCTCGCGGAGATCGAGAACAGGTGTGTGTGTGTGTGTGTGTGTGTGTGTGTGTGTGTGTGTGTGTGTGTGTGTGTGTGTGTGTGTGTGTGTGTGTGTGTGTGTGTGTGTGTGTGTGTGTGTGTGTGTGTGTCCGTCCTGAGGAGAGCCCTGCACACTCACCTCAGTCTGCTCAGCAGGTGGAGGCCACTCTGGCCCTTCTTGTAGAGAGCATGGGTGTTATCAGTCCAGTCCAGTTTGTTGTTGAGGTGAACACTCAGGAATCTGTAGCTCTCCACCACCTCTATGTCCGATCCCTGGATGTTCACCGGGGTGAAGTGAGATGTTTTCCTCCTGAAGTTTACGATCATCTCCTTTGTCTTGCTGGTGTTCAGCTGAAGCTGGTTGAGCTCACTCCAGCTGACAAAGTCTCTGATGACCGTCCTGTATTCCAGCTCGTTCCCCTCAGAAACATCCAACAACAGCTGTGTCATCGGAGAACTTCTGGATGTGGCAGTGGGTGGTGTTGTGGGTGAAGTCTGAGGTGTAGAGGGTGAAGAGGAAGGGAGACAGCACCGTACCCTGAGGGGCACCTGTGCCGCAGAGCACCACGTCAGACACAGTGATGGAGCCTCACATACTGTGGTCTGTTGGTGAGGTGAAGGCTGGATGGTGTTAAAAGCACTGGAGAAGTCAAAGAACATGACCCTCACAGCGCTCCGCTGTCCTCCAGGTGTAGCAGCGATCTGTGCAGCAGGTACATCACTGCGTCGTCCACCCCGATATCAGGCCGGTAAGCAAACTGCAGGGGGTCCAGCTGTGTGCCCACCAGCAGTCGCAGGTGTCTCAGGATGATCCTCCCCATGGTCTTCATCAGGTGGGAGGTCAAGGCAACAGGCCTGAAGTGGTTCGGCTCCTTGGGGCGCGGCGTCTTTGGTACCGGGACCACACAACGAGCCGCTGTTACAAAGTGTTCATGAACTGTCATTAATATACGACAAACGCGGGGTGTCGTTTAGCTCAGTCGGTGGAGTGCCCGCCCCATGTGGGCTCGGCCCTTGCCGTGGCGGCCCGGGGTTTGAGTCCGACCTCTCTCTCTCTCTCTCTCTCCACATTTCCACTCACTCCACAGTCACTCTTCAGCTGTCTCTGTCAAATAAAGCTCAAAAAGGCCAAAACATATCTTTAAAATGTGTGTGTGTGTGTGTGTGTGTGTGTGTGTGTGTGTGTAGACAGGATCAAAGAGCTGTGTCAGCAGTTTCCTCACGGCATCACAGATCAGGTGATTCAGAACGACATGCCTCACCTGGAGCCTCAGCAGAGAGCCATGGCCATCAACAAGCTGCTGTCATTGGTCAGTCTGATGATGATGTCACTGTGTTTCTGGTCTGACTGATTGGTTTGTTGTTGATGATGTCATGTTCACCTGCTGCAGGGTCAGCTGGACCTGCTGAGGAACAGTTCAGGTCTCCTGTACAGAATGAAGGACACTCAGAGCACCAGGTAAACACACCTGACACACACACGCCTGATACACACGCCTGACACACACACACACACACACCTGACACACACATACCTCCTCGTTAGCTTTAATGAACAAACAGTCTGTCAGGTCTGTGTCACATCACATCAAGTCACGCCTGAAAGAACCAGGACAGGTGAACGAGGTCTGGGCATTCACCACGACGCTAACGAGCCGAGAGCAGCGACGTGATGACCTGACCTCGTTTCATCGACAGATTAAAGGAAAGTTGATGAATGTGATCACTTCGTTCTGTGATGCTACACGAGGTTCTAGAGGTGGATTAAAGTGCTCACTGAGAAGGTTCTAGAGTTCCTTTAGGAGGTGCTAGAGGTTGTTAAAGAGGTTCTAGAGTTCCTTTAGGAGGTTCTAGAGGTTGTTAAAGAGGTTCTAGAGTTCCTTTAGGAAGTTGTAGAGGTTAGTAGAGAGGTTCTAGAGGTTGTTAAAGAGGTTCTAGAGGTGGATTAAAGTGCTCACTGAGAAGGTTCTAGAGTTCCTTTAGGAGGTTCTAGAGGTTGTTAAAGAGGTTCTAGCGTTCCTTAAGGAGGTTCTAGAGTTCCTTTAGGAGGTTCTAGAGGTTATTAATGAGGTTCTAGAGGTTGTTAAAGAGGTTCTAGGGGTGGATTAAAGTGCTCACTGAGAAGGTTCTTGAGTTCCTTTAGGAGGTTCTAGAGTTCCTTTAGGAGGTTCTAGAGTTCCTTTAGGAGGTTCTAGAGGTTGTTAAATAGGTTCTAGAGTTGCTTTAGGAGGTTCTAGAGGTTGTTAAAGAGGTTCTAGAGGTGGATTAAAGTACTCACTGAGAAGGTTCTAGAGTTCCTTTAGGAGGTTCTAGAGGTTGTTAAAGAGGTTCTAGAGTTCCTTAAGGAGGTTCTAGAGTTCCTTAAGGAGGCTCTAGAGGTTGTTAAAGAGGTTCTAGAGGTTGTTAAAGAGGTTCTAGAGGTTGTTAAAGAGGTTCTAGAGGTTGTTAAAGAGGTTCTAGAGGTTGTTAAAGAGGTTCTAGAGTTCCTTAAGGAGGTTCTAGAGTTCCTTTAGGAGGTTCTAGAGTTCCTTTAGAAGGTTCTAGAGGTTGTTAAAGAGGTTCTAGAGATCTTTTAAGAGGTGTATTGGTTGTTCTGGAGCTTTATGTAGTCATTGAGGAGGTTCTAGAGGTTATTAACCCTTCATGACCTCCTCAGAGATTTTTCTACATTTTCCCAACTTTACAGTCACAGAGCACTGACACTGCACAACCAGCACACAGCTCCACCTGAAGAAGAGCTGCACCACCTGCACAGAGTGGAACAGGAGCACCAGGTCACATGCTGCAGGACCTGCTGGTCTGCTGCTGGAAATGAACTAAACTACACACACACACACACACACACGGTTTGATAGTGTAATCACAGTGAGATTAACTAGATAGATTAGATTAATTAATTAGTTTCTGGTGGTTCTTCAGGGGATTTTAGGGGTCCTGTTGGTGGTTGAACATCGATGGAAGAGTTTGACATCCATCAGTTCCTGTTAGAACCGAACTGTACAGGTCTGCCTTAAAGTACCACGCTGTCGTCTTTCAGGGTGACTCGCCTTGTAACGTGTGATCCAATGAGATTGTGTATTTTCAAACAGCTGACTCATTTTCCTGTTCTTGTGTTTCAGTAAGATGAAAGGTTCAGACAACCAGGAGAAGCTGGTCTATCAGATCATCGAGGACGCCGGAAACAAAGGTAACAACAACAGGTCTGACTCTGACCATCCTGAGTGAATACCAGAAGTTTGTTAGAAACATGTGAAGCTAAAGTGTTGCAAAGTGTTGCAAAGTGTTGCAAAGTGTTGCAAAGTGTTGCAAAGTGTTGTTCTGTGCTGCAGGCATCTGGAGCAGAGATATCCGCTTTAAGAGCAACCTTCCTCTGACTGAGATCAACAAGATCCTGAAGAACCTGGAGAGCAAGAAGCTCATCAAAGCCGTCAAATCTGTTGCTGTGAGTTTAAAACTGTTCCCGATCAGCTGATCGCCATGGAGATACGAGGTGCCCGTCTGACATGTTTGTCGTGTGCAGGCGTCAAAGAAGAAGGTGTACATGTTGTACAACCTGCAGCCGGACCGCTCAGTGACGGGTGGGGCCTGGTACAGCGACCAGGACTTTGAGTCCGAGTTTGTTGAAGTTCTGAACCAGCAGTGCTTCAAGTTCCTGCAGAGCAAGGTACAAAAAACTTTATTCACATCAACCAAGAAGAAATAAAAAGTGATTTCACCTCCAACCCCAGATCAAAGATTTAATGAACTGTGTGTGTGAACCTCCATGAATACTTTGACTCTGAATAGACTCGACTCATCCAGACCAGCAGGTGGCAGCAGAGTCACAGTGAACTCAACATGAGCCAATGAGTCAGGATCAGGACGGTGGGGTCGGGTCGTGTGGGTGGGGGTTGGTCGTGAGGATGGGGTCGGGTTGTGTGGGTGGAGGTTGGTTGTGAGGATGGGGTCGGGTCGTGTGGGCGGGGTTGGGTCGTGAGGATGGGGTCGGGTCGTGTGGGCGGGGTTTCTGATGTATTTCAGGTCTCCAGAGTTTAAGTTGTGAACAATGAAACGCTGTCCGACCTCATCCTTGGTACCGCTTCCTGTTGTACATGATGACACGTTCATGGTCCAATCCCGTGTTTTGGCTGTCACATGACCGTCACATGACCCTCAGACTGGACTGTGATTTGTGTGTCCAGGCTGAAGCAGCGAGAGACAGCAAACAGAGCCCCATGGTTCAGAGGAACAGCTCCTTCGCCACCTCGCATGAAGTCTGGAAGTACATCTGCGAGCTAGGAATAAGCAAGGTGATGCCTCTCTGCCCCGCCCCCTGTTATGACGTCACACAGCCGTGACGACCTGCTGATCACACGTGGTCTAAGTGACTGACAAGGACAGAGATCTTTGACGACGGTCCAGTCTTGTCTTGCCGTCTCCGTCAGTCACTTGGTCCAGGTGGACGAATCAGAGTGTCCTCTGAGCCGTCACAGATTGATTGACAGGTGTTTGTCTCCAGGTGGATTTGTCCATGGACGACATCGAGACCATCCTGAACACGCTGATTTACGACGGGAAGGTGGAGATGACCATCATCGCTGCCAAGGAGGGAACGGTGGGCAGCGTGGACGGACAGATGAAGCTGTACCGCGGCGTTAACTCCGTCATCCAGCCGACTGGCCTGGTCAGGACGCCCTGCGGACTCTGCCCGGTACAACGAGCGTGTGATTGGTTCTGAAGGACCACCTGACAGGTGTTCCTGAGTCTTGACGTCCTGTTCTGTCTCCTCAGGTGTTTGACGACTGTCACGAAGGTGGAGAGATCTCTCCATCCAACTGCATCTACATGATGGAGTGGTTGGACTTCTGACGGCTCATCAGATCTTCAGTTTATTTTCTATTTATCACAAAGTTTAATAAAGTACAAAAATCCAACGTGTTGATTTGATTCACTGACGTCCAGAAGATGGCGCCGGCTCGACGTGGTAACCACAGATTTAAATGTGATTCAACACAAACGTCAGTTTCAGCAGATACACTGTACGCAGTTTGACACGGACAGGGTTTAACCTGCTTTAACCTGGTTTAACCTGGTTTAACCTGGGTTTAACCATATGTACAGGACATACAGAGAATTGAAATGTTTCCCTCTTATCCCTGCTGCAAACAGCAATATACATGAAATATAAAATATATACAAGTTAAAAAGATCAGAAGTGTCAGTGTCACAGGTGGTGGAGGTTTATAGTCGTGATGGTCTGTGTGCCCTGCCACAGGCTCCTTGTGTCTCTGCTGGCAGTGAAGTTATCCTGCTGCTGTGCCTCTTTGCTAGTCTGATGTCACGGGACAGGTTGGCTCTCTGATCTCAGACCAGCCGCATCACCTGCTCTGAAAGCAGCGTTCTCAGTGACCTGTGGACTTCCCCCGTCAGACATGGCTTCTGGTTGGTCCGTACTGTGATGGTCTTGGTCAATCAATGCATTGGTCAATCAATGCATTTACTGATGTAGGCAGTGACAGTGTCTGAATACTCCTGGATGTTGATGTGATGGTTGCAGGTGGCTGCCTGCTTAAACATGACCCAGTCTGTGCTGTCCACACCTGTACCTGCCTGTATGCTGGCATCACAGTGATGAGGCGCCAAGATGGGGGAGGGGTGAGGCCTCTAACCTGGTTTAACTTGTTTGGACAACCTCCGTGTCTGAAGTTAAGACACAAACTGCAGTTCCTCTTGTCGTCCACTTGAGGCTGGCTCCAGAAGTGAGTCAGTCTCCATAAGTCCCCATGTTCAACAGCCTGGTACAAAAAACAGTTTTGGTCTCTATAGCTAATTTCCCCGTTCATGACAACTGTACTGAGGGTGAATTTATATACAACTCACCTGTTCAGATTATATTAAGGCTTAAAGTTATGCAGGATTAAGAGCGTCAACGCTTTGATTGACAGGTGGGTGTTGTTACTGAGACTACGTCCAGGTTTTAGACAGTCTGCGGGGACATCACGGAGACTACGTCCAGGTTTTAGACAGTCTGCGGGGACGTCACGGAGACTACGTCCAGGTTTTAGACAGTCTGCAGGGACGTCATGGAGACTACGTCCAGGTTAGCTCTGTTAGCTCCACGGTTAGCTGTCTCATGCTGTGGGTTTAGCTGGCTAACTTTAGCTTCCTAGCTAACATATCAACATCCTGTCTCGTGTGGATGACATCATTCAGCAGGTCGGATACATTTTTTTTTTTTTTTTTTAACAAAACTTTATTAAGAATTGTACAAACCAATACAATTCAACACAGCAACAAAGACTACCGCCAGGGGGTTGCATATATATACAGGCAGCAGGTCGGATACATGTGACGTCACTGGTTAACGTTAGCTTCAGGCTCGCTAACGTTATTGCTAACATGTTATTTTAGCACATTGATGCTAACTCATGTCTGAAGGCAAACATGTTGAACTGCACTTCCTGTGTCAGCTTCATTCCAGCCACCTGACCCGGCCCCGCCCACCCGGCTGATACCAGGAAGGGATGTCACACAGTGGGCGTGGCTCAGTTTCAGCAGAGTCAGAGCTGATTAATTATTAACGAGCTTAATGGACCTGCAGTCTTTACCACTCAGCTGCTGTCAAGGGATGATACGACCACAGCTGCTGAGGCTCATGGGTAGTGTAGTCTTTACTCCATCATTTCTGTTCGACAGGAGACACTTTCTGAGTGTTGCTGCTGTCTGATTGGTCGACAGGAGCACATGTTGCTGCTGTGTAAAGTGAGCCGTGCTGACGGTCAGCACAGAGTCCATTAGAGGCAGATGGAGCTTTAAC
Source organism: Argyrosomus regius (assembly GCA_946959425.1). Lineage (NCBI taxonomy): Eukaryota > Metazoa > Chordata > Actinopteri > Sciaenidae > Argyrosomus > Argyrosomus regius. The sequence goes on from OX336883.1 coordinate 3,436,842, forward strand.
GATGTCTGATGGAAACACTGAGGCCTAACGAGCGCTGTGATTGGATGAACACACTCAGAGTGCATCATACCTGAGTGCACGGCCGCCTGTCAGCACATCGATCACATCGAGTCTGTAACATGAGGCCACGTCCACATTCATGCTCAGTATTCTGGTTCTGATCGTGTTCATGTGGAACCTCCATGTCTGTAGAATCTGGACCAACAACATCCATGACATAGTCTCTGAGACTGTCACAGACTGTCTAAAACCTGGACGTAGTCTCTGAGACTGTCACAGACTGTCTAAAACCTGGACGTAGTCTCCGTGATGTCCATGCAGACTGTCTAAAACCTGGACGTAGTCTCCGTGACGTCCCCGCAGACTGTCTAAAACCTGGACGTAGTCTCCGTGACGACACCCACCTGTCAATCAAAGCGTCCACGCTCTTAATCCTGCATAACTTTAAGCCTTAATATAATCTGAACAGGTGAGTTGTATATAAATTCACCCTCAGTACAGTTGTCATGAACGGGGAAATTAGCTACAGAGACCAAAACTGTTTTTTGTACCAGGCTGTAAACATGTTTATTTCTGCTGTGAAGTTGGACATTTGAACATGGGGACTTATGGAGACTGACTCACTTCTGGAGCCAGCCTCAAGTGGACGACAAGAGGAACTGCAGTTTGTGTTTCACCTCACAGAGAGACGGAGGTTTGACTCCATCGTGGTTGTTGAAGCTGGACTTCACAGAGTTGTCCTTGAATGCATCACAAACTGATTCTGATGAAAACCAGAATCTGAGTTTGAGACTGGACCGAACCGAGGAGGGAGGAGAGGAGGGAGGTTAGGTTAGGAGGGAGGGGAGAGGGGGAGGAGGAGGAGAGGAGGGAGGGGAGAGGAGGAGGGGAGGGGAGAGGGGGAGAGGAGGGAGGTTAGGTTAGGAGGGAGGGGAGAGGAGGAGGGGAGGGGAGAGGGGGAGAGGAGGGAGGTTAGGTTAGGAGGGAGGGGAGAGGGGGAGAGGAGGAGAGGAGGGGAGGGGAGGGGAGGGGAGAGGAGGGGAGGAGGGGAGGAGGGAGAGGAGAGGAGGGGAGGAGGGAGAGGAGAGGAGGGAGGGGGCAGTGCGGATTCTTTCCCGTCATTCCCTGCAGCAGCAGCAGCAGCAGCAGCTCCCTCCCTCCTGTCTGTCTGTCTGCCTGTCTGTCGCTCCGTCCTTTCCGTGTCGGATGTGCGGACTCTTCTTCTTCTTCTTCGGCTGAACTTTGCAGAGTGGCGGTGATCTTCTGAGCAGGTAAACATCTTCTTCTTCTTCTTCTTCTTCTTCTTCTTCTTCTTCTTCTTCTTCTTCTTCTTCCTCCGTGTCTCTTTTGTTTCCGTGGCCGTGATTGGAGCTGCGGAGCGGCGGTCTGGAGCCTCTGATCCTCCGCAAACTTCGCTCCATGTCGGAGGACAGACCCGACCGATCGAGGCTCTCTGCTCCGTTCTGAAGCACTAAGTCTTCCCCGCAGGCCCGCACCTCTCTCCCGGCCTCCGTCCGCTGTCTGTCGCCGTGCCGCGGTGCCCCTCAGCCCCGCACGTCCGCTGCCCGTCCCCCCGCCCCGCCAGCAGCCATTAGTCTGGGCTGGAGGATGGAGGATAATAACGGTGCGCCATGCATGGACGCAAAAACAGGCGTGGCCGCGGGAGGAGGAGGAGGAGGAGGAGGAGGTGATGTGTGTGTTAATGTGTGTGTTCAGGACAATAAACACCGGAGCACTAACACACTCCGCACGGCGCACATTTGCGGGTGTTTGTTTTTTTCAGCGGTAGAATGCGCGGGATGTGTCCGGCCTGCAGCAGCTGTCCCTCGGCTGAGGGAGGTCCTGCAGGCCGGTGCGCAGTCCAACACAGCGACAGAAAGCGGAGCAGAAAATGCTGGAAGACACGGAGAGGAGCCCCGTCACCTCCACCACCTCCACCGCCTCCGCCCTCCGCTGAAACATGTTACAAGAACATTGTTGGAACGTTTTCCCAACGTTACGTGAACCCATGCAAACAAACAGAACAGGGCCGCTATGTTGTCATACAGGGCCGGGTACAGTCCAGGAGGGGCCGGGCAGGGCAGGGCCCGGTACAGCCCCCGGTACAGCCCCCGGTACAGCCCCCACCTCCACCTCCACCCAGACAGGCTGCAGCTCCACACAGAGCTTAGCAGAACCTTCTGTTCTCAGCAGAACCTTCTGTTCTCAGCAGAACCTTTAGAGAGAATATCCGAGCGATGACACAGGAAGTTTGTAAAGTGACGACAAACAGCTAACAGTGCTAACAGGCACACGTTCTCCAGTTTTCCAGAACACGGCTCAACCTGCTGAAACTACAAACAACGTTCTACGTTCACAAAACGTTCTCTCAAGGTTCCTGTGCAGTTCTGTTTACGTTCTCCTCAGAACATCTAAGAAACGTGTTTCAAACGTAAGAACGTCATCTTTGAGTGAAACGTTCCCTTTATGTTCTCATGCTGTTCCTGACAACGTTCAAAGAACGTTCTCCTCAGAAGGTCTCGTGGTTCCATAAACAACGAGATTTCAACAAGAGAAATCAACGTTCTTGTAACGTTGGAAGAACATTTGTAGAAATGTGATGTTTCAGGAATGTTCTGAGAATGTTTTTCCAAAGCTAAGTGACTTGTAAAGTTCTCCAAAGGTTCCTCTGATGTTCTCTCATGGTTACGTTACCTGATGTGTGGTTACTGTTTAATGTTCTAACGTTAAAGGAACGCCACGGAAACGTTCTAAAGAGAACATTCACAGAAACACAATCCCAATTCCCTCAGCGTTCCCATGCAGTAAAACATTGTATCTGAACGTCTACAGAATGTTCTCTTAAGGTTCTTTAAATGACCTTTTACCTCTGTGGAACGTTTAAAGAATGTTCCTTGATGGTTCCTTGAAGGAATAGAGATCAAACACGGGTTCTGTTCGAGGTCTGATAGAATATTTGGTTGCAGGAATGTTCTGTTAAGGTTCTGTTAAGGTTCCTACGCTGTAGCAACATTTACAGTGATTACATTGAGAGAACGTTCACTTAATGTTCCCTTGTGGTTTTCATTAGAACATTTGGAGAACGTTCTCACTAGAACCCTGTAATGTTCTCCGTCTGTTCATGTTCTGATTCATGTTTAAGGAACCTAATCTGACCACATGGGAGCGTTGTAAATACGTTCTATAGTTGTCTTTTTCTTGACTCATGATGGGAAACACGTTAACGTTCTCCCAACGTAATAAAAACGTTTCTGGTGTGTGGCATGTGACATGTGACAGGAAGTCTCCGGGAACGTTCTTCTAAATAATCAATTAGTCACGTTAAACAGGCTCATTTGCATAAAAAGGAGGAAGTGACATCAGATGTGTCGCCATGGTAACTCCAGGTGGGGACCGTGGTGAACTGAAACGTTCACACTGACTCCTCCTCTCACAGGTGGAGATTTCAAACGCACCCCGTCGTCCAGGCGTGTTCGTTTAAACACGCTCTGCAGCTAGCTGTTTCTTTATGCTAAGCTAAGCTAGCCTCGTGCCATTGGCTGACATATCCAATATATTCGATGGTCAGTGAATGTACCACCGAGGTGCGTTCACTGACGATGAAGTATGAACACT